>JAUMJL010000822.1:0-386755 GCA_033558185.1 Dromococcyx pavoninus | reverse complement strand
GGGACTGGGGGCACCCGGCGGCGAGGAGCCGTGCGGAGCCGGGGGAGGGCACTGCCTCCTCCTTCCCCCCACCTTATGCGGCGGCTCCGGGGCTGCGCCCGCCTCTCTCTCTCTTCCCGCCGCGGCGGCGGCTGCTGCAGGGAGTGGAAATTTCCACTGTGTCCGCCCCCTCGCTCCCCCCGCTCCGCGCTCGCTCACACACGAGACCGCACATGGCGGGGAGGGGGGGGCCCTTGCGCCTGGCTCCTTGTGCCCCTTGTCCCCATGCAGCCCTAGCTCCCTGTGCCCGTTCACCCCACGCTGCCGGGTGTGGGGGGTGACAATGGTGAGGGGGAGCACCTCTGTGTCACAGGGTGCTGTGGTGGGACAGGGCTGCCTTCCAGTACCTGAAGGGGCTACTGGAAAGCTGGGGAGGGACTTTTTACAAGGGCAGGTGGTGACAGGATGAAGCGGAATAGCTTTAAATTGGAAGGGGGAAGACTTAGATTGCACATTAGGAAGAAATTATTCACGATGAGGGTGGTGAGGCACTGGCACAGGTTGCCCAGGGAAGCTGTGCGTGCCCCCTCCCTGGAAGTGTTCAAGGCCGGGTTGGATGAGGCCTTGAGCAGCCTGGTCTGGTGGGAGGTGTCCCTGCCCATGGCACGGGGGTTGGAACTGGAGGGACTTTTAAGGTCCCTTCCAAACCAAACCATTCTGTGATTATATGTGTGTGGGGCAACCCTGCTCATCCAGAACCTTCCTCAGGGTACCTCGGTGCCTGCCACCTGCTGGCAGAAGTGTAGGTGGATGCAACTCAGCCAAAGCGGGCTGGATATAGGGACCTGGGGAGCGTGGTTGGGTAGATGTGGACCTGAGAGACTGGAAGATGGCTGGCCTTGATGCCTGGCTGCTCCTGGCCAAGGAGCTTCTGGGCAAGCATTTCCCAGCCGGCGGTGCTCAGCGCCCGCCCTCAGCATTTGTACCGATGCAACCATCAAGGTCAGCGACACCAATACACTCTGTCAGCAGCACATCTGACACCGGCATCCAGCCTTGACTGTGCCGGAAGACATAACCACCTGCATCCCCCCAAAGGGGGACATCTGGAGAGCTTGATGGCACATCCGGCTTGTTCTGACAGTATTTTTTTCCTCCACAGCAGAGACATGTCCCTACAGGGATCCCTTCTTCCCTCATACTTACACATAACCCAGCGCCCCGAACAGATGTGCTGGCTTTAAAGAGAGCAAGCTCACACCAGGTTTCTGCCCAGGGTTTTGAAGCCCTCATTGCCTGGCCATGTCTGCTCTCAGAAAAGAGGGAAGTAGGGGATGAGAGAGCGGAGCCACCATGTCGCGGCTCAAGAGGAAACAGGAAGAATGGCAGGTCTCGAGAGTAAAAACCTTCAATAAAATATCTATCCATGAAATACCAGCCCCACCTCATCAGGAGAGGCTTCAGCGATCTCACCTGGGAACCTGAGCCCTGCCCTTCCCCACCAACCAGCAGCGTCGCTTGCTTTTGCTCCACTTGCACAAGGGTGATACCATAGCTGGTGAAACAAATCCAAGGTGCAGGTGTTGCTAGCTGAAAACTTTTCTCAGCGCTTTCCCTCGTGACTTGCAGCACAGCCAACACTGGTAGTGCTGGGGGCCTGCCTTGCCTTAAGCAGGTGTGAGTTCTAGCTAATTCCCTACAGGAACTGTACCCTACAGCACAACAAAGCTGGTGCTTGGAACTGTTTTGTGTACTGCTATAACGTATCACCTGTTCAGAATGAATTGCCAATGCAGAAGTGCATATTCCCAAACTCCCACCCCCCCAGTGCCTGGACAGTAATTGCCAGTCAGCTGACGGGTATAATTTGCAAGCCTGCCCTGGGTTACTTTGCTTGCCTTTTTTTTTTTTTTTCTGGCCTGAGCTCAGTTCCAGAGGAAATGCAGATAGTGAGTGATGGTGCCCAATGGAGGTAGGAATGCCCAGGTATCCTTGCCCTACACACATGAATGGACAGCCATTCCCACACCCCCAGCACAGGCACACGAGTGGTAGTGTTCCCTTCCCACAGCATGAAAACCCTATGCCCTGCCACTCTACCCACAGTCTACCTGCTTAAATAGCCCCTCTGCCAGAAAAAAGAAAATGCATTCAATCTGTGTTTCTGAAGTCTTTCTCTCTCACATGCAGAACTTTATGGAAATCCCCAGGTCTATATACTGAAATACCTAGTGCTGCTTTCGAATGCCAATTTTTGAGTCTCAGTTGGATGTACTGTTCATACTCACTTCTAACTGCATTCCACATGCAAGCCCCACGAACATACATCTGCAGGTGGTGAACAAACCCTCCCTCCCCTATTCTGTGAATCCCACCCTCACCCACACTTCAACACCGTGTCTCCAGGTCCCACAAACGTAAGACTGAGCCTGAGTCCACTTGTATCTGTGCCTGGGCTTTGCTCACACACGCAGAAACACTTAGGCATGAGATCTAATAAACAGACAGGCTGGCATTCCTATACATATTCACTGAATGAGATATGTATTCCCGAGGGTCTCTCGTGTGTCAGCGACACAGAAACAGTGGCTATATCCATCTGTGTCTGAATGCCACACATGTATGGGCATCTGGACTCATGCATCATGCCTACATATATCTATGTACGCTTGCTATGGACTGACCACTGCATACATCTGCCACATCCCATATCTTTGTGGGAATTCCTAACGCTTTCTGGCCTTGTTGCTACTGAGACAGTGTGTCCACCAGATATGCCCTACCTTGAGTCTCACAAGTTTATTTTTTCCTCAAAGCACTAACCACAAGTATCCAAAGACTGTAGGAAACTCTCATTTAATATTTTGAAGCACGTGGTTATACAGGAAGGTCTGAAAAACAGGTAGTTGTCATGCTGTAACTACTCAGTATGGAAACATAAACTCATCTTAAATAGATTTGTTTTTTCAAGTAACAAGTGTAAACTTTTGACTTTTGAGAGTCTCAAGTCATGACTTATTCATGCTGAAGGTTGGGCATGCTACAAAGGCAAACCATCCTCTCTGCGTCTTAGCATCTTTCACATCCATCCCTATGTCAGAGAGCAGCACAGAGCATGCTAACGAATAACATCGCTCTTTCTAATAAAGCTGAAGATAAAAATATATCCTCATGACTCCTATATACATATGTAAATACAGAACCTATTCTATGAAAAAGCTGTTGGAAACATTCTAGGGATGTAAAAAATATCATACAATATTTCATAGATCTCTAACAAAGAAGGTAGTCCAGCATAGCAGTATTAGGAGGGAAAATGGAAGAAAAAATCCTGCACTTAAAACCTCAAAATCACCATTAGCAGCCTCTGTGAGCACAATTATATTGTGCTTCAGTGATCTCTTTCTTGTGATGGAATATGCCTAGTTTTGAAACAGGTACTCTGTGCTCCACAGAAAAGCCAATTCTCTCGTCTTAATAAAAACTTTAGTTTCTAGCTGTGATAACGTTGCACAATATCAAACCAAAATCAAAATTTATCACAGGTTTAGGACCAGAATGTTTGTTGTCTTGAACTTCAGATCAGAACAGATTTTTAGGGGTGTTAGCAGAAAACAAGAATTGCCTTGTGGAAAGAGTAGTTACACTGCCAAGTATGTTTTTGTTTGCTTTTACTGGTGTTTGTTTATAGACTATAGACAGAGATAAACATACAGATACATGCCTATTCTCCCTAATATTTACTCACCTTCTCGTTAAGGTTTGTAGCTGAGCACCATACACTTGAGGCAACAGCAGGTGAACTCGCTAGTACAAAGCCAGTGTGGGAATACTTGCATGGCCCTGCTGTCACAGCAGACATTGTGGTCCAGGCGTACTCCAAGAGGGTAATGGGTGGAGCTGTGTCAGAACACTGATAAATCAGAAGTTGTCTGATCCCAAAGCAGCAGATGAGTGAGCAAAGCTGAAGTGAAGGAGATAATGTTAACAGATGGGGCTGTTGTAAGCTTGTATATAGGGCTTCTGAAGTACCTGGCAGGGAATATGACACTTAGACACTTGGATAGGGTTGCCCCTGGAGGAAGGATTGAAAGAAAGCAGAGCTGAGAAGTAAAGAAAAAGTGGGACTGTCAGGCTAAATTGTGGGCCAAAGACAGCAGAGACAAGTGGGCAGGAGTGTGGGCAAGATTGTGATGTGGTGCTCTCAAACTGGGTAGTGGTTCTAATGAGAGGATGTAAAGGAGAATGCAAGGAGAAACAGAGAAGTAAGAAGGGATGGAGAAAGGGCACTCTTAAAGAAGGCTAGGATAGAGAAAGATGGGGAGTTGAATGGGCTGTGGCAGAAGAAAACAGGAAGGATCATGTATTTCAGAGCTTCTAATAAAACCGCAGATCTCTAGATTCCTCACTCCCACTCACCCCTGCCACCAATCCTCTTCCGTCAGCAAATACCTGTGAATCCCCCAACAAAGTAAATTTGTCTAATAATCTTCCTGTCCATGCACAGATGACAACCCACCGTTCTTATTGGTTTCCCTGCTAGCTCGGAGTGGCAGAGAGCTCTGCAGCGAAGCTAAAGGCTTCAGCCCTAATGACATTCGCAACAATATGATTCTGCATGATGGAAGGGGATTTGATTTTTTTTTTACTGTTTGCTTTTTTAAAAGCTAGATAATTGCGCACACAAAATCTGCTTTAAATGAGGACTAGGTTGCAAAATCAATACTACATAATGAGTGTTATTTTCTCCTTCCTCTCCTTTGCATATGCATATGCAAACTATGTAATTGCATACTTTTCTTTCCGTGGGATCCCTGCCACATTTATTTTTCAGGGTGGAGCTAGCTCTGGAGCTGTGTCAGGACTGCATAATGGAGGAGGCCGCTGTCTACAAGAGTTTTTCCACATTTATTTCAGCAAATGGAAGTTATGCAGTAAATGACAGTACAGGATCATGTGAAAAAGGATGAGCTCTTGATTAAAACAGCTGAGTTTTACCTTAGGAATGGATTCAATCCCTCCTTTGCCACAGAGCTCTTGTATGATGCTGGGTAAGTCAGTTAAACCACGCTTCTTGCAGGTGGCCACGAATTCCATGCTCCTCCTAGTTCTGGATATGTGAATTAACATTTTGTCATCTGATTTGCAGAAATACTGAATAATCCCAGATGAAAATGAATTCAATTGGTGCTAGACATATAAAATGCTCTGAGTGAAGAACATTTCAATTTCTTGAAATATCCACTTGAAATATTAACTGTCTCAAACCCAGTAACAAGAACCTACAAAATCTTAAACAAGATAATTCCAACCCAACCACACCCGAAAATCATTGCACCCAAGAGGTAACAAAATGTACTTATGGCTGGTGATTTGTTTCTAGGGAAAGGGGAGGAAGAGATATCTATCTGCTGTTCAGCCTGATACCCCAGGAGGTATCCTGCCCACCAAAACCCCAAGTCCAAGATGGTGTGGTAAGGCTGCTGTGGCTCACTTGGCCCTCTCACAGAGACCCTCTGCTGCTCCTTTGCTTGTATGTTAATGGTTCTGCCAGGTAGGACCATAAGCAAGTCAAATACAGCTGTATGGGAGTGTCAGTGGAGAGGACAGGGACTGACAAGAGTCCAGTTCTTCTAGGTAAAGGCAGCAGCTTTGGCACACACTGAAAATTAATGTGCAGTTGGGAAGGTGGAGTCACCAGGAGGGCTTAGGTAAGTTTTCAAGAACTGCTGAGTGCCAGTGGGGCCAAGGGAAAAAATCGGAAAAGAGGGCTCAACAGTATAGGTAAGGTTTCAAACCAGGAGATAGGCACGTCAGTGATACAGTCCAAAAGGAACAATGTAACAATTGTAACAAATGGTAATTTACTGGCAGTACAAGATGACAAGGAAACATCTATAAATGCATGAGCAGGTAGAGGAAGACACTGTAAAGAAAGCTACAAAGCCACGGCAGGCACACTATTGGTTTCTGTGCCCCATTTTACAGGCAATAACATGTTTAAATCTCAGGCAGTGGCTCAGAAGGCCTCCATGGTGACCACACACTATAGCGAACTAAGGACAAGAATAAGAGCATAGAAGAAGCCTGTAAGAATAAAATCAGAAAGGCCAAGGCAAAAAAAAAGTCAATATAATAAGCAAAGGAAAGAGAGAATAACAAGAAAGCACTTCTATGCATTAGAAATATGAGTAAGACAATGGCAAAAAATTATCTACAATTCCACAAGGATGGAAAGCTAAAAGGTGACACTGAAAAAGCCAAAGTGATTAATGTCTTTTTTCCCTTATTCCTCAGCAAAAAAGAATTAATTGTGATCAGTTGACTAACCACTGATGTCTAAGGCTACATAACAGAAAGAACATGATAGACTACTTCAGTAAGTTGGGTATTTTCCAGTCAGCTAGACCTGGCAGAAACCAGCTGCAAGCACATGGGAAACTGGCTGAAGCAATACTAGAGCCATGAGGGATCCTTTCCCACAGCACCTGGAGTACAGAAGACCAGAGATAGGTGATTGCAATACCTGGTTTTAAAAAAAGAAGAAATATAACAAGGAATATAGGTGGAGAAAACAGCCTAACTTGACTTGCAGGAAGTATACTGAAACAAATAATTAAACAAAGTTTTCTTTTGTGTATGAGGAATAATGAAATGATAAGTAGAGGCCAAGAAAGATTTGCCAGGAACAAATCATGCCGAACCAAGCTAATTTCCTTCTCTGACAAGTAGCACATCTAATGGACAATAGATACTACATATCTTGACTTGAACAAGGCTTTCAACACAGTTTTATGATTTCTTGTAAGTGAGCTAAAACGAAGCTGTTGTAAGGTGGACTTGTAGCTGCTTTGAAAAAAAATACTAGAAGAAGAATTACCATCAATTTATTGTTGAAGTGAAAGAATTGTGGAAAGAAGTTTCGCAGATGCCCTTCCCAGGACTCATACCACTCACTATTTGCACTGTGTTTTGGAAGATGGCATATTGAGTAGGGCTACCGAATTTGTAGAGAAAGTTCTACAAGCACCTTCACAGGATTAGCATCTTGATCAGTTGAAGGAATAGTCTGAAAACAATAGGATTTGATGCAGTAAGAAGAAGAGAAAGCTATTACACTTAAGTAGGAATAAACTCCTAAATGAAGAGCAGCCAGCAAGGCAAAAGACCTGCACAAAAATGCCTTGTGGATTTTGGAGGAGCTCAAGCTGTCTAAGAATTAACAATGCCATAGGTGAGATGTGCAAAATACTTTTTTCCATTCCTACTCAGCACTGGTGAGATCTCAACCTGGAAAATGGACTGATTCTCTTTGGTCACTGAACTCAAGAGAGGAATGGGCAATTAGAGAAAGTCCTGAAGGCAAGAGAAAGTACTGCAAGTCTTCAAAAAATGACCCTGGAGGGAAATCTCAAAAGGCTGGACTTGTTTAGTCTAGAGAAAAGAGGACTGAGAAGTAACATGATAACAGTCTTCAAATACGCAGAAGTTAGCTGCTCAGTGGAAGGCAGTAGGTAACTTTCCATGCTTAGAGGGGAGCAGGGAGCTTAAATAGTATCTAGTGTTACAATTTCTGCTATGTATAAGGAAAACACTTCCTAGCTAGGAGGCTAAGTAAGCCTTGGTGCCAGTAGAGGTCATTGAGTCTTTAGCACTGTTGGTTTTAAAAAGAGCTGAAAAGGGCATCATTTAGATATTGTTGAGTGTGTTTGGAAAGGGAGATACTAGATCAAAGGGCAACAGCCTGTGAGTCAAAGGTACATAATAACTTGCAAATACATGTTTGAAAGGCATACATAGCATCTGGAGCTGAGAGTCATGGCATTACAAGAGTGCTGTCATTGGATAAAGTGTCTCTCAACTCCTACTAAGTTTTTTCCCAGCACATTTAACCTTAAAGCAGGGAAAAAGAAATGAGATCTAATATGCAATTTTTGAAAGCCTTCTGACACCTAGATGTTTTCTTGAGGTCTCTTCCTACATTCTACAACTGTGAATAGACACAGGCTGTGCCATAATGGCCAAATTGCTGCTACAGTGGTTTCCTGTTACAGGTGAAAACCAGATACTGAGCCTTCGTTGGTAACTTATGAAAAAAAATTTAGCTACATCGTGCACATTTCTGGCAAGAGGAGCTTGAAATCCCATCACCTGGGAGACAAAAAAGTACTAGCGTTTCTCCTTTATGAGACCATTGAAAGGTTTTGTCATGAGCCTGAAAGACTGTTTTTGTTGCACTGCTCTACAAACATTTGGGAGGCAGCAGCCCTTGTCCTTGTCCTGGGGGCCTGCTGGTCTGAATAGCCAAGCCAAGAAAATGGCATGAGAAGCAGCAAAGGTACAAAGAGAGGGAAATGGCATGCATCAAGCTGCACAAAACGTGTATGACATGAGTGGGAGTAAAACCCAGGTCTTTTTGGTGTTTACATCCATCTTCTCGCTCTGTAACAGTATTGGTTTCAACAGTCAGGTTTCCTTTACAGGGAACTTGTGTGCAGGTCACATTTTACGTTGGCAGTGACTGCAGACTGTGTACAAGGCATCTTTCTAGTGCTATGGAAATGATAACGTAATTCTATGCAATTAAAATGATTCCTCTCTCTAGCTTTACAGCTGTTTACCATGTTTTCTGTGAGGGCATTTGCTGATAATAAATTGTGTTCTGGAACTATAATAAGATGAACAAGGAAATCTAAACTGATCCAATTGCTTAATCTAGTTTAAACCTACGTTTTCTTATAGGAATCCCTAACCCAGATTAATTTAGAGATGTGATGAGGTTTGATGCTATTATGTTGCTATTAATAGTGCTAACATGTGCATGTAAGCTCATAATTTTGTAAACACATGAGAAAAGCAAAAAAATATAAGCAAATAAATTTCTCCCTTGTTTCAGTGGAGCCCACCTGTCTCCTGCTTCCTGAGGGAAGCCTGGCATTGTGGCTTCAGATTATTCTCTCTCCCAAACTGTAGTTTATCAGATCAAATAACGTTCCACCAACCTTTGTCTCTGCCTCTCTTGCAGGGAGAACAACTTCTGTGCCAGGTTGTCATATATCCAGGTTTCCCTGAATATCTATTCTTTTTCCATCCAAAATTGTGTCTGAGCAGAAAATGCAGGTTTCATACATTTGTTCAGAATTTTCTGGTATCAGGCAGTCTGACTGGAATTGTGACTTTGAGCACGGCTTATAGATGTCTGACTATTATCGACTCATATATTGCACACCTGCATATCACCTCTGTGCTTCATACATGGTGAGGCTGGTTCTTCCAAGAAGCGTAAGAGCTATTGTGCACATTTTGTAGAATTGATTATCACCTCTGCAGGACTTCTGATGCAACAGGAACGTTTTGGATTTACTATGCATTCACAGACCAATTATACCATCTTGCAGAGCAAGTCTAATGATTTCAAAAGCCCCAGATTTGGTGCACAAGTGTTTTTTGTCTGAAGAATTGCCATGAAGAAAACAGCCCCTGTAGATCTCTGTGGAGATACTAGAAATACTCACCAAAATAAAGAAATAGTTAAGGCTAAAACTTAATTTTTAGTATGTTTTTTCAAAAGCAGAGGAAAGAACAGATGAAAATCTGTTGAGGAGAGAGACAGGAATATTTGGGAGAAACAATCAGTTTATGCCAAGTATGTTTAGCAGGTGAGGAGGCAAATCTACCCCTCCCCAGGCTGCTTGCTGGGCAAGTAAGCTAGCTGTGACATGCTTTACTCCCACTTTGAGAAGTGTTATATATCCCACGTCATTCATTCCACAAGATTAAGGAATTCTCTCTTGGCATGACAGAAAGATTATTCGTCAAGCACCTTCTCTGTTTCCCGCTTGTGCTGCCAGCCAGAGAAGGATTGTTGTGGGGAAAAAAAGCAGTTGTCATTAGTCTTGCTTTCTTTATTATGGAGTAACAAACAGGATCTCATATTTTTCCCATTATTAACTTCAGTGAACAGAGCTCACTGGGGGTCATACTGCAAAGGAATTGAGTCTTAGTGATATTAAGAAAGCTATTCAGTCCAATGTGAATAATTTCAATTGGAGAATTTTAAAACTTTCAAATAACAGTTATTCATGCACATGCAACCTGCAGTAGATGCCTACTTCAATTCAGTTTTTACAGATGACTAATGCAGTTGTTACTCAATTCTACAATTAACATTTGTGCAAATGTACTATCCTATACAAAGGTCAAGGTGCTTAGAAGTGTTTATTGTTACTGATATCATCTACCTGGGAAATGCAATCACCTGGTAATTACGTAGGTTTTAAGAATTTACTAGCAACAGTTTTTCTAAAACTATTATGAAATTTTTGGTAATTTATGTTTCTGTCTGGATAGGAATTCAGTAACAGCACTTCAAAACCTCACACAACAACAAGACTTCCAAACTGGAAAGAAAAGCCAGAACAGTTCCTTGAACTCCCCCAAGATCTGGAAGATTCGGGGGTTTGGAATAAGACTATAGATTCATGTCTGAGTCTCCCTTCATTTTTCACAAAATAAAACCCCAAGTCTTGGAAAAGTTATGAGACAGCGTGATATACACTGCAGCAATTGAATTTCAGAATCACTTGGCTCTTCCTTTCTCGACAAACACAGTCAATTGTGTCACCGAAAAATGACAGATAGCTTATAGAAGGTTAGCAGCTGGCAAAGGGGGCTTTGAAAGGCTCAGTCAGAAGTCAGGCAGGACCAACACAGTCACTGTGGGACAGGAAAAACATTTTAAGAAGCTAGCAAGCACACCAGCTTCTGCCACCATTTAAAGCACTGCCCCTTCATTTAGCAAGAAAGTAGGAAATGGTCACTCCAGATTCTGCAAGTTGCAAGAAGTGCTTTCTCCAAGCTTCAGTTCAGAAACCATTCCACCTCCTCCTAATGAACGTACAAACATTTTGTCTCACCCACTTACCTCTGCCTCATTAGAATAATCTCACAGAGCACAGTCAAGAGCAGAGAGTGAGGCTGCATCCTTGTCTAACTTTGATCTTTCTGCACTTCTCAAGTCACACAAGAACATGCATAACCTTGGTGAAAACACTTAGCTGAAGATTATCTCTAATACAAAGGTATTTCTGGGTACAAAACTGGTGTTTGGTCCCAAGATCTTGCAGTTGTAGGTGCCTAATAAAACCTAATAAAATGCTATCTGGTGATAGACCAGGATCATCCACGATCTTTAAGGACTGAGGCTCCTGGCAGATTTGTAAACCACTTGCTCTTCCCTTCTCCTCCTCCTTGCAGATTTAGCTCTGCTAAGACAACTCACCCAGACCTTACAAAACCAAAATTGTTGAGCCTTTTGTTTGTTTTCATCTGTCACAATTAACAAGAAGAGAAAACACTGTAAATGAGCTAGGAAAAAGTGTGCAGGTGGGAAAAAGTGGTCACCAGAAATTGAAGTATTACAAATGTCAAATCATCTCAGTGGATATTGAGGAAAACCACACTGGTGGAAGACCACAGTGTAGGAGATCTTCACAATTCAAAAATACTGATACAAAAAAAGGAGAGTAAGCCAATGTTCTTTCTGCCGCATGCATAGATTGATTTGGAGTGACCTGTCGTGCTCATCCAGATCCATTTCTTTCTTCAAAAAAAATTAATTTCTCACTAAATTATCCCAATGAAACTTTCTAGCTAACAATGAGCATATAACACAAAAAGAATGCATCTGGCTTTGGTATCACTTTGTTTTTACCCATCCAATTTAACTACAAGTATAATTTAAGTTCTCTTAAGGCAAGGAACTGATACAGGTTTGCTAATTTTTTTTCATGGAACACAGTATAATGAACCCATATGCCAAATAAGTAATTTACTGTCTCACTTTTTATTATATTTTTTTAAATTTAAGTCAAATATGAGTCCTGTGAAATTATTTATAGCAAGCAATAAGACATATCTGGATGGTAAATATATTCATCTATATATCTAATTCCTAACAAACAAAATCTGTGCAAAGTTCTAGTGTGTTTAAATCCTGGCTATATTCAAGCCAATCTACATTAAGATCTTGGTGGCTTTCAAAAAGCTAATTAAGTTTGCAATAAATCTTCAGTGTAACATACTGCAAGTTCCTTAGAGAACGAAGTAACAGAACATAACAAGTCTGTCTTAGAGACAATTACAGGCCAGTTCTGCATTCGAAACTTTCAACTACTCTGAACTTTTAAATGGGATTCTATCATGGAAAAAAAATGCCTGAAATAAGAATCAGGGCTTCTGATTTTTTTTGTCTCAATGATTTTTGCGAGAAAGGTGCTTCACCTAGAAATGAAAGCCTGCTCTGACCTCCAGGCCTGAAAAAACAACCATGGGCTCTGAGGATCAGCCCAGGGGTATTTTAACAGCAGGGACATCATTTCCAGTCATAATGCTTGTGGGCCATTTTATGCCCTTAATGGCATTTTAGCATTCCCATTGCCTTCAGTGAATTTGCAAAGAGTTAACTCAATGTACTACAGTAAACAGCTCTGTCTCATCTGTAAGAGTGAAAAAGCTCCAGCTTGTTCAGTCTATTTTTTTATTCACAGTGAAGTAACAAAGCAAAAGCCTTGGAAGAAAACACTGCAAGCAAGAATATCTGAATGTCTAAAAATGGAGGATCAGCTATTTTTCTGTACTTTGAATAAAAACTCAGAAACCTCTCTAAGTACTGCAACCTCAAAAAAATGACAAAAATGATACAGCCAACAGATGAAAACAGTTTGCAGCATCATTTTTTATAGATACCTGCATCCAAAATTTCTAACTTCTTAGCTTTCGAGAAAATCAGTGAGATTTGCTTTCTACTTACAGCCCTGCTGGGTCTGTTCAGCAATTTAACACACAATTTAACAACACAGCAAGCTTGGTAGGAGCAAGAGTATCTTGAACCTGGGTTACTAAGCACAGCAAGTTAGGGCAAGCACGGAGTCTGGCAGCAATGCACACAGCCCTCCCAAGAGAATGTGTGTGTTGTGTGTGTGTATCCCATTAAAATACGAATTTTCGGACTTGCTTCAGCAGCTACAAGTGTTTGGGAAAGAGTCATACCTTTTCCTTTTTTTAGTGGAAGGCGATGTAGCTGTCGCATCTACTGAAGCTTGCAAATGCATGAAGGGCAATTACAGTATTGACAATGCTACCAAAAATGAGATGAATCAGACAGGACTTAGCTTTCAGAATTGTATGTTGTATCAGCAAAGTGTGAGGATCTGTGTACAAAAGTTAGGATTATGTAAGTCACAGGAAAATTTCTATAGCAAATGTGTGCGAAAAATAATACTTGGAAGATACAGCAAAACACAACGGCTGCAGGAAAAGTAGGAAGTCAAATAGCCCCTTGCAGAGATGTTATGAATGCTGATACACAAAAAAAATTATTCTAGCAATTCCCATTTCCACAAACTCAGATATAAAAAATGGATACCATGCAAAATGAAGTGCATCATTGTTTTATGGGATGTGGAATCATCCACATTGTATAATAAGATGTTACACGTCTGTGAGGCAGAACAACTTGTGCTATCTCAGCAGAATAACCCAGGGCATAACAGCAACTCCTTTCCTTCATTTTTAACAGTGGGGGTCTGCATAGTTCCCTCCCTGCACAAAATTGTGTGGCAGATAAGATACAGTCAGTAGTTCTCAAGATCACTTCTTTCAGCTGGCACTTCTCTTGTGTGTCACATTCCCAGTTCTCATGGAAAACCTAGATTATAAGATGGGAGGTACCAAACACCTACCTTGTGTTAATAGGGCAGTAATGCACATAATTATACCCAGTACTTTACACCCTCTTCCCCTCCAGTATTGGCAATGCAGCAGCTGACAATATTGGCATGTTTCCATTGGCACCACCGACTACTCATGCTCAGTGCTGTGCCAACATGCCCTGATGTAAAATTAGAACAGTAAGACCACATCCTGCCTTTCTTTGTTTGCTCACCTATTTAGGCAGTGGTTTTAACTGAGCCTGAACCGTCCACTCTTATGCAGACAGAGGGACCTGTGCACAAAGGAGTCATGCTGATCTGCGCTCCCACAGCACACTGCGATAACACAGATTGATACCCGTGGAGAGAACAACCTCTCTGCTGTGGTCACGGACCACTGCAGACACTGGTGGTGCTCCGGGCAGCATTCACACCCTAGGGATTTTCTTTGCCAGTGGAAAGCCCCATAACACACCCCTGTCATTTCTCTCCTCATAGAACACGCGCTATAGAGGCTAAGGTCTTTGCTGTAGCCAGTGATTAAGTGACGTGATGATTTCACTTACCTGGGGTATCGATACAACAATCTTCCAGTGGTTCTTTCAGCTTCAGCAGGTATGAATACTAGCAACCATCTGTACTGGTGATGATCATTTCCATGGCAATGCTGTTATTTGTCTAGTGCTTTGTGTGTGCCAGCCGCTCTGTGAAGAGGAAACAAGACAAAGCGCAAACTATTTACAGTTTGATGACTTGTGTCTGCAGCCTATGGCAGCATTTCTACAGTAATTCCGAAGGCATGCATGCGTGTGTGTACACAAGCATACGTGTTCATGGAGGAGTTGTGGGGCTTGCTTAATTTTCAGTCAGATCAAATCCGTGGTATAGCTCAACAACCAGCCAAATAAATGCTAACGTTGGCAAGCAGAGATGGGAGGAATGAGCAAGTGGAGAAGAAAGAGCAGCAGAGGCAGGCTGAGACCACATTTTTGGTGGTACGTGAGCATAAAGAGTGAAACTGCAGTACCGGCATCATTGCAATCTTGGTTTTTTTGGTGGCCTAAGCTGCTGTGTTGCTCCTGCTGCAGACGCAAGCAGGACACTCATGCAAACATTGTTGCAGGTGACTGTGACCTTCAGAACCAGGGGATGAATACACAATTCATTAACAACAAAGAAATTATTGAAATAATGAAACAGAAGTTCCAGTACCTGCAAGAAACAGCAATGCCCTGTGTACCATTTGTGGTGGAGATTTAGACAGCCACACTGGAAAGAGCAGTAAAAATTGCACTTAGAAATATATAGAAAGTGACAAATGTCCTTTAACAGAGTGGTAAGGCAAAATTTACCTTTTTTTAACCTTAGCTTCCTGGGCTCTAAGCATTTCTAAGTCTTGAAGCTGAACAAGACCATTATCAGTATGAAAATGCCGAAGAAACTGGAATGCCTTAGGTTGATTTTTCATTCCCATCTTCGTAAAGAAAATAAAAAATAAAAATTTTTTCCCACTTTGTAGTTCTACAACAATTAATAACTAGCAATAATTAAATTCTTACTTATCATATAAACAGCGGTCTCATTTCTTACTTTTTTGTAGATTATTTATATCTATCATTTCATTTGGCAAGGATAGCAACAGGTCGAGCTACATCTATAGATAAAAATAGAAATATGGGTATCAGACAGCAATTGGCTGTCAAGGTTTTGAACAGAATCAGTTGAAGTTCTGATAGGTTAAATCCCCATTTTTTTCTGTAGTGTCACCGATAACCACTGTTTATTATCCATAGTGGGATATTCCCGTTTAAACAGATTCTCTTCGGTTTCTTAAATTCAGCAGGCAATACACAATGTCTATACCCTGAAAGGATCCAAGCAATAGCTAGACTTTTTCACGTTGTGTCACATTCAAAGATCACTCCTCAGATAGATGATGGCTGAAAACGCACCTTTCCAGAAAATTGTATGCTTTCTAATACTAGGTCTTTGTCAACGGACCAGCTGAGCTGTCTTGCTATCTGGACTGCACATGAAAGAACAATCTGTTTGTCTCTTGCTCTTCAGCTGCCCTTACAGAGGACAAACAGATTTCTGTATGGGGCCCAGGAATAGAAGAAGGAGAACTAATATACAATATGTAACTTGGCATTGCATGCTTTGAGAGTGGTGTTTGGAAACAAGGAGAAAGTGAAAAACAATATGTTTAGTGGAATTTTCCTTCATGTATGTATTTTATCTGCAGTTGCAGTGTTTCGAGGCCAAGTTATTAGAGGAAAAGAAGCAATAAAATGCCGTTAACTTTAGCACTTTGGAAGTTAGGGATGGAAATGACCTGTGAGGCCTCTGCCAGAGGAAGATTACTTCTTCCAGGACCATGATAAGTACACTAAATAGGGAAGAGTAGGAAGCACATGCACCATACTTTAACCCTGCCTTTCCGCCCGCTCATCCATGCCCTGGGTTTCACTTCTCTCCCCTTTCCCAGATGGCATGCTGTTCCAGCGGGCATTGCTCTGATCCCGTCATTGCCCACCCACAAGCTGCACCAGCACAGGAAGCCAGCTGTGTGGAGGAAAAATATGTGGGGAGGAGCAGACCTTCAGAAACAGGCTGCTGAGTTTTCATGGGCGCTTTTCAACAAAAAAACAAATGCTATAATACGAGAAAATGAGAGGCTTTTCCTCACTGAACGTGGATGAGAGATTTAATACAAAGAAAGCCTACTATGAGTATATAGTCTCAATATTTTCATAAGGATTTGTCCTTCAGAGGTGGATTATACAACTTTTCTTATTACAGGAATGTGAAGATTAAGGATCCCAAATGCTCTATATTTCTGATTTGTTGTAATAAATGTGCCAGGAATCTGGGGAGATTTCCAAAATGCATTTTAATCCATAGTAGGCTGAAAGTTGTGCACTGTAAGCAATTTTCATTGTTAGATGGAAGTAAATATAAATTACTGAAGAATCAGAAAATCCTGTTCCAACCAGCAGCTCGCACAGTATTTCAATCACATGCGTAGTCTTTCGAAGGGAAGGAGGACAAAAAAATCTGTGATAAACTACCACTTAATGACACATTTTAAAAATCTAGATGTTGGTTTGAATACAGAAAAGCTTTTTCTGCACGTCCCAAACCACACAAATAGCTTTTCTATATGCAAACTAGCATCTGCAGTACGTACGCACCTGTATCCAGGATGGTGCTTACGCAGGAATAGATGTGAAAATGAAGGGTTACAACGGTAGAGGCCAAGCTGGAGTCCCTTTTAAAGTTAGTTTTCAGATACTAATTTAAATACATGAAAGGGAAGCTATTGGAAGCTAATCTTTCCCCCCTCCCCACTCTACTTATTTCAGACTTTCCCAACTGTGTTAGATGTGAAAGGATCTGGGAAGAAAGTATTATCGCAGCTAATGCAGTGCCCGGGGTATGAGTCATGTACCAGAGTGCCCGCTCCTGCTTGTGGACAGAGAGACTTGTAACACAAAAGGTTCTGAGGAGGAGGGACAGCACTTTAGCAGCCCCCAGCTACTGGGAGGCTGGAGGTGGAGCTGGCTTGGTGATAACTGCATGAATTTTTTCCACCACGTGGTTAATGACTCAGCAGCATTATCCCAAAGTGTTTATTTTTTCATCTCTACCAGCTCGTCCAGCACACTTGTGTGGAAAAGAATGGGGGGACTGAGAGAGGGGAGGTAGGCACGAGGGTTTGTAGCCTTTGCTGAGTGTGCATCATGCATATTTTCCACTGCTGCTTTGCGATCTCTAGGCTTGTAACACGACAACTGTAACACCATCAGAGAGGTTCCCACTAACTTCAGCTCAGCCTGGATCAGGGCTCAGACACCCCTCAGCCAATAAATACAGCCTGCTCTTCCACAGCAGCAAGGAACTTTAACCCAGTCGCCTGTGTGCACAAGTATTGCTTCTACATGCACACACGCAGCTGGAAAGACATCACGTAGTCTGACAACAGTGAGAGTGGAAAGCAAACATTGACTACCCTGTTCCTGCGCTCTCCAAAGTATCAGGAGTTATGCCTCTCCACAACACTGGCAACTGCTGAGTAGAAATGGCCGTGACAAGAGTGGGAGTAATCAGCGTATGTGCAGTATATACCGATATGTAGCTGCTGCAGCCCTCGTTCCCTTGAGCTGGTTCACAGAATAATAAAGTGATAGTATGTGTAGGTTTATTTTAAGTAGGGCTAGAGCACACATATAGCTGGCTTGTACACACTTCCCTGCAAATAGTTCTTACTCGATGGGATCTGTTATGTCACCATGGCCCTAAATATCTCTGCTTTGCAGATCAAATTCAACACATAACTTTTGAAAAACTGTAACACTTCCAATATCTTTTCTGTCGTCAGTGGAGTGGAGAAGTGTCAACATGGATTTTGGTGCTTATCTTTATTTAATGCTGGCTCTCTGTCACTACCGTTCATAAAGACACCCACAACAGTGAACAGTGGAGCCTTGCTAATGCCTCCCACCAGCCACATGGCACGCAGAGCTTAAGGTTGGAAGGTCACATATTCCTTCCCTTTGTTTTCATTCCCCATTTGGTGAAGAGCAACCGTGCAAGGGCACTATTTGGACTGGAAGGACTTTTTCCAGACGGAGCTACTCTCACTCCCTATATTTCAAAATGAAACCCAACCAGCAAAATGAAGATAAGCCCAATCCTGCACAGAAGTATTGAAAGCAATGGATGATTTTCATTGAAGTATTAGGGACCATCCTGCTCCTGTGCCCTGCACCAGTCAGCAAAGAATAGATATGTTGGTGATCCCAGTTCATAAAGAGCACAGTCATTTACAGCCAGTTTGTACCAAGCAGGCTGATGCCATGGGGTGATGCTCTTTGCTTATCTTTCCAGCACCAACCAACTACACATTGTATCAGCAGTTGCTTTGGCTGCTGAAGACAACGGATGCATATGCTAACACGAGAAATAACCCATTAGCTATTTTCCAGCTACTAAGAGCTACCTCAGTGTGCAATCTGCTACATGAGCAGTATCTTCTAGTGCAGAGAGCAGATTTGTTGGCTGGGCAGTCATACTGCATGTAAGGTCACTATTTTACACTGAGCTTTTCTACCATCTGTGCTTCTCTGCTCCCTTACTCATGGGGGGCAGCCAAGAGCAGAATCCATCTCTTAATTTAGACCCCAAATGTTATATAAAAGTTATTCATCCCAGATGGACTCAGTCCCAGAAGTCACTGTTATAAAAGACTTGTTATACAGTCAGTTTTACAAATGGAGATGGATCAGTGCCTTGCCATGTTATCTATTTGTGTTTCCTGTTCCCTGTTTCTAGGCAGGTACTCAGTTAGTAACTCAGGTAGACACCCAAGGAGTCAGAAGAGCTCCTTTGATCTTAACCAATAGGCTTCATTACCAAGTAATGCAGTTTGTGCGTAATTTAAATTTGCTGAAGTTTGACACTTTCAGTCACCTGGGATATCAAACAGAAACATCCCACAGAGATTAGAAAGGCTATCAGCTAAATCATCTCCTGATGAGGGATCTTAATATTTACAGTGATTTCCAGTAGAAAAAGCAAGATGAAAACCAGCTTTTTCAAAAGCAGCCTTCAAGCGAGATTTACTTGAACCTGAATTACTGCTAGGCAGCCCCCACTTGCAGGTGGCACTCCAAGGACACCTTTGGTCTGAAATAAAATCCCACGTGTCTCAACTTGATAGCTCAGAAATGAGACATCCTGAACCCCAGTGCACTCTTGAAATGATGGTCCAAAGTCAGTGCATACTTGGGAAGTTTGGGAAATTCTAGGAGCAGAAATTTCACCTCCGAGTCTTGTCCTGAAGGACAAGACCTGATGGCGGAGCACACACTTGTGCTGCTTGATAAATGTTACCAGCAGTTGTAGAAAATATGTGCATAATGGCCATATCCTCACTTTTACAGATAAAATCTTGGGAAGTGGAAGGAGGAACATATCAGTTGTATGAGCAAGAATGGTATTTGTCCTCCTTTTAACCTAACGTGCTGAAGTGTGTGAAAGATTAGCATTAAGGATTGCCACGGGCCATTTGCTGTAACCCTATCTAGACAGCTTCCTGAAATAGAAGAACAAATTTCAGCTCCTAGGAAGAAACCTTCAGTCAAATGAGAAAATAAACAAAGAATAATTTACCACAAATGTGGGCTACATGTAGAAATGAGACAGATCAGTGGTTTACTTGACTTAAGAGGAAGATGTTCCTAAAGCAAAATGTCTCCTAAAGTGCTTACATTTGATGAGTGTAACTTCACTGAGGCATCTAAGATCTCATGATTATTTCCTACTATAAGCATAAAAAAATCACTGACATTTTACTGATAACTTTGCATGACAGCTCTGGCTAAAAGATGCTCTTTAAACACTGAACATCTTACATGGCAGCACTCTCTCCTCTCTTTTCACAGAATTAACCCTGGCCACAGTAAATTAAAGAAGAAATTCACACATTAAAATTGCTTTAAGAAATAATCACGGGGCTGAAGCATACATTAACAAATCCAGTGTACCACAGTGAAGTGGGAAGCCTGCTAATAGCCTTACAATATCAGACATAACAGGTTGCTAATTTAACAAGTTTCACTAATACAGGATTTCTTGGCTGTTTCCCCCTTAAGTAGGCATTTTTTCTAGTTTGGATTCCTCATACTCGTTTTTCTGAATTTTTCAACATGCTCATTTCCTAGACATTTATTTATTTCAGTGTAACAAATCCATCTTCACAGTGTACACAATTCCTAATACACGCAACATGGATTATAGAAGGTTAGCTTTCTGAAGGCGTAGGATCTAGAGAGCTCTAGAGCATACCTAGGAAGTCACTGGCTACAATTTAAAATAACTCTAGGTGCCACCTTGATGCAAGGTGTGCCTTCTATACAACCAGGACCTCACTCCATGTGTTTTCAAAGAATCATAATAAAGTGACTTGGAAGAATCATCACTGCCCTGCAGGCCCATTCACATCATGGTGTGAAAAGAGGAGCAAGAAAGCAAGCCACCTCCTCCAGCAAGTGGTAAAACTTCCCATGAATTCAGTGAGACCATTTTGCTTCATCTCCATTTTCAATCTGCAGTTTCCCAATAATCTTGCTCTATACTATCAGTGAGATAGTGCTGCCTTGTCCTGGCTTCTCCACTGGGACAGTTAGCTGGCAGCAGGTCCTGGTCACACTGCCTGCCTCTGGCACTGGTTAGTGGGACCCTCAGCCTGGAGAGGCAGGAGCACAGCCCCCTGCAGCAGAAAGGTTGGCAGAAAGCGAGATCAGGAACCTGCTGCCAGAGAAGAGGAGCAGTCTTTGCAGAAGCAGGGTGAAGTAGAGGTTGTAAATGTGAAAGCAGGAGGTGGGAGGCTGGGTCTTTCTGTTCACTGGAGAGCTAAAAGGTTGGTTGAAACAGAGAAAAGGGAGGGTTCAAGCTGGACGGGAGGGAGGGGAGGAGGGAAACAGCAATGGGAGGAGGAAGTCAGTGAGGACAGAATTTATTAGTAGATTGTTATTTTTTATTCACCAGTGGCTATATTGACTGTCCAAGCTGAAAGAGTGAGAATCACCTCCAGGCAACCACAATCCAGGTGTTCTGCAAGTTACAGACACCTAGGGACAGGAGATCTGTCATCTGCTCACCTAGGAAGAATGAGGCAAATTATTCTGCTTCTGCTTCAACAGTGTCATTGATGTTGCTATGTCCTCCCCATCCCTCTGAACAATCCTGTCATCCTACTTGTCTCCTTTGCTTGTTCCCAACTCTTGCAGATGCGATGGGCCCTACTAACAGGATGCAGGATTTGTTTAAATGAGGTTTACACTAAAATTGGTACAGGGACCTGCTCAAGCAGAGATGTGCTGTCTAGTGTGGGCAGAGAGGTAGTGAGGAGGGTTTGCGTTGCCCTCCAAAGCTTCCAGAGAGCTGGAATACCCCAGGGAGACCTCTGTATGAAGAGGGCCACGTCTCTGTTGACAAACTATCACTGTTATCGTGGCTGCGCTCGTAGCTGTAGCAGTGGACCAAAGGGAGACAGAGCATTTAAGGACTCTTTCTTTTTAAACCTCTGTCAAAATGTTAAAACCCTTTGACCTCTCATCGCTCCACCATTTCCAGCCCTGCCAGTAATGGCTGTGGAATGGCAGGCAGAGTCCCTTGCTCCAGTTCCTCTCTCCCATGGGAAAGCTGCTTTATCTACCACAGAAAGTAGGCTGTGGTTTTAAATAAGCTGAGGCATCAGAGAGTGCCCCTCCGATAGATACACAGGGAGCAGCACTGCTGTTTGAGCTAGGCCTAACAGGGTGTAGCTGTTTTGTAGGGATATAATCCTTTCCGGGGTTATTTTCTATTTAAGTGCCTTGTGCCTACATTTTTGTATGTACCACACACTTCTAAGCCAGAGGAGGAAGACCAGGGCTTGTAATCTGAGACACTTCTGGTTCTGACTTTTAAAAAACTCAGAGATGCACAGGCTAGGAAGGTGGATTTCATGAAAAGTGTCCTTTGGGATTTTCAGCTGTCTGGTGATACAGAGCCTGGGCCTTCTCGATGGCCAGCAAGGGTGTTTCAGGTTTAGTTAGCGCTTTACATTCGCATCCAGGACAAATGGAGTTTGAATTCTTCTCAACAGCCTAATTAGGCTAAATATTTAGAAATGCTGTAATTCCATTCATGCTTTTGTCATAACATTTAGAGAAACAACAATGCTTTTCATATTCACTGATACCAGAGCCTCTGCCAGTGTGTCTATGCTGGAAAAGCCCGTCTTTCCCCCAATGTACACATGCTTATACTGAAGCCTTCATAGCTTTTACAACAGAAATACCTTCTGCATCAGTGCACATACACCTCAGCAACCAAAATTTTGTCATATGGGTACACCTGAGAAGCCTTTAATTAGATTCAGAAGGGCCTGTGTCTGTTCAATAAAAGGGCAATATCACTTACAGCAGTAGCAGAAAGATAATCAGACAGGTTTATTCTCTGCCAAAACAGGCAATGTATATTTACAAAGCTTTCTTAGTTCCTTTGTTGTGCATTCTTTCCATACACCATTACAGAAAGATCATGTTAACCACAGTAGCTGCTGTGTGGTATCATATTGCCTTTTTATTTTTCCAAATAATTAAAGAAGAAAAAGAAAGAAAAGAAAGGAAATCCTGGAAATGTTAAACAAACTACTCTATTTTCATTAGGCTGTAATAAAAGTTTTAAAAATGCTACTCGGGGTGGGGGGGAGCGATACAAATATTCTCCTTTTTTTTTTTGGATTTTTGGATCAGAGCATGTCATGATGAAACCATCACTGCGTCATGATCAGCGTGTTTAAGAATGCAGCCGGCCAGTTCCAAAAGGGTATAAAAGCTAATGCCCAAGAGTTTATAGAGTGACAGAGCCAACTCTAGTACTGATTTATTGAAACTCAAATTGGAGAACTTAGATTTCATTTCTGCCAAATGATGTCGTTGGAATGCCGAGTTATTTTCTCATGTGAATAACTAAAAAAAAAAGCAAAAAAAAAAAACCATGGAACTCTTAAAATTAAATGCCTTCTCTCTTTTTTTTGTCAGGCTGCAACACATTTCCTGGTGCTTGTCTTTTGCCAGTGCTTTTTAAACCATTAAGGTGTTGTTTGCTTGCTTTTTTAATCTAAATCCTGAATGGTTCTTCTTGGTCCAGGTACTCGATGCAGCAATCCAGGGAGGTGTGGGCTCCTCCCTTACCCTACTCCATTCCCTTTTTCCAGTGTGTGCCTAGTCCTGTAAACACCTTAAATGAGAGCTGACTTTGGGTTCTACTATTTGTGCTATCAAGTGGGAAGGCATTTTATTTTTCTGAAATGAAAGAGCCAATTTATGTCCTTTTATGGACCATTCAAGAACTCGCTGCAGTGGAAACTTTTCTGCAATTAAGGTTCCCTTGTTTATGAGCCCTTTTGTGTTGCAAGTTGCAGTACCACTTGTTACACTTAGGGAGCATCCTGCAGGCTCTGATAAGGAAATCAGACCTTCTCATTCCCTCTCCATAGGATTCAATACGGGCTTTCCAACCCTGTCTTTAGCCTGCCATCAACATATTACAACGCTGGTGAAAAATACTCTATCTAAAGCTAGTTTGTTCCACACATGGCATGAAATAGTCTTCCTCAATATGAATAAGTGCATATTTATTAAGTAATACCATGGGATCCAATATGGTAAAACACCTTTTATTTAAAATATGAAACTTTCTATACCAAAAGCTTGGTCACACTCAGTTAAGAATTACTTATCCCAGCCCTGTCCTGTTTATATGGTCTCCCATCTGTTCCCCGAAGCTCTGAGATAAGCCAGAAAAAGCTATCATTAACAGGAGCAGTTCTGCTCCCTATTAAAACCAGTTCCATCAGTATTGATGCTGCGGTAAAAAAGTGTTCTTTATGCGTAAATTGGTCCTGCCAGAGGTATTCTGATTGCCTTTTCAGTTTTGAAATGATGTTTTTGTTACCAATTTACAAAAAGCTTTCTTCACCACTGAGCAAAAGACCAACGTGACAACCAGGGAAACAAGAAATTTAGCTAACAGGCTTGATCTGGGTTATAATAAAAGTACAGAATGTATTTGTATCTCCATTTAAAAAATGAAGGAGAGGGAAACAAGAGACAAAATATCTATCTGTCTGTCTATCTGTCTATGTCTTTAATTTTAAAACCTTGAATACTACTTAATACAGCAGTATGTGGTAGGGTTTGGGGTTTTTTTGAAATGGAAACATAAAATTTCAGTAATATTCTTCTGACAGTATTATTTAACCACAAATGACAGATAATAATCAACTGGAGGAGCTGAGGGTCTCTTAATACCATTAAGCTATGAAGTTGTAGAAATGACAGCAAAATAATTACTGTTGTGCTTGTTGAGTCGTCGAAGCTAAGCTCCATGTTTCCATGGATATAGAGCTTCCCTTTTATGCTTTGGTCTTTTCCTGTTTAAAGATCAATACTGCGCTCAGGAGAAAGCAGGATTAAATTCAACATTTTTTTTGGTGTCTAAACACCAATGCTCCATCGCGGTGGGCAGCCCGAGCACACATGTTCAACCTGGGCCTAATCCAGATCCCCACTTGCATGATGCAAAGTGACTGAAAAAATATCTTAGCCACTTGGCAGAAGAGCCCTGTCATGTTCACAATCATCTCGTCCCGAGTACTAAACCTCCAGGACATCTTTACTCCATCTCCAAAAAAATAATATAGCAAAAGATGAAGTTGGCTGGGCCAGGGCCCCTTGGTTTTTGTAACTTCCAAGAAGACATGTGGACTCACACACCATCAGCCACCATGTCCGAGTGGCTCTGTGATCACTGTTGAGTCCTTCTTTTACCTCTGGTGCACACTCCTGCTCCCTTCTTTTTCCCCATATGCATATTCCCTGTTGACATTCCCATCCACCTTGATATCCATGTGGTCACGATAGTGCTCGTGCTAGTGGCCACATGAACATTACCATGACCACGAGGACATCAAGGCAGAAGGGAATGTCAATGGGGAATATGCACAGAGGAAAGTGGTTTCATGGACTGAGATCAATATAAAACGTCCACAGGGCAGTATCATGAGTGCTTTGACTTATCCAACCAGCCCTAAAGACAGAGTTAAAGAAGAGCTCAATGTTCACTTCTCCTCCATACCTATCCCACACTGGGCTCGCAAAATAAAGACACTTTTATCGGACAAGCAAATACCAAGCTATTGCTGAATTATCCACTCTAGGCTTACAAAATCAGCTGGCATTTGGTCAACAAGGTTATTATTTATTAGCGTGTTCCACATTCAGAGCAATGCTCTGCTGTTCAGTGTAGAGGTGCCACCCTCACTGAGTCAACAGGGTGCAGGAGAACAATGTCCGCACAAAACGAATGACAACTCAGAAATACGTGTGCCCCAGACTGAGAGGCTTCCAAGGCTGCAACCACGACACCAGCAAAGGCAAACAAGTCAGGAAAGGGACAATGACAAATCGTTGTGGAAGATCAAAATGGTGAGAACTTATGGAGCAGGTGGGCAAAACACCCTTTCAGACTGGGTGCTCCATCAGCAGAAAATGGCAGCAAAAGCTGTTTGGCATTTAATGGTGTAATTAACTTGGGGGGGGGGGGTAGAGAGTAGCTCTTGCTTGCACATTTTGACTGACCTAACTCCAGACTCTCGATATTGATGTCGGTGGGGTATGGTAAGGCTGTCCCATGCCAGCATCTGTGACTGTGAAGAAGGGTTCGGGGTGTTTCTCAACACTTCCTGGCGCCCGCCTCCTGGCAGCCCCTGCTGTCTGTGTCCTTTCCCGCCCGGTGCCCTCCATGCAGAGCTGCCTTCCTTTCCACACTACATTCCCGGACAGAGGGAGTTGGGATAAACAGAAGCATTGAAGGCAGTAAGTCAGCCAGCTGGACTGGAAGTCCTTGTTAAGAGGGGGTGGTTTAGATGAAGGGGAGCTGGCAGAGGAGGATTATCAGTAGCCATCACTTAATCAAGGACAAGAGAGAGAAAAATGGTTTTAGCAGTACGGAAAGGGCTGAACTTCAGCTCTTTAATAGAGACAGCTCAGAAATACCATGCTCGGAAACTCTGCAGGTGGGGTGACTAGACAGGGGTATTGCCAGCCTAATTTGCCTCCCACTCTTGATCAGAACACACAAGCCTCTGGGGCAGCAATGGTTTCACTTCAAGCTGCAGCCCTGTTTTTTTTAATCCCATTATCACCTATTCCTACATTTCTGAGCAATTCTCTGCTCAGACTGAAGTTTCCCCTTTTTGTCCCTATGTCAGAAAAAAATTTGTTGGATCCTTTCAGCCATGGCTGAATTTTGCAAAAGCAAAAAATACATCTGCAAGCTGTGCAGGACCTGACAGCCCTTCCCATCTCCTTATCACACGGAGGAGCACAACCCTTTGCAGTGGTCTTCACCAAGCCTGAGCACCTGCATCTTCCCCCTCCCCTCATCTTAGTAGGATGTGCGTGGTGCTCAGCCACTTTGGAAAAAAACAGGCTATTTCCACAGAAATTAAGTCATCTCTTGGCTAAATCCTATCATGTGCTGTTCAGCAGATGTAGGGAGCCTCTTTTTCCGGCCCAAGTAGTTGATCAGGTTCTCCGTGCTCAACAAAGCGCTAGCACTGAGGACCAGCTCACCATGTGGGCAAGCTCACACAAGCTGGTGTGGTTTGGGGGGGTGGCTAGTTTATTAGGCTTCCTAGCACGACAGCTGCCTTTGGAGGAAGGCCCGAGTGTGTTTTTGTTTCTAGAACGTACTGTCTCAACCATCCCAAGGAATCTTGGTTTGGCCAGGAAGAGCCCAGCAACTCAGGGCCTTCCAGCAGTGTTTCCTCCTTCCTAATTTGGGCAGGATTTAGCTCTGCAAGAGCAGTGCAGCTGAACCTTAAGATCATTATTTTAAAAAAAAATCTTTTTTTTTTTATTTTTAAATAAGGTATAATTACACACAGCACAGAGACTCATGAATCAACCTGATTCTGCTCTGACAAGTTTAGCTCTGGGTGTGTGATCCATCCTAGGAGATCACACAGTTTTTCCTTCTTATGCCTTTCAACAGTAAAGTACTCTTGCCTGCCCTCTCTTTCTTCTTATTTAATCATCAGCTATTAAAATGACATGGAGAATAACACCTCCATTTGCCCAAACTGTTCAGACTGTCATTTGACATCTTTCTCTCACAAGCACAATACAGTTTCCCTGTTTACTCCTCACTCTGGCATGGACCTTCTGGTTTCTTCTTTGCTTCTTCCTTTCTGTGCATGTCTGATATCCACTTGTCTACTGATTTCCGGCTCTGGCAGAAGAAAAGGAAGGAAAAGAAGACAACTAAAGGTCATATCAAAAGAGATTCCTGTGCAAAAATGGGGAGTTGAACAACTGTTGTTGTCTACAAATCATCTGACAAGAGGCAGGTAGACAGTGCACTGGCATCTGTGGTCATTGGGTTGATCCTTTCACATGCTCTCTCTCCATCCTTTGTTATTGCTCTTTCCCACCTGTTTTTTTGTCATATGAGTAGATGGCTACCTTACAGTCTTTGTGGAGCAGATTCTTTCTGTTATTTGTGGCTGCGGTGCCCAGAGAAATAGGAATCTTAAAATGCAAGCAATAAATCATACTAATTTATATCACCCTATGAGACGTTACATGCAGGTCAATTATCATTATACTCCAGATCTAAGTTTCATTTCCACCCGTAGGACTTGATCTCTCCACTACTGATGCACACCACAAAATTCAGCATGCCATAATTGTCTTATGACCTTGTAATTCTGTTTTTTAAAGATCAATACAGTTCTTTAAAAAGATTTTATGAAACCAGAAATAAACATTGCAAGCTACTGGCTGTGTTCATCAGGCAGAATGAAAACCAGTCCCATAATCACAAATATGGAAAGATCAGATGGCAGATGACAGAGTAGTGTTGAAAAGAGTGTAACGGCATCTGAACAGCTCTGTCAGTGACCTTGACAGCTCCTTGAAGCAAACACACCAGCCTGGTCAATATGTAACTGAGATGCCGCTGAGATGTACATTGAGGAAAAAAGGCCACATTCCTGAACTGAAGTGGAAGGAAGTGAGCTCCTCGAGTGCTTTCCAAGGTGGAGCTGAAGTACGCCCTGCTGTCCCTGCTGGGCTGCAGCCTATGCTAGCCTCCTACCTACAAGCTGCAGAGGGTGGAAAATCACCAGGTCCAGAAGCTGTCCCACCATTGATTTATTCTGAGGCATTCATTATTGAGCTAATCTCTGCTCTACAAAGAGACTGTCAATAATGCCCTTGGAAACAGACCTCTGCCTGTGGAGAGGCATAACCCTGCCCCTTCCCCAGGCAGCTGGGAAGCAGGTGTGGGACCTCATCTCCGGTCACTGCAGACTGCTGTCTACCTCACTGCCAGCCAAAGGGGCAGGGGTCTTTCTCCCTCTTTTCCACTGCTTCCTTCTCTGCTCCGAACCCTCCTCATCTGAGCCCTCAATGAACCACTGCAGCTCACTACACCATCAGAAGAATCTTCTTTCCTGGGTTTGTACCTTGCTGTTGCCTTTTAGCAAGGATACCTGAGCAGCCTTGCCCTGCAGTCTGCATGGTAGGAACAAGGGAGAGGGAGAGAGCAGGCACAAACTGCCATGCCAGCCTGCCAGGAGTCAGCCAGTACAGCCCACCAGGAGTCAGCCAGCTCAGCCCACCTTGATGAACAGCACCCTCAGACAATATGTCAGCCTTGCCATGACAACCCCTTTGTACAACTGCACCTCCCACACCTCCCCAGCCTCTTGGTCCATCTTGCACCACACCTCACAGCAGCAGGTTCAGATAGTCCCACCGTGGACTTCCATCTTGGCCTTGTAGGCAGTGAGAAACCCGTCCCAACATGCCAGTGTACAACCAGGCCCATAAAACCCATGTGGCTGTGTCCTCACGGGAGAGGGTGTGCTGTGGGTCAGCACTTGGAGCTGGGGGCCTGTGATAGATTCCCTTGACTCTTTAACCAAACAAGTGGTAGTTTGGTACAGGCTCCAAAGGAGGTAAAGGCCAGAGCTGTAGCTGGGCCAAGAACTTCTCTGGTTTCAAACCCACAAAGGAGCAGGATGACACAGTAAACATCAATACATATGAGTCTGGAACACCAATCATGTGATTAATGGTATAAATAACAGGTGGCTTTTCCAAAACTCATTTATCAAAACACAAAGAAAGCTGTGGGTACAAGGAGTCTCATGGCTACCTTTCCATCACATGTGATTTGACTATGAGCCAACCACTTTATCCCATAAATATGACAGCCTAAGCGAGCCTTCTTTCAGCTCTCCCTGCTAGGCAGTGTGGCTGTATGGCAGTGATCTCCGCTTGTGCTGAGACGCCTCTCCAGGTTGCTCCTCAAGGCAGAAAGACCTTTTACCAATGGCTGATCATTGGATGAGCCTGATTTGAGCTCTCCCTGGATTGCAGCTAGACTGCTGCCAGGTGTCTGTACCTCTGAGCAGAGAAGCCTGTCAAGGTTCGAGATTCCTCACCTGAGATTCAGAGATCCTTCCTTGCCCAAGGTGGAGAGATGCCTTGCTCCTCAATGTTAGGAGATCCTTCACTCAACACTGAGAGATTCCTTGCCACAACAGATCCTTGGTAAGTGTCTAATAGCTTCTTAAACTTTGCAAGCTTTGCTAACTCAGTTTTTCTTTGTATATTTCTTCCATGCATTAATTTAGAAGGTGAACCCTGCCATCAAACTTATTGCATATTAGGAAACCACTGTTAAATGTCATTAAATTCCTTTGAATTTATTGAACTCTGTCAAATTATTAATTTACCTCAATAAAACACATTGCTGCTTCCCTCTTTTGAGTGAGGTGTTTTCCACTCATCCGCGACAAGACCTCCTCGTCCGCAAAGCTGGCAGCTGGCTCCCACTGCCTGGTCTGTGGCCTGTCTTTGTGCCTTGACATGCTTTGTTCTGGTCACCAATAGAAATGACAAATGGCTGCAGTAAATTGTCACCATTGCCCTCCTATTGCCTGTAGGTTGTTAATTGTACATGACCAAAGATATAAATCTCTGCAATAAATTGTCATCATCAAGTTATCACCTTTGAATTGTTCATCAGTTAACAGCATCCAAAGGATAGCCAGAGTGTCAGGGACTGGTTTTTATGGCTTCTCTGTTTATGGCTACAGAGCAGACAGCATCTCCTTCACCACACACACAGGTCTAGCTGCGCACTGGACTGCCCAAGCCACTCCACAAAGGAAAAGCAGAGCAGGGAGCGGCAGCAGCGCTGCGCGGCAGAGGGAAGGAGCACAGCTGGACAGCACCTTTCCTTGAGCCACCTTGGCTCGCCACCATCGAACAGATTGCACAAGATCCAGTCTTGTTTCACGAGACCTGCTCTGGTTTAACGGCCGCATAGCTATCGGTCTAGCGAAGATGGCCCAGCCTTGCCTCTCTGTTCGCCACTGCCGTAGCCAGCAATCCTCTGCTCTCCAGATGAAGGAGTCGTCTCCCGCCCAGGGAAGCACCGCTGGGTTTCCCCATCGCGTGGAACACAACGGCTGCCCTCTGGCTAGAGCTGAGCTTTAAAAATAATAGCTACACTACCGCAAACTATCATGAGGCAAATAAACAAGTCACCCAGACATCAAAAATTGTCAAGGAGCTAGTCTCCTGCTGCTTCTCCAGGACTGAAATAAAGTCCTGCTATTCTGGATTTATACCAGTTATATTTGAGGCAAGTTTTAGCCTCAGGTTTCCAAGTGCTTTTATTAAATTAAGGGCAGAATTCCTGTTTCCAAAGTTTCACATCAACGTGACAACACTGGAGCAAACAAGAATAGTCTATTTAAAAGCAGGGAAACATTTTGCAGATGAAAGACAAATGCTGTAGGTATTTATTAATGTCCTAATCCAACCAAATCTCTAATCCACTTAGCAAAAGAAAAAACCTTCAAACAACAATTTTCAAGATTCTCAAGAACTACAAGGAGTCTGAAATGCTTTGCTTCCTCTTCTTCCTCAAAGGTGTCACCTTAATGAAACTTCTTACATTTTCTGGATACTACTGTGATGAAGGACCCCAGGACTTTTTGATGTTTTCGCAGCATCACGGACTTAAACGCATTCTTAGCAGTCCTCTCCCTGCATTGCTTTTTTATTTCCCTCTCAAAATGTAGGCTGATCTTGAAAAACTCCCTAAGTGGTTAGATTCAACACTGTATTTTGGAGTACTCCTGCCTGTATTTCCTCACCTCCCACTCCTCCCCCAAGGTTTTTCATATAAAAGACCTGGAAGCTGGTGGCTGAGAATGCCTAGATAACTTTTCTCCTAATGGAGTGGTTATTTTTGAAGGCTTTGGACATAACCACCACAAAATATTTTCACATGCAGGATGCTCCCTGTATGCACATAACATATCTGGAGATTCTTCTGCCTTTCTTTTTCTTCCTTGGGCCCTTTTTGCTACTGATATTACAGAGCTACCACTCTTCTTCTGGGATAAAACAGTGGCTAATTTGGCTTAGGTGTATGTGTTCCCACCTCACACTTTCTCATTCTTGGTCCAGTTTCCTCCAGGTGTCTTCAGTTCCGTCTTCTTCAGCCTAGGTCAAAGTGGCTGTTATGAAATCCAAGTTCTCTTTCCGTGACAAAGCACAAGAAGTATATTCCTCTGGTGCCTACTCTGAAAAAACAGAGAACAGTTCTCCTCAACTTAGCTGATATGGTAAAGGAGCTTATATACAATTCAAATTTTTTTCATTCCAATGGCTTTCCTCCTAAAAAAATAATGAAATTTAAGTTTTAGTAGAAAAGCTGTTTGAAGAGCTGCCTAAAATATGAAGTTTTTCAGAATTGCCTTGTTTCCAAGAAGAAAAAGAACATTTGCCTGTTTTTAGATTAGCAGAGGAATAAATACAGATGATTAAATATATCATGGGTCTGAAATTATTTTTATTTTTCTGATGATCAAATGCTGTGCGACTGGCTTTGTTGTGCAAGGTTTTTCCCATTAGTTATTTTTAGGGGGTTTAGATTGTATTTTCCCCTAACTGGTGACATAATGTCTTGTTAAGACAATTGACCCAGATAAGACTATGCCAACTTCATCAGAATTGGTCTTATGCATCTGGATTTTTGATATTTTGGTGGGTCACAGACCAACAGTCTTTGTGGCATGGAAAATATTTAATTTTTTTTTAGACTGCCAGCTTCAGCAAGACTCTTCCAAGTTGACACTAGTTAACTGTGACCTAATTCAAGCTTGACTTGAAAAAGATGCCTGGCCCTAGGGGAAACATTGCAAAGCAACCCACAAAATTCAAGGGTGAGGCAGAGAAGCCTTGTCTTATGGGTTAGCAAGCAACCTGAGGGAACATTGCTGCTTCAGAATATCAACAGCTACCATTTGGGGAAAAGCAAGTCATTGCATCAACATTTTAAAAGCTCCTTAAGTAGCTGACTAATCAATCATCTTCCTTCTCCAAACTAAAAAAACTTCTCCTAGTGGGAAGCAGTATGCCAGCAAAACAGTGCCACATCTGCTCTGCACTTCCAGCCCCTACAACACAAGTGTGCAGAAGACTCCGAGATCTGAAAAGCTTGCGCTGGCCTCGTGTTTTTAGTATCTTCTTTCTTACTTTTCTGTTCCTTCATCTGGTTTCTCAAGGGCACAACGCTACCACGATTATTTTGTTCGCCCAAATATTAGTTCCCATGATAATACTGCAAACCTGTGGACTATTTCTGCTAAAATTGACCAAGCAGGGGAGATTTCAAAGAAATGAGAGGAGAGGTTTCTATGCCTTCCTTTTAACCTGGCAAGGGAGAGGTGTGGGACCACTGCCCCGCAGGAGCAAGCAAGCAGAAGGCAGCACCGGGTGGCCTGTGTGCGGGCAGCCCGTGGCAGGGCAGTCAGCACACCTACGGATGGCTGCGCACTCAGCCAAACAGGAGGAGAATTTAGGAAACCGATGGTCGAAAGAGAGAGGGCACAAACCCCACAGGAAGCAAAGCTTCTTCCTCGTGGAACAACTTTTCTCGTCTCTTGTTTTAACCAGTTGTGTGGGTAACCTAATCTCTTTCTTAAGTTTTAAGGTGCAAAAGTAAAAATGCAGCAGTGTGCTTGTCCTGTGTACAACTATAATGTAGATTTTAAAAATCCTCCCTTCATCAAAGCAAAAGGGCACCCAAAATAACCCTTTGAACTGAGTATGAAACAACAAACATGTTCAGATCATTAATAGAAGTGTTCAATATGATAATGTAGCTGAAATTTACAGCAAAACTTTGTATTCACCTTCTAGAGTTCAGCTTAGGATTGCTTAGAGCTGATATTCATTTGGTCACTTAATTCTTATGCAGTATTAAGATTTATTTGCTTTTTATTTAATAAAGTATTTTAATCCTGGATTAATTGCTTCATACTGATAATGTGTCTCTTGGTTTTATTTTGCTTTTAAGAAGTGTTTTAATGGGATTTCTACAATAAAAGCTGGAACTGAGCCATAGAATCATAGAATGGGTTGGGTTGGAAGGGACCTTAAAGATCATCCAGTTCCAATCCCCCTGCCATGGGCAGGGACACCTCCCACCAGACCAGAGTCACTTTATTTCAGTATGTAACATGGGTCCAGAACATTACAGGGCCTGCTATGAAGACCAGTAATCTCTCTAGGGAAATAGGAGTGTTATGCTGTTGTTATATTCTGCATTTAGAGTGGGCAGTAGATTTCTGGGGGCCCTGGTCGCCTCCCTTCTGCCATTGACTTACTGAAAGACTTGCATTGCTATCCAGCCTCAGACTCACTGCTCATCCCCAAAACCAGGCTGGTATCTATTCATCACTTAACTAATGAGATTACATGATCATTCTTCAAGCAATGACCGCATTTAGAGGGAAAAAAAATGCCACTTTGATCCTGACAAGCAACTACCCTTTTAACTCGATCACTGCAATTTAGTCCTGAAGTAATAGAAGCCATTGAATTCTTTGTCTTAAAATTTAGCTTCAGAGCAAATCAGAGGAATTGTTACATACTGAGCCTCAAGAATGTTGGCAAAGCCCTTTCTAAACTTTCCAAATTCATCCCCAGACAAGTCTGCTTAGAACTTGACTGGTGCGAGGGTACAATACACTGTGCCCTTTTTGATGAGTTAATGACAACGAAGTGTACGAAATCCGAACTATTTTTGGACCTTGCCAATGCAGAGTCTGACTGTAGCTACTGAAGGAAATCTGGACAGGGTCGGAGTGTCAATACAGGTAAGTTGTACGTGCCCAATTACTGTAGCAACCCTAATGTTTACTCTAACAGAAGCAGTGTCTCCAGGTATAAAATCCAACCTACTTCTTTTCTGCAGTCGGGAATAGCAAAGAATGTAAACTAAGTCCTTGGATATCGATGGTGCCAAGAGATAAGACTGTTCCTGACTGACCACCACAGCTAAGATCATGATGAAGAGTACAACCCAAACCCCTCTGAGCAGGCCTTCCTCATTAAAAATGAGAAAAGGTAAACTGTGTAAGCAACCTAAAGTCTTCCACCAGAGCAAGTCAGCAGCGCTTCACTGATATCTGCAGCTCAGTACCAGCGTGGTGGCATGGGCATGTTTTGCAACAAGCAGCTCTGTGTAACTGTGGTGATGAATCTCCAGCTGATCAAGAAAAAACCACTGTAACTGAACATTACTGGATAAGGATGACTGTGGCACAGCGGGCATCTGTAAAGCTAGCATGGCATGCGCTCAGAAGCCTTTAAGCATCCTTTTTCACAGTATGTCAGCCAAAATGCTGCTGCAGAAGTTGAGATGCACTTTGCTTTAAGCACTTTTCCTGCTCACGTGCATTATTGCTGCTCTAAAGCCCTCTGCCCTGAACAGGGAGTTTAGCTTTAAATCATATAGGTTCAATTTCAGTAGCCTTCAACCTGACAATCTTGTTCCAAGTGATTTTTACGATGGCTTATGTCAACCACTGGAGCGCAACATCACAGATTAAAAGCTAGCCCACTGGGAAAACAGTTTCTGAGGATTCAGAGATCTTTTTTTTTGAAGGGGAAGCAATAACCAGAAGACCTTGCTGACGTGTTAATCAACAATATAATGCTATCTTGAGCTGGTGGAGGGGTATCACAGGAAAGGGGAAAACAATGTGTTTGTTTCAAATTCAACTCGTTGCACCATTGTTTCTGTGCAGATGAAGAAAAGAATGCCTAATTTTCTAAATGCCTTGTTGGTACATCATAAAAATAACTAAAGCTGAGTGCTCACGAATGAGTCTAGATGAAAAACTTACAAAATTTGTGTCTTCCTGAAAAAGACAAAATCTCTAGAGCATCAGAAAGATCCTTCAAACTCAAAACCAAGAAAAAACACTCTGAATGCTCAGCAGGACCTTTCCAACATTGTTTTTTTTCTATAGTACAGCTCCGTAGTGCATTATCATTCCTATACTGTTAACCTTCATGCTAATATACCCTTTACACAACCATATGAAAAGCTGTTTATGCTAATGCAGCTATTTCCAGGCACTAAGTGGGATACTTTCATCACAATAACTGATTTTTGTCCTGGTATAAATGCACTCCCACTAATGACTGTACCTTTATTACAACAACAATACCAAACCACAGTCCTGAGACAGTTATATTGGCAAAAAAAATGTAAATGTAGACCAGTCCTTAGCAATGATAATGCCGAAACACTGGCAACTTTATGAACAGATGAATGCTCTGTTGAAAAAACTGTGACTAAGAAGACTGAAGATTGAGAGTATGGCTCAGTGGGATCTGGCTAGCACCCCATAAAACAACATCACACTTCCATAATAAAAACCCTGCCACTGAAATACCACCCAAACATTAGAGCGCTCGGGAATGAGCAATGAAGGAATCAAACTGCTTCCCTCCTGCTGAATATAATCCTTCATCACTCACTCCCACCTCATTATCTCAGTACCTCATGGCCATGCATGAACTGCTCTGTCTTAGACCACAGTTAAGTCTTCCAATACCCTCCAGTTCTTGAGAGATTATGCATTTGCTGTTCAGCCCTGCTGCTCCTCCACTTCCCGTCACATCCAAGACCCCCTTCTCAAGTCCCCACTGTTCTCTCGTCTGTGCTCTTTTTGCCTGCATGCTCGTCACAAATATTACCAGTACATGCATGCTCTCTCAGCAAACTCCTTCCATTTTCGCCTTGGCCCGTACTGCCCTGCTGCTATCCAACAGTTCTCAGATGCTTTGTCTCCTTCAGGTGGCCCAAAGGTGCCTCTCCCTGAGTCTCTACATTCCTCATGCCATGTCATGTTCCCACCAGGGCATTCAAGCCAACACAAGACTATGGGCTCCTCCCAGTCATTACTCCTGATTGCAGTAAAGGATTCTGGGGCACTCACACAGGTAGCAAAAGCTTTGTTTTGGGAGATATGACACATTTGCTGAAATATTAATGAAATGCTTAGAAACACAAAAGCATCTGACAAACATTGATTAAAAATTTAACGTAGATGCTTAGGAAAAACATAAATGCTTGTCTGAAGAAATGCTATACACTGTTGAGAAAGGTTACCATTTCATTGACTGACTTAATTTACCAATGATCTGTGGTAAGGCACTACTTCTTGCTTTAAATAAGGGAAACCTATTTATTTCCTCTGTCATTCTAAAGACTATTTTGTATGTTTTTATATCCTGATGACAGCAAGGAGCTCTGCTAGGCCCATTCCTGCATACCTTCCTATCTTAATGTGAGCAAATTAACTCCAACGATGACACAGGAGCATTCACCTGACTCAGGTTATTAACTCCATAAAGCCACTGCTGTTTCCAGGACTGAAACTATGGTGTGAAGATTATCGCGTAGTAAAACCATTTGAATATATGTGTACTACCCTTTTAGATAATATTTAGAAATTACTCGCAAATAAGTTACTCTTAGGATAAAAACTGACAGTATTAGCTCAGGATAATCTACAGTTTATGTGGACTTTGCAGCCCCCAGTCAGCCAGTGCTCAGCCCAAGACAAAGCTAAGGACACATGTACACAGGGTTCCTCCAGATTTGCTGAATTTAATCCAATCTTTCCAAAGCTCTCATCTGCTACTTTATACACTCCCCACTATGTTAAACAAAATCCTCTTCTCAGTATCATACCACATAGGCCATCGGTTTCTGCAACTCCTTTTAAGGAGTATGTGATTAAAACAATGCAGAGCTGATCAAAATCATCACTGTCTAAAATGTCTCTCTCTTCCCCATGGGTTCTTGGCCAGTTGCTTCTTCCATCCCAGTTCCCTGAGATTCTCTGCTCCTGTGCACAGCGGAGGGGCTACAAGAGTAAGAACAAAGGTGGCTCCAAGCCACTTCCATGTCTCATAACCCACACCAGGCCTTCTTACACTGCACTGGCTTGCAGGCAGCCCCCCAGGAGCCCTGATGTCAGCCGAGAGTAACCAGTTGCAACATATTCGGGTTCTTCCCCGCCAGCATCCCTTGGCTCCACTCCCGTGCCAGGGCCTGCAGCGAGAGGTGGCAGCAAATCCCTCTGCCAGTCCAGGAGTTTTCCGTGCTAGTGCCCTTACCCTGAAGGCTGAGAGCAGCCAGGATTCCTGCTCCTCCACTCAACAGCACGAGGCAGAAGAATGGGGTCCTAGAAAAGGCTGTGGGCACTGCATAGCTGGGAAGCAGAAGGCATGGAACAAGGTAGTAAGCCTTGTTTTCCAGGGAAATTTTCCTCTAACTACTTATCCAAGGCAGATAAAAATCTTTTTTCCATGACATAAAACATCACCGTCCCTTAACAGCACTTATAAACAGGACATACAGTGCTGCAAAATTATTTCCAGGACTAATGAAGTGGAGGAATCACCAGGGTGAGATAAGACAAGCACTGTTAGCCTCACTTATCCCCATACAGAAGCCACTCAGTTGCTCTAGCATCACCTCCAAGTATAGCTTGGATTAAGACAGAAGCCTTTTTCTCTCAAAGAACTTGAAAAAATGTTGAAACACACAGTTTCTTCTCCTTGCCCTTTTCCTACCTCTGTTTGTTTGCTTGGTAGTGATTACTTCAACCATTTGTCTTGAAAAAAGTCACCAATCTGGCCTTTAAAAAAAATACATAAATCATTGTTTTTGTTCAAAATCATGGGATCTACCCTCCCTGCTCTAGCCCGGTGCTTGGAGACGCACGTTCAATTCCCTGTTCTGCCACAGACTGCCCACGTTGCCTTGCCCGCATCATTTTCTCTGTGTGTGGCAGCAGAAGGAGGGTGGTTGTGTTTCCTCTGGGGAAAGAGAACAGAAACCGAGAAAGTAAATCCAATAAAGGAAGCACAATATTCCGGTACCTTAGACAGACAGAAAAACGTGTAAATGTAATGCGATCATTAATTTCCTAGTCCCTGGATTAGCACTCTGAATAGGCAGTGATAACATTTGCTACAGCACCCCATTACCTGTATAATCAGTACTGGCACAGGAGGATTACAAAGCCTGTGACCGTGATTACAAAGACTCCTGATTTCTGGAAGCTTTAAATGTCACTGATAACACAAATCTTTGTTAAGCCTTTCTGGTTTATATGGTGATGGTGTCAGTGGGGAGAGGAGGAGGGAGGTGGGAATCCAGGGCAGGGGAAGCAGGGAGGGAGGGAGGGGGGTGGTGGCAAAATGTCTTTATGTCTCCTTTCTGTGTTGGTACACAGCCCGATCAGAGTTCATTGAAATAAATGGAAAGACTCCCACTGATTTCAGTGGACTTTGGACACAGCCCCAGAAGCTTCAAAATGTAAACAGACAGATATGGGTATGTGCCTTCCAGTGTAATTTCCCATAAAAGAAACCACTCCAGCAGCAGATGAGCCCCTCGAACACTTCTGTGGAAGGCAGGCCTCGGGAAGGAGAGCACGCTGGGCTGCTGTCACGTGTCAGTAAAAAAGGATCGCCAGAGGGCCTGGATCTCCCAGCCCTGAACAGGGACATTGGCACCGAAGGATGCCGTGGCTTGTGCTCCCCAGAGGGGTCTGGCTCTCCAGGAGACACATACACCTGGAATGTGGCCAACAGCCTTAGCTTCTGCATAGTCTTCCACCCGGTTTCTACTGCTGAGCAGTTCCTCCAAGGAACATCAGCAGAGCCCTGAGCCAAGCAGAGGTGAAACTCAGTAGATAGCTTGGCTTGGCTCCAAGTTATCACAAAGTACCTAAAAAGGAGGGGAACTAATAAGATGAGCTGCTTCATCAGAGGAGGCCAGTGCAAATCAGTCACAGTCAGAGGGCAGGGGTAATATAAGGAGAATAACAGGATAAGGCTGCAGTTTCCAGTTCCGTCCAAGCTGTAAGAGCAGCCAGTAGTGCAGCCCTGAAGTGTGGGCTGTTTCTGGAGAACATTGTAATGTGTCCTGCTGTTTCCTTTGAGCTAGGTCTAGTTTTCATAAGGCCAAGCAAAAGGCAAATCAGGGAACTGCAATGCTGAAAATTACCCCTGCAAAGAAGCTGAGACAACCGCTGCTCACACAAATACTGTTGCCAGCATGATGAAGGGCAGCACAAACTAGTCAGGATCGGGTCCTGGGGCAGAAGGTATGGCCAGAGGTGGTGGCATTGCCCTTTCCAAGTGCAAGGAGAGTGGAAGTCAGAAGGCTGAGGAAAATGTTTTTACAACAGGACTCGAAGCATGTCCTCCAGATAGGTAAAAGAGAGAAATCAGGAGTTTGTTCCTGCTCCTAGTGAGACCAGCAGCTGTGGCACTGAATGCAAGGATGGGCTTCAGAGGAGATTGTCCAAGGCTGCATGCAGCACCTAGGAGCTCCAGGCAGAGAAGCCGCATGCCCGAGGTTATTAGGCAGTACAACAACTAAACACTTGCTGGAGGGCATGCCACTGCAGTCAGCAGGATTGTACCCATTCCCCCAGAGTCTACGTTGTCCTTCACAGAGCAAGTATGACTCTGCAATTTTAATTCCACACCTTGACAACAAAGGATATTTTGAAATCAGTGTCAACACACCTCGCGTTAAGTTTGTGGCTCTTCTGGCCATTTTGCATCCATGCCACATGAAAATTAAGTAGCACTAGAGACTACCCAATCATTTTGGGCGGCCTGAGACTTTTTGTGCAACTCTAACTTCAACTGCAATTTCTTTAGGAATTTTACACTGGTCTCAGTGAGTCTATTAACTCTAAATATTATAATAATAAGCAGAATATTCACAGCAGGAAAATAGTTTTGACTTGGCATTAAAGACTTGATGATTAATGTCCATATTTAGCTGTTCATAGTAAACATTTTTCCCCTACTTTCAAAACAGGAAAGTATTTCAACACATACCAGGAATCATTGTAACATCATTAATCATGATGAATTAGCCTAGTATTCATGTGGGTGCAAAATAAAATTCTTTGGGAATTTCACTGTCACTTAGCATTAATTTGTATTTACTCTATTACAAACTCCCATTCCCTTTCAGCCCTTCTTTTTTGCAGTTCCCCTCGGTTCTCTTGCAGAGTCACATACTGTAACATTTCATTTATTTAATATTTCTTTCTTTAAGTTTCTATTATTTGTTTGTTTTTCTTTCACCCACTCAAGTTATTCATTCATTCCTGTTAGAAATTAACAGGCTATAGCAAAAGCAATTTGTCCTCAGTGAATCATAAATTCACCGCTGCACTTCACTAAGGATACATGACAACACTTCGACTCTACAATCTCCTCTCTCTTTCCCAGATTTTCGATCCTTGGTCCTGCAAGCCTGTGTTGCACTTATGCACCTAAAGATCTCTGCCTCCAACTGGTTCTTACAGTGTCCCCCACTTCTTAAAATCCAGCACTGTAAAAGTCACCAATCTTAACGAATTACATATCTTAAATTGAGGGAATTCCATGATCAAGAATTAAACAACGTCTGATCTTCACTGTGAACAGTCACAATGACAAAATCATTCTTTCCTTCTTCAGTTTTAATGGGGAAACCAATATAAAAAACCCTGGAATTAACAAAAAACAAGAGTCCTACATAAATTTATGCTTAAACAAGCTGTCCTGAAGGCAACTAGTGAAGTAATTTGGCTGGAAAGACCAAAGAGCAGATTTGTTTGAATTAGTGGAAGGAAAAAAGAAAGAAAATTTCCACTGCCCTAGAAAAAGAGGACTGCGGATACATCTCAATGGTTTGTCCTCCAATGGTAGCTGTTATGTTTAACATGAAAAAAAATGTATTCATAGCCTGCTTAGATAATATACCTCAAAATATTTTCTTGGTGCATACATGTGAATTTTGAACATCTGATTAAGACATTCTTAGCCACAGGCACTGTGTATTTTTCTTCATACGTCATCCTTTTTACGCAATTATGTTGCGTGTTGTACATATTTGATGCATGGAATATTTATGTGAGAAGATGTTAGAGGAAACATAGGCTCTGCCACAACAGATGAGGCAGCTTGTCCATCAAGACCCAACACCCAGCCTGTATGGAAAATATTCCCCATTGGTACAATAGGAAAAAATTACCATCCAAGAAGTCAGAACCAGAATTCTGGATCTGAAGACACTCAGATTTTGAGAAAAATAGGACCCATCTTCAAATAACTCTCTTGGAATCCTTCTCAAATGTCTCCAAGTTCTGGTTAAAAGCCCCTCTGCTGTAATTCCCTAAATATTAGGAAACATGGAATACTGGTCCAGGGTACTACATTAAGTTCAGCTTCTTGAATCCCTTAATTAAATCTCTGTATTAGAGAAATTAAATGCAGAGAAAGAAAACATCTCATGGGAAAACTCCACGCATTATTGTACAATCAATAGTATGAATAAAGCCAGATTTTCTGCCATTTGTTGCCCTTTCTCCCCTACTCAAACTAATTCTATAAACTTTTCCCTATGAGATTCCTACCAACCAAGAAATAGCACGCAATGCAGCTACTCCAGAGCTACGTATGGGCTAATCAGCCCATAAAATACTAACAAACAGGCAAACTAATGCCTGAATTCTGCCTGCCTGCTCTTTGGTGGTGATATTGAATTGACCTTCTCTCTCTCCAGATTCTGATTTTCACGAAACTGGTAGGAATTTAATATCTTGAAAAACCCAACTCCATCTATCCCATATAGCTTAAATTAGCCAAAAGGGTCCAAAGTGGTAGGGAGTGAGATAGATCATGATTGCACAAACCTCAGTTCCAAATTACGGCTATTGAGGACCAATGTCACTTCTGACTCATACAGGCTTAACCATGGTGGGGCAAAGGGTCTTTAACCTCAGCTTTCTCTTTCTAGCACAGTCCTTTGTCTCTCTTGGCACGTGACATTGCCATGCACCAGCTGAATTATTAGGTAAGAGCTTATATTCTCCAACATATACAAACTGTATCATCTGACGGCGTTAGATTTCTCTCTGCTATCAAACAGTAGATCTTCAGTTATCCATAAATCTTTGGTTACCACTTTTATTACACAAAACACTGAGCAATTACTGAAATTTACCTCATGACTCATTACATATTGGTTCATTAAGTGAGTAACCCCTGCTGGTTTTTTTGAGATATAAATTCATGCAATGTTTCATTGTACCTACACCCATCTTCTATCGCATACATGTATTAATATTTATATATGTGAGATAACCTCTGGCATTTTATCTATATTCAACTTGTGAAGCATCAAGTTGTTGTGAGGTACTGTTGTGTGGCTCTGGAATTCACCATTTGCTGACGAGGACTGTATCACTTATTGCAAAACACATGAGCAAGGCTGGTAAGTAAATCCTAATGGTTTGTCACAAAATCATAGAAGGGTTGATGCTGGAAGGCACCTCTGAGGGAAATTGGTCTATCCCTCTGTTCAAGCAGGGCCACCTACAGCAGGTCCAGGACTGTGTCCAGGTGGCTTTTTCACATCTCCAAGGATGGAGACTCCACAGCCTCCCTGGGGCAACCCATGCCAGTGCTCAGTCACGCTCACAATAAAAAAAAAGTGTTTCCTGATGTTCAGAGGGAACCTCTTGTGATTCGGTTTGTACCCATTGCCTCAGGTCCTGTCACTGGGCACCACTGAAAAAAGCTCCACCCTCTTTGCACTCTCTCTTCAGGTGTTTATGTACGTTGATGAGATCCCTCTCAACCTTCTCTTCTCCAGGTTGAACAGTCCAAACTCTCCCCTCCTTCCTTTATAGAAGAGATGTTCCAGTCCCTTCATCATCTTAATGGCCTTTCACTGGACTCTCTCCAGTGTGTTTATGCCTCTCTTGTGCTGGAGAACCCAGAACTGAACACGGTGCTTCAAGTGTGGCCTCACCAATGCTAAGTAGAGAAGAAAGTTGGCAGCGAACCTCCTGTGACAGCCCAGGACACCACTGACCTTCTTTGCAGTAAGGCTGCATCGTTGACTCCAGTCAACTTGGTGTCCACCTGGACCTCCAGGTCCATTTCTGCCAAGCTGCTTTCCAGTCAGTCATTCCACAGCACATACTGGTACATGGGGTTATTGCTTTCCAGGTGCAGGACTGTGTACTTCCCCTTTTTTGAACTGCAAGATATTCTTGTTAGATGATTTCTCCAATCTGTCAAGGTCCCTCTGAGTGGTAGTAGGACTCTCTGGCATAACAGTATCTCCTCCCGGTTTTGAGTCATCTGCAAACTTGCTGTGGGCACACTCTGCCACACCATCCACATCATTAATGAAGATGTTTAACAGGATTGGACTCAGTATTGACCACTGGGTAACACCACTAGTTACTGTCCTCCAAACAGACTTCCTACCACTGACCACCGCCCTCTGGGCCCAGCCATTCAGCCAGTTTTCAAACTACCTTAGTCTTTGTCTACTCAGTCAAGAGCTACTTGAAACAAGTTTCCTCCTCTTCTGGATTGGCAAATGCCCTAAGACATGGCAAAGGAAGCAAGGTACTGACACTAGCCTGCAGTCCTCCATGGGGAGGTACATGGGGAGACTCACAGGTTCACTGGGAAGAAGACAAAAACAGATGATCAATGCTTACACAATTGGGTGGGGTTTGGGCTGCTTCAGACTGTCCAAAGTTTGAAAAAAGATGACCAAGATGGGCTGGACAGTGCTGAGAAACACAAAGATGTAGCAGAACAATCAGAGGCACCCACAAGTACAAAACTCCTTCAGAAAACTTAGGCAGAAAAACTATATAGCATTTTATGCCTTGTTTCGGTAGGGGAGGTAGCAAGTAGGTGCATTTCCTGTGCTATCCAAGTGAAAATTAGGCCCTTTTAGAGTCATCCTAAAGTCTGGTGCCTCTAATACATGCTGCACCTAACACATGACCCTGAAACACTACACTGTAACCACAACATAGGCATACTTCTGCTCTGGAGGAATGTTGTGTGTATGGTACCAGGTGTGGGAGGCACTGACACTAACTATATGAAGAAGTGAAAAAGAGGGAGCCTCTGTACTGAAAGTGGGCTACAGGACCTAAGCCAAGGTGTTAATGATATCTTGGGACATGAAGAGGAAACAGGCAGTATTTTACTTCCTTGGCAATTTGTTCTCAACTCAGTCAATTGAGTAAGGATGAATTGTGAGATTTAAAATTGATCCAACCTTGAAAGTTCACCAAAGACCTAGCAAGAAACACAGCTCATATTGTAAGCTTCCTCTCTGGTTAAAGCCAATAGGGCCAATGCCCATCTCTGCTGGCGTCGGACAACTAAAAGCCAAGATAAAGGCACAGGCAATGCCACTCTGCTAAACTTTGAGCTTCCACATCTCCAAATAAAGGGCATCACGAGGTCCCCATCTGATATCACAGTATTGACATGAGGTGAACGTTCTCACAGCAACAGCCGCCAAAGGGCAAAGTCTTCCTCCTTAAAGATAACATCACCCAAAACAGGCTCAGGTGTGTTGGTTTTTTTTGAAAATAGACTAAGGAGTCACTGTATCTGGGTGGATTGCACAGCTATTGTATAAGTCAGATCTTGAGATGTATTCAGTTATTACTCCATCAAGACAATGTCAATGAAGTCAGTGGGAGTTTAATGTGAAAGGGGAAGTGGGGACTGGAACAAGGGAAATATTTACCCCCTGGCCGTGTTTTATTATATGCCTGGAAAACACTTCAGGTGGTCCACAAGGCTGAAATGAGCTCTTCTTAACAGCAGTCCATTTCTGTGAAAACAAATTCTGCTCATGTTTTCGTATGTGTTTAATTTTACTTAGGAGTATCCCAAAACAACCAGGATCAAGTTTAACAGACATACAATGATCCAACCAAATGACAGTATTTCATGTTTGGGCCTATTTTGGCACTGCTTGTTTGGCTTTAAAACATAGTTCAAATCCACACCACCTTTAGTCTTTATTTTTTTTTAAGTTATCTTCTTTTCCAATTGTAAAAAAAATATATCGTTAAAGGTATATCCTTTAAAACTGATATCCTTTAAAAGGTCCAGTTCTGCTTGCACAGCACAGGCTAGCTTTACTTTGCTATGAGAGGAAGAACTGACCTTAATGCTTCACTTTATCAAAAGCAGTTGTGTGTTAAAGTAAGTTTTAAAGGCCAGATGAACTAAGGATTGTCAAATAATTGCATAGGCAGCTGGCATCATAAATAGTTAACTCAGTACATGCTTTCTCATGCACACTGTTAAACTGATCAAATTAGCAGGATGCTTGTAAGTTACACTTATTCAATAACTGTGTCCAAAACAAGCAAACCCTGCATCGTTTGGTTTGTACTATTCCTGTTTAATCTGGAGCAATCTTGTTTAAAAAATAATCGATCAGTGCCCAGCAAGATTTTGTGAATAAAATCAAAATAAAACACATTGGGTCAAATTTTCTCCTGATATCATTTTACTCATTTCAATAAAACAACACCAGGAATGCCTATGATCTGTGCTACATACTTGCCAATAAACTCTGATCAATGTACTACTAAGATAATAAAAATAATAACAAAAAAAGCAGGCAATGAAACTGGCCTCTTTCCTGCTCCCGGTGAAGACCGAGTAAAGACTTGCTATTTGCTTGGAACAGTGAGCACAAATAATAGGAAAATGAATGCTAATTAAACAAACCATTTGTTTCCTCTTTCATTTTTGTAGTTTGATGATACGAACGGCCACTTTTATCTCTGGTATTTCTCAACAAAACATTCCGTTGTTTTCACTTGAAAAGCAGTGTGAGCTGGATTGTGCTGCCTCTCACCAATTTTATGGCGGTTGCAGTGAAATTGTCCTGTATTTACACTGGAAAAAATGTAAGAGAGCAGTAAATCCCTACCTGTAAAAATGCATACTGATATTCATTCAAATAGCGGATGTGTGAAAGCTGGTCATAACTCCTCTGGCACAAATGCCCATGTCAGAATCAACACCACCAGCCTCCTTGAAACCCTGTTCTGCTTCTCTGCCGTCCCACCTAGTGTGAGGCAGAGTGGAGCAATGACTAAGAAGTTGCAGTCCATTCCTGAGACCAAGCTCCCAGCAATATTGTGGACTTCAGGCAAGACCTTAATCTTAGCTCTCATCTTCTGTAAAACATCCCCTCACAAGTGCTGTGAGAGCTACAAAAGAAAGCCTTGATATAAGAAGAACCATCTCAGACAAGTAGCAATCTGAATAATTTAAACAGCTATGTTCTCACACAGTCATAGCTGCTTTCAGAGAGGACAAGAACCAGATACACTTGAGTCAGCTGTGATCTGACCTTGGAGGAGAAACTAAAAGTGATTATCCTGTTTCTCTTGGTGTTTATGAAAGACACATTAGCACATATAAGAGGGGGAGCAAGTGAAAGAAAGTGAAGCACTTATGTCACAATTAAAGGTTGACTAGACTAAAATTGGATAGTTGATCTCAGTGTGATTTAAAGTGGCTCATCCATTTTGAAACACCAAAGGTCTGCTGCATAGTCTTCCAGGAACCAAGGGAAGAGTTGAGATGCAAGGCATTTCTGGGGATTAGGGACCAGCTGGGAAGAGCCATTACTTACAGAAAATTCTTTACACAGGAGCTGCTATTGCTATTGAATTCTAAAGTGAGGAGAATAAAGAAATAAATGAGAAAGAAAGATGGGGGACAGGTTTTGTGGTGATGCCACTTCAGTTGGTGTTTGCTTAGCCATCCTTTGACAAGCAGTGCCCTGCAACCATTTCAGTCCTTGAACCATTTCTCACTGTTGTCACCGTGTTTCACACAAAGAGTACATGGGCAGGAAAGTAACAGAGGTTTTCATATGTGTATGCATATGTAAATTAATATACATATATGTGCAGGTGTGTGTGTGTGTGTATGTAGTGTGCATATACGAACTTCAAAGTATATGTGTGTATATGCTTAGTGGGTATATGAAGTATAAATGGCATATATACATATATATGTACATCTCTTCAGAGCAAACAAAAAACCACATCAAACAACATCAAATTGTGCCAAAATCAAAATTCTACAAATATGCACTATGAAGTCTGCCACAGTGGTTTACCCCAGCACTTTACCAAACTCGTTTTCAGGATTTTCCAGTTTGCACCCCTGGAATATTTCCAGTAAAGCTGCAGATCCCTCTGCAGTAATTTAATTCCTGTGCTACTGCACTCATTTTCTTTAAACACTTTTCAATGACTGGATAGGAGCTGTCATAGACCAATAAGAAGCTCACAAACAGCAGGCTGACAGTGGATGTGGATATTCAGTGGTGATTTTTTCGCCTGTTTCTCACTCAGGCTCGTGAGAAGACCCATACAACCTTTTTTCAACTTGCACATCCACCTTGGGCTCCCATTTTTCTCTCCGGGAAATCTCAACACAACAAGATCATGCAGTGCTGGAACAGCTCTGAACTTAACGTGGAGATACAGACCAACTCTGCAGCCTAAGACCGCAGTGCTTAGCGTGACCCCAACAAACTGGACATGTTGCACATCCTTTGCACAGTCATTCTACACATGTACAGGCTATCTCTATGGGACTTGGGACATCTGCCTGGCAGCTGGAAGTTCAAGGTGGATGCTTACCTTCTTCCTCTTGATACAGCACAAAGTTTCTGGATGGAAGAAGGTATACCTGGACATGTGACAGTCCTGCTTTTGGATGGGATGTTGTGCACGCAGAATCAATGGCAGACTTTAACTGTTACGTCTCTGTTGAAAATAAACAGATTCTTTTCAAATCCTGTTAAAATCTTAAAATATCTGACCTGCATTTCCTTTTTTTTACTATATCTTAGCAGCCATTTTTTAGTCCTTTTTCTCTGCATCACTGTACATCAAACTGATCATTAACCATAATCATTGTTCCAGTATCTTCTGCTGTGGAATTTGTCCATACAAAGTCTTTGAACAATGAAAGAAAAAGAAGAAGGAAACTAAGGGAATATTTTTCTCTCTCCTTATAGTAAATTATAACTACAAATCTGAAATTTGCAAACTTTCTTCTGTCCAGGTCGTTAAACACCAGCACCACAAAATATTTAACAGCATTTGGATCCTGAAAAGATTTATTTCTAGGCTCAACTTTAAGGAAATAACTACTTGCATTCTTAAATCCAGGGTTAGCTTTGTGTGGAAAGAGGTGTCAGAATGCCAATACATATGGCCAGGGACATTTTAACTGCTTGAGAAATACATGTCTTTTTTGTCTTTTTTTTTTCCTTTTTCTTTTCCTGGAAACAGATATGCCCATTCTAGAACTTTCTGTTACCAAATTAACCCCGTTTAAATACTGAAAAAATTTCTGCCAGAAATGGGGTCTTCATCTTCCTTCTTTCCATCAGAAGTTATTCCAAACCTCTGGCCAGCAATTTTATGTGTTCCATATTGATTTTCCTTTGCTGGCACCTTCCAACAAGACAGCAAAACCCAGAGAAAGGTAGCTGAGCTCAAGAGTATCTGCAGCATTTATTGCAATAGACACCCTCTTCAACGGGAACCCACATGGGAATGTTTAATCTGGTCAGTTAGAACAGGCCAGTTAAACATCAGCTGGAAAAAAGCACTTGACAACATCCTGTGGAGAAGCAGCTGAGCACTGACAGATTTTCCAAACCCTGTTTGCTGTGACTTGCTCTTTAGAACTGTTTAGTGGTTTACAATATGCAACTCATGAATGTTAATTTTTACTTTTTGCTTATACCATCTCAGTGGTTTGAAAGACATTTTAAAGATAAATCAAATTAGATTCCTCTGAAGATGCCGCTGCTCATCAAATACAAACTGAAGCTGCAGGAGAAGATGAAAATACCTGCGAGGAAGGACTGTGTGACAGTCAGTAGCGATGAATGGCTATCAAAACTTGAAACCAAGCAGGAGATCCTCCATTCAGCAGGTATAATATGACATGAATGTTAGTGGGCTGTCAAGGCTGGAAACAGGACCACAAAAGTCATCAAGGACAAATTTAGAGAGAGGGGAATTCAGCGGGACAAGAATCAACAACAAACTTTAGGCTGTCTACGTGACAGGCAGCCTTGGCAAGGAGTTGGAAATGTCTGTCCTCCTAACAGCAATAAAGGGAATGAAGTTGAAGGAGAATTACTGCTGTATAAATTAAACCACAGGTTAATACTTCAAGCCCTTTGCCAATTTTAGAGCAATGCAACTCCAATGCTTCTAACTATATTACTTGTGATCTTCATGGGGCATTTCAGCCCCATGAACCCCAAGAGATCAGAATCAAACTCTAAGTTTCCTTCTAGGTTTTATTTTTTTATGCATTGACTACATAACATATATTACAAGGATGCACAGCTTGCTGGAGTAAGGAACACAATGACAGGCTGACTAAAGCATAGGCTGGCATCACTTTCATTGACGCGCTGTCAACAATGGGTTCACATTACACCTGAACACAAATGTTACTGCACAAAACAGTATAATATCAAAAGCCAGATCACATTGCTCAACCAGACCAAAAAAACAGATTTATTGGCAGAAAGTAAACTGGCCACAGTAGTGCTGCTGTTACCCCTAATCAGTACAGCTACCTTAATGAATCAGAAAAGATTTCTGTAACTGTTTTTCAATAACTCAGCTTTTTAGTGAATTCTTAGTTCATAGCAACAGCATGTTTTTTTCACTGTCAGATAGTAGCAACATTAACACGATTTTAAGGGACAAACAAAATGGCCCCAACATCTATAAACCAGCCATCAGCAACCTCCCCTGTATTGGGAAAATATCCATGGGGGTGTTACTGCCACTGATCCAGGACCAGGGCAAAAAAAATGCATGCTTAGATATTTCTGTAATGCATGTTTATCTTCCAAACCAGCTTTTAGGATTCTAGTATTAAAAATCACTGAGTAAAGGAAGGAGTTTTGCTATTTTTATTTTAATTTTCCCTTCATTTTAAAAAGGAAAAATGTCTTAAAATGTCTACATCTAAAAAACCCCTTAATTTCTTTTTCTTCTCTGCTTAGGAAGAGTGTTTCTTCAAACAAAATGAAACACAAAAGAACTCATATTTTTTTGTTCATTTGCCAATTCACTGCAATTTAAAGTGTAAACATAAATAGATGTTGAAATAAAATTAAAGCAAATATAAATAAAAATAAATATGAAACCCCCAAAACATCATAACTGTGAGACTGCTACTAGCAATATTTTAAATATAACTCTGCATACAAAGCCTTTGTGCAGGTCTCTGTAAGCAAACCTGGGCTGGCTATTCTGCAACGCCAAATCAAAAGTGCAAGGCAAAATGCAAGTAACACATTTAAAATAAGCATCAGAAGAATATGATCGCAGCAAAATCACATATATTATATTATAACAGTAATCAGGAGGTGAAGGGAGGAACTCTAGTTTGAGGATCAATGGCCTGAATTTTACAGGAAGCCTGACGAGATGATCATGAGCATCCAAATATGTTTAACACCTTTTAGTACGTTTGAATTCTTATAGCCTTTTATTACAAGAGCAGATAGTCTTTTATCTATGAACACCTACCACATTCAGTGCTCGGGACCAACAGCACTGAGCTAAAGAACAAGTTGGCTTTTTCCTTTTTGTTTTCACCAGCTAGCTTGTGACTTCTGCATTATGCTCTCTGTGTGTTCTTCCAGTCCTTCACCAGGAGGTTGCTTGAAGGTCTTTCTATTAGACTTTCACCCTGACAGACAGGGGTCTGAAAATGCCATTCAGTGGTTGCCACCTTTTTCAAGTCAATGAAGCAGATGTTCTATGATTAAAAAGCAGGGGACTGTTTGATTAAAAAAACGCAGGTGCAGAGGGGGCAAATGATTCGGCTAGTCCCTTCCTTCACTTATCCATCCTCAGGGGTTTGCCTCATAACTTCAGTACTATTTTTTAAAGTATCAGAGAGAGTCAGAGAGACTGATACCCCCACAAGCAAATACACATCCTACCTGATTGCACTTAATTTTTATTAAGTGCTCTTTTTCACTTTTTCCCAATTATATTGATTTCAAGAGTTCTTTCAGGTAAAGTAGGTGACGTATGACTTCTCTGACATACCACATTTTTGTCCATATCTTTAAAGAAAAGCTCTTCTGCTTCTGAACATAACTACATGTTGTCCCTCATCCATGCATACAAGAGAAATATAAAGGAAAGGAAAACACACAAATAGTTTTTTGCAGACACCAGCACTAGATTCAGTTCTTACGGGTTTATCTGTGAAAAATTTGTTCTGTTAGAATTGTTTTTCAGATTATGTTGACTCTGAACCGTTTGGAGAGAAAGAAGACTGTGAGATCTCTTGTAGCCTGAAGCAAACAAACTAACCTTATTTCTTGTAAATAAATAGAAGGGAAAAATGAAGCTGTGATGATCAGTTTAAGAGAGTAGAAGAGAAATGTTGCCTCTTCTTTAAAAAAGATAATTGCAGTTTCACAGTAACTATAGTGGAGTTTGTAGCAGCCTCCTCCCCTACGTTCCCAGAGCAGATGCCTACAGAAGTGGATTAATGGATCTTCTCTTCAAGCCAGGTAGTAATGAAATGATGATACAATATTTCCAAATCTTAGCACAACCTCCAACTCGTAAAATGCTGAGATGTGTTCATAAAACACAGACAAAAGTAGGTAGGGCTGCTGCTTAATAGTAGTGATAATAATATGTTAATAATATCAGAAATTGAGTGGTATTTACCATGAAACTCACAGAGAGAAGAAGTCCTTTGGCTATTTTCTTTTTCAATTTCATTAGAGATTCGCTTGTTTTTTTTTTTACTCTTGTCCAACATAACATTATCCTGATTTCTGCACGGACTTGGACTCTTGCATGTACTGTATTGGGCACCGTTTTGTAGTAAGGTGTAATTTACCTTTTAAATTTTTCTGTGGTGACTCTCGGCCCTCAGAAAGGGCTGAGAGTCATCATTTGTATTAAGACTCCACAGAGGTCTTGCAGCAGGTATAAATGACATTTGGATTCATAGCAAAGTACTCTCCTGCTGCTGAAGTCCTCGTGTTGGCAAGGACCAGTCCTAGATGTGCGGCATTCCTCTACCAGTCTTTTTGGGTGTCTTTCTGGGTGTCTTTCTGGACCAATTCATGGCTCTGCTTGAACAACAAAGGTAAGGCCATTCCTCGAGACATCAGTGAATGCACACAATCATGGGCCTCATATTTTTTGGCTTGGTCTTCGTTTACTGAAAGTACAACAGCTCCGTCCATTGTCAAGTGATAAATGCTGAGAACCTTTGTGAAGTAACAGAAAGATTTGCAATCATATGATGAAATTCTGCAATTTTTCATATACCTTAAATTTTACGATGACTTCTGTCAATATTGGTTGAAGCACTTTATGGAAAAAATATCTTGCAAAAATCTAGCAATAAAACTGAGCAATCACTCCAGTTAAAGTCTTTGAGCTTAAAAAAAAAGACAGATGATAAGTATTATTTTTTATCTCACCTGACAAAAATGGCTTCAAAGCTGAGACAGCCTTGTGACACTTGTGCCTGAAGTACAGGTATAGGAGGGATGACACTTTGTCTGTAGTGGTAGTTTTCACTCCAGAGTGAAAACTTGAAAGTACATATAAAACTGAAAGTACACGTACTACTCTCAGTGGTAATTCTGAACACCTTCTCCTAGGATTAAATTGGCCTCACGTTCAAACAAAGACTGAGAAGCCTGACGGAGGAGCTTAGCTCTGGGCACTGAATTTGCTTCAGTCTGCCGCGATTTGGTGAAAAAAAGTGAAATGGAAGTTCTGTCGCTGTCTTTGTTCTGCTGTTGGACAAATGCCATTGAATGCCACAAGAAGAGTTTTTGTACCAACCTGCACTCGTTGTACTCCTCCAGGATCGGTAATGCTAAGACGTACCACTCTATTGTAGAAAAGCCTGGTTTATCTGGTCACACCATACTCCGCAAAATGCAGTGAGATATGCCCACAATAGGATGGGTTAAGCTAAAACTAAATTCCTGCTCTCTCAAAAATTAATTGTTGGACAAAACACAATTTTGCTGACTCCATCAGTGCTGCCATATCTGCAAGTGTAAGTGAGGGGTAATGCAGCTGTTCATCTCACAAACCGTTGTATATTTTGACAGTGTGGTTTTCCCCTCTTGCTTCCCTCTTTGCTTGGCTCAAACAATGAGTCTGTCCGCTGTTGCGCAGAAGGAAAACACAGTGTTCAGATGCCAGAAACTATCTGCTGCCTTCTATTAAGCTCTTTTGCATCCTTCCCTTCTTGCCACCTGCTAACAGGAACAGTGACAATATGTCCAAAAAGTGAACATTTTTAGGTCTGGATATTTCAGAACTATTCAAACTCTGTCCTGTATAGACCTTTTGCAGAGGCCTCTTTTGCCCTTGGACAAGATAGCTCCTAGTTCTAAGTCTTCACACCAGAAACGAGCTGCAGATGCCATGTTCTCTGTAGCTCTGGGGACCACGGTCTCTGTTGTTTGCCTTCTGTAACAACACCTCAGTTTCTTATAGAATAGGACTGGGTTTATCTTTTTATGTACATGTGTGCATGCAACAGCTGTTTATGCAATTAATTCAGGGAGGGGGCTTGACACACGATCTACACTGAAATCACACTCAGTTTAAAAATCCACCGCTGGTGTTTGCAGTATGAGCTCTCATCCAACAGTGCCATGGTGTGGAGGAGCCTCAAAAATATCCCAGAATGTCAAGTTAATGCCCTTCTCTTTGTATACACAAGTACACGATCCTTGCAACAGGATTTTCACATGTCAGCCAAGGAAAAAAAAGTGTAGGGGAGTGTATGTTACACCTATTATTCTGTCTGTCATATCACCTTCACTGTCTCGTTATTTATTTATTTCTGCTAAAGTCAACCTGTATTCCACCTCAGACATGGCAAGTGGTTATACCTCAAGAATCACACCCACACGGGGAGCTCAGCTCAGCCTGGGGCTACTTGTGATTCCCATTACAGCCAACAGGAGCTGCACATGTCCACCTGGGATGAAGTGTCCCTTAACCTCCTGGTGCTGCATCTGCCTGTAAGCAGAAAATAAATATTTTATATCAAAGAAAAATAACTAGAAGCAGCCCTGCTGCACCGTAGTAGCCAGTGCCGTGCATGATGTATAGCATGCTGCCTAGCAATGTTGCTAAGCAACCCAGCACCATCCAAGAAAATCCTGCATTAGCTTGTAGTGGCTGGTGGGGTGGGTTAGACGTGATACTTTGCACACACAGCTATGAAGAGAGAGGTGTGCTTTGCTCAAGACTATTATGGCCATCTCCGATTGCTAATATATCTCCCCTATTATTCTCCCTGCACTGATGAACTACATCATGATGCACCATGCGCTGCAATAATTTTCCGCTGAAAAAATACCTCCCCCCACCCCCCACACTTCCTGTTTCTTAATGCTCTTCAAACCTGATTTAGAGAGTAGCGAGTAGTGGAATTTTACAGCTACATCCCATGATGCTCTCGCTCTCAATCCCATGGCCTGGCTCATACCTCAAGCTAACCGTAAAGTCAAATCACAATGATGTGACTCACTATTATGGCTAAAGATAGATCTTGTCAAAAGCAGTCATGAGCCCTGGATGCTAGAGGTTGTTTATTTAGTGTTGTGTTTTGGGGTGGGTATTTTTCCTCCCTCTCCTGACTTTTGACATTCGAAGGTCTATGCCATGTTAGTGAGTTTTTGGGGGAGCCGGCAGATATGGCACACGCTTGTGTGGATCTGGAGCAAACCATAGATGGCTGTGCAGGAGTCTAGCTGTGGGTGTGAGTTTTTCCTCACCAAGGTCCCAGATCAGAGCTCCAGTGGCACAGGCTGGGGACTCCTTAACACCATATGAGTGCAGGGCAGAACACCCTCAGAAAGGAGGGAGAAACAATTTTTTCTTCTAAGCTTACCAACCTTTTTTTTTTTATATGTTTACCTACCAGCTGTTTTCAAGTGTGAGCATTCATCTGGAGCGTTTAATGCCCACACAGAACAAAGCAGCACTGGCACAGGAGACAAAGAGAAGCAACCTACACACCAACTGACAAAAGAGGGGCTCTTGCCCCAAGATCAGCAGCTCCTGTTAAGGCCACAAAATGGCTCAGCATCAGACAGGAGCAGGACAGGCAAGACTTTCTTTGTTGTTAGTCACATTGGCCACTTTCTGTAGCAATGACTGGGCAACACAGACACGGGAAATACAGCCTCCATGGGCATAACAGCTCTTCAGGGCAAACACATTTGCGACCTGGGGAGAACTGTCCTGAAGGACAGCAGCTCCTACTGGTGCAAAGTGATCTGAATTCCCCCCAGACCCAGCGACCCAAGAATGGGGAACAGAGGATTGACTTTGATTATAACATAAATATAGATACAGAAACTGGCAGGTGAGGGAGCTGGAGATAGTCCTTTGTTTGGATGTATTGGATCCACGTCAGCCCTGTATAATTCCACTAGTGTCAAAGGCATTACATCAGGGATAAAACCAACCCATTATTTTTAACCTGGCCATTTCCTTTTATGCCCTTCATTCAGGAAATCGCTATGCAAGTGCATGATTTTAGTCATGTGAATACTCTCACTGGAGGCAGTGTGACTGCTCAGGTACTTAGAGGCAAATGCATGCATATATACACATGGGACTGGTGCCTAAAACAGCACTGGAGGAAAATGAAATAAAAGTAGTATGGGAACACCTAAACAAAAATGTTCTGTGAGGGTCTGTGAAAGGTGTCAGCCCACTTAGGTAACAGTAATGTTTCCAGGTGTGTTTCTCCTTTTAAGCTTGACAATTTCTCTGAGACCACCAGCATCTTTAGGGAAGCATTTTAAGATATGACCTCTGTAAAGGAAGGGGCAGTGTCATGGAGAACGAAATACCCAAATGCTCCTAAGTACTTAAAAAAAAAGTTAACAAAGAAGACAGTTATGCAAATGTCCTTTGGGGACTGCAATCTATGTCTGTGACTTTCACAACCTTGCCCTGATTCCCTCTCCTGCACTTGCAGGGAACACCCTGGGGGTCTTCAAAGGAAGCCTCAACATACGTATTTTTCTACATTGCTTCTGGCTCCACATTTCTCCCGTTCCTCAAAAATGGTGACTTTCACCAAGAATTATGATCTGTAACCAGTGTGATATATCAGCAACGCTCTACAGAAATCTTCTGAATGGTCACTCTCACATATTTATATCTTGCAGTGATCTAGAAGACAGACCAGAAAAACATCAACCAAAGATATTTGGTTGATGAATCCCCATTCAGTTTCTTTGTTACACCCAGACTAATTATAAAATCCCCTTTTGAAAAAGCAAAAAAGCTTTCACCAGCTTATGAAGATCTTTTTCAAAAGGCTGCCCACATATTATAATGTCTGACTGCAAAATGAAATGTAACGACAAATCTTGACCTATCAGGTTTAAGCCTTCAACATGTGATCTGAGCAAGGATCACTTTCACAGGTACTATACCACAAAATAAGAGTTTCAATGAAGTTCTCAACCATAATAAATTAATCAATAAAGAAGATGATCACATACATTGCAAAACAGACTAATAAGATTCAGAAGACTTGCTGAATTAATTTGTCATTACTATGTGGTAAGAACTACTAGAAACATCTATGTCTACAACTCTCATGCTCACCCAAATGAGGGAAAACACCATCTTTATTTTCTCAGGTAGCATACTCACCGAACTTCCCCTCACTTGCACGTGGACTGTTTAAATCCACTAAGAAGGCAACCAGCTTAGTTTCGTTCCAACTTTCCTTTTCAGGTTCATGTATTTGTCATTCAAATGAGACAGGCAAATCCATGAAATTCATTTCACAGAACATTGAGCAAATGGAATGTGGAATAATGTTCTTTAGTTTCTGACATATGATCAAATGCAAGTTTGCTACCAGGAAAGAGAAGGAGGCATGCAGCAGCCTTGAAATGCATAAAGACCTTGTCACAACAACCATAGTTAATATACGAATAAAGCTATATTATTAGTATTGGCTTCCCTCTTGTGGTAAAGAGTAAGCTGTAGCCCTAATATGAAACCAGAATCTGCTGAGCCATCTGTCTAGCACAAAATGCAGCAACATATTCATTGAGCAAGACACTTGCATCTGTGCACAAGACAGCTTATTTCATTTGCAGGCAGATACAAAGATCTCTGTGTGGTGAGTGGATGGCAGGCTGGGGTCTCAGCTCTGCAAGAATACCTCTGAGTTGAACATTTTGGAGACCTACCCTGCTATGACTCAGGCCAATATCCGGCCCAAGTTTAAAGTGAGCGAAGAGAGGTCTTCCACTTGAAGGAGTACCTTCAGTCCTGGCTGAGGGCATGGTTAACATTCTAGATCTGTTCAGTCAATGATCTCTACTGATTCGGCCAGTTTAGTGGGCATTTCTGTGACAAACCGCAAGAATATGGACCAACACCCCTAATTCACTGTGCATGTTGCCATTCTGACTCCAGGGGTTAACATCTCATTTTCCATGGCAGTAAAGGAGGAGGCATGATGGTCCTCCTCTCTTTATTTTCTCCATAGCCACTTGCACATTACCATAAGTTGACTGACATTTCCGAATTTACAACTGTTTTTTCAACACCAGTGTGTGTGAGAAGGTATCTTTGCTACTAATAAAGTGTGTTTCATCAACAGAATTTAAAGCTGTTTATAAAGGATGTTGGGCTCATTCTTGCTTTTTTACTGATGGGGGAACTGAGGTGCAGAATAATTAGAAGCCAATCAGCAGGCCCAATGCAGAGCTGAAAATAGATCCCAAATCCCCTGAGTCTCAGTGCAATGTTCTGACTGCTCCTCTGCCAATGTGTGAAATGGTAAAGCTCAGCTATTTGTACTACCTATGCCAAAGCATGTCTGTTATTCACATATTTTCGCAAACCAGTTATTTTTACTATTGATATTTCATGGACAACCTCTAAAACAGTCAAATGTCCAAGTGAGCCCACATCACCTTTTCTAGTATAAAGCCTCACAGATTACTGCTTATTTCACCAATCTATGAAAATCATATCGTAGCTCACTCAAATTAATTTTTCAAGATTTCTTAAAAGTATGTGTATTTTTTTAAGCCTACCCTTATAAAGTGTAGATATTTTGCCAAGGAAGCTACAAGCACCTAGCTGTGGTTTTCTTCCCCTTTTACAGCAGATTACTATGGCAATAAGAAAAATAAACTAGAACACCATGAGCACCCAGAATTATCATGTGCACAATAAAATCTTAACTATTAATTATTTTATCATGTAACTGAAACCTCCCTTGGAGGGCAGGAAAATGTAGGCATAGTTGTTTGTTTTTCCAAATACCCGTATGAAGAGCTTTCAGTAGAACATTCTGATGCTAAGGTCAGTGAGTTCAGTTGCCTAACTTGATTAATATTGCTCCCACTCCTATTTTGAATTCCCCTAACCATTTCTGTGGTTTTACAATCATTTTTTCCAGTTTGGAGAAAATAAATAAATGTTTTCTGTCCCTTGCCACCGAGTGAAAACCCTTTTGTTAATGGGAAAATGAGTCAGGTCTTCCCCAGGCAGCAAGTTTTTAGTGGGTGGGTCACTCTGTCTGTAAAGTCTTAGTCCCCAGGGGAGTCAGCATGACAGAGCACTTGAACTCACCCACCCGAGCGGAACTGCTTATGGAGCAGAGATATGGAAAACAACCAGGTGAATTAGATTCAGTGAGAGTACCAACTGTTCCTGCAGAAGATAAAGGGAAGCCCCGGAAGAGGGAAAAAAAACCCCACAACAAGAAACAAAAACCTTCCTTCAGCAGCTGCAGGAACAAAAACACAGTAGCGATGGGGAGGTGAGTTGGGTCATAGCTTTTCTGTGCCACATTCTCTCAGCTTAACTCCAGCACCATGAGAGAAAAACTCCTCCACATCTTGTAAATAACATAAACTTTTTACAGAGGTCAGGAACTTGTTTGCAGCTACACCCTGGCTCTTTTGGGACTCTCCCATGCTCAGTCTGGGAATCCCAGGCTCAGCCAAAGGGAAACAGCCGGGTGCAATTACTGACCAGCAGGTGCAGAACAGCATTCAAAACAGGACTAAAGCTGACCAGCAGGTGCAGAACAGCATTCAAAACAGGAGGAAAGCTCTTGTTTCAGGTGAGTTGCAAGGTGAGGGAGAAAAACATTCAGTGTTTTCAGCATTACTTAAAAATTTGGGGTTGCTGGTATAATTACTAGAGGGTTTTATGAGTGGTAGTTTGTTTTTTTTTTAAAGGAGCTGGCCATAGTCTGGTGGAGGATGATTTTGGAGTGTTTTGTGATGCTGACCCAATACACTCTCATCACTGTGAGGACCCCAAATGCGTTGTTACAAATCTCATCTCCTTTTTACCTCTACAAGCTGCAAGTTCTTTGTGGAATGGTCTAAGGCTTGCTACAAGTTTTATGACACCTCAGGCAGCTGGGCCCTCATCAGAACATTTCCCCACCACTACTACAGTTGAAGAATCATCACATTCTTTCTAGAGACATAAAAGTTCTTATTACAGTGATCTCTGTGGCTGTTACACCCATGTGAAGTCCGTCTGTCTTCAACAGAAGAACAAGGGTGTGTCTAAATGTATCTCAACTCAGACCAATTATTTTCAAGATTTCACAGAAGACAGGAAAGTAAAACACATTTTGCATTTTTTCAGTTCTAGTCCGCCTCAACAAGAGAAAAATACAATGTCTTTAATATCACCATATTTACTAAGAATGAGTATTTCAAGATTACAATCCTACAAGCACTAAACTGGCAGACCCACAAGTGAATGATCTTCTAAGGTGTTTCTCATGGGAGAGCTTGTAAATGTTCAAGTGCTCACTCAGCGACCAAATTGAAAACAGGGACAGAGGTAAATGTCAAATGATGAGGGACTGGCAGTATGGGGAGTTTAATTGCTTTGTAGGAGAAATAAAACTCCTAAAAGCTCCAAATAATTATGATGGAGGAATTCATTCTTATAACAGATTTCCAAATACAAAAACAGGCTTTATCAGGATTTAAATATTCCTTCCAGTATGAGACATAAAGGCACAAACTGCCTTTATCCCCTATGGGATTTTACTTGTCTAAAATTAACCTGAGAGATGTGCTCTCATTCTTGAAAGCACTATCAGGATTTGATCCAATCTCTAGTTCATTAAAGTACCCTCAGCACTCCATGATTTGACTGGACTCAATAAGCCAGATTTGCTGTGTAACTGCTACAGGATCATCTAGTGTTTCAGAATGACAGTAACACATTTCGGAATACGGGACTCAACTTCAAAGAAATTCATTCTCTGCACCATTCCAATACTTCAGTGCATGCATATTATCACAAAAAAATAGATAAATAGTACTTTTGCTACTACATTCTATTATTTTCTACATGTTAGATATGCCTTTCTTAGTACTGCAGTTATTAAAATTATCGAGAAGCATGGTGTTATGCCAGACTTCAACCTGTCACAGACTACACTTGTGCCTTTGAATGCCACCACGGTAAACAAAGCCTGGGATAGAAGAGGGAACTTAATTGCGACACTCAGAATAAAGCTTGTTGGTAATGCTGTCTTATTTCTGGCGGACGATAGACCAGCTCTTTTATTCAGACTACATTTCCTAAAGAGCATTACTCCAGTTCTCTGTTTCTGACGTAGCTGAAGCGATCACTTCGTTTTTAATTTGTAGCAACAGCAACATCTAGTGTTTCCGCCTGCAGACTTCAGGCAGCATGCTTTCGTTTAACGCCAAGCTTTGTATGTCGATAGCACGGCCCATCTCAGCCACTCACACCACAGAAAACAATTACTCAAACTCAGTAACAGTTCTGCGAAGCAGGCAAGCATTTTACTTTCTCTTATGGAAAAGGTGGAATTATTAGGGAGAGGAAGAGTTTAACCATTCGAGATATTCAGTAGTAGGCAGGACCTGAGCGAGTTGCTCAAGGTCACACAGAGAGACAGACAAATCAGAGCTGCCTACCCTATGGTTTTCCTGGAAGATTGTGCTTTTGTCCCAGGAGATGTTTGGATCTAGTTTATCTGAGGGGAAGAAACAGCTCATTGTGTTTCAGAGGTGGTTTCACTGTGTTAGAGGGCAGCAGAATTGTCTGAGAAAATCACCACTGAGATTTTCTCTGCTGAAGGACTCATGTGACACTTGCTCTCCTGATGCATCTGAATGGAGAGATGTGCATGGGTGTGTGTGTTACAGGATCCTCACAGGAACCTAAGAAATGATGATGGGTCACTGCACCCTACTACACCAACTGCAAGGTCCTCAGGCATCACATACAGGCCGGATCGCTCTTCCCTTCCCATGGCTCTTCCACCTGCAAAGCCACAAACACACATATGGACAGCCAAGGGGCTGGCAGTAACTCTGGATGCACAGGACAGCCAGCAGCTGGGGTGGAGGCGCACAAGGTCAGCCTTTGCCCCAGTCACTGGTCCTCTCTGGGGTCCTGCACTGCCACAATCTGCCTGACGAAAGCCACCTTCAGCACCAGGGTGTGGGAATCACAGCATCATTTGGTTGGAAAAGACCTTTGAGATAATAAAGTCCAACCGTCCCTGTCCACTAATAAACCATATCCTGAGCGCTTCAGGTGACTCAACCTCACAGCCATTCCAGTGCTGATAACTCTTTCATTGAAGAGATTTTTCCTGATATTGTTACCTAAGGGGATAAGAATGTATTTTGCACCTCATTTACCATTTTTATTTACTACAAACATCCTAATCCCAGAGATGCAGACACAATATCATCTACAAACATCCTGACCTCTGCTCAGGGATTTAGACACTCAGTCTTGAGCAAATGATGAACTCAGTAACTAATCGACTCAAGGTTGGGAGAGTGTGATGAAACAAGGAAAGGGATACCAGACACGGAGAATTTGTGATGACCTGAAGGACATCCTTATCCTAACTAAGGATGTGGAAAGGAAATAAGTAGTTTTGTCTTAAAGTAGAACTGTGTAGCCTAATGAACGTATGTATTAGCTAGGTGTAATGATTGTATTAGCTAGGCGGGTTTTTGGGCAACAGTTTTGTATAAATAGGTCTTTGGGGTCTTCATGGGTGTGATGGTTTCATGGAAGACATTCCACTCAGCACCCTGCGCAGAATAAAAGCTATTTCTCCTCTCTAAATAAAATACTTTGTTTTGGAAGCTTCTTTTTTACTGATTTCAGGTAACAGATTTCTGAACTGTCCCTGGTGCAACTTGAGGCTATTTTCCCTGCTTCTATCACTTGTTACTTGTCACTTGCCCCTTGGAAGGGGCAACAAGGGGGACGTTTCACCTCTACAGAGCAGGGATGCTGCAGGAGCCCAGCTCCCGTTTCCTTCACCCAAGGGCCAAGTGGAGGCCTACATCCCACACCAAGTGTGGTTTCCCACAGGATGAGCCCCTGTGCACAACATCCTGCCAGGGGGGGCTGGCCTGGGCTTGGCGGGAGGCTGGGGTGCCTCAGCACACAGCTTTCACCCCAAACTGCCTGCAGGGACCAGTGAAGCTGCAGGGCGAGTGCAGGGAAGAGGGAGACCAGACATTGCCTGAGCAGGGCAGCTGGGGATGGGGGGGAGGGGATGGGAGAGAAGAGGGGCTGTGAGAAGGGTGCAGGGCTTGGAGAGGGTGTGAGGGGAGGAGTGGGTGGCTGTGAAGGGAGGGGAGGGCCACCTGGGACAGCTTACTGCCCTCCCGCTTCCTCTCTTGCCCTCTCTCTCTCCTCTTTCTCTCCCCTCCCTCCCTGTCTCTCTCCCTCTTCCCTGCCTCTCCCTCTTCCCCTGCCTCCCTCTGGTTCTCCCTCCCCTGTGTCTCTCTCCTTCCCTGTCTCTCTCCCCTCTTTCTCCCTCTCTCGATCTCCCTCCCTTTCTGTCTCCCTCTCCCTGCCTCCCCATCTCTCCCTTGCTTTCTCTCCCTCCCTCCCCTCTCATTTTCTCTCCATCCCTCCTTCTCTCCCTCCCTTTCTCTCCCTCTCCTCCCTCCCTTTCCCTCCTTTCGTCTCCCTCTCTTTTCTTCCTCCCTCTCTCTTTCTGTCCTCTTCTCCCTTCCTCTCCAATCTCTCCTTCTTCCTCTCTCCCTCCTCTCCTTCTCTAGTTCCCTCCCCCCCTTCTGTCTCTACCTCCCTTCTCTTCCACCCCCACATCCCCATCATCTCCCCGCCATCTGCCCCCTCGGCACGCAGCGCGCGGGAGACCCCGACCCTCAGCCCCGTTTCCCATCGCGCCCCGCTGCAGGGAGGGGGCGGGGCTGGGGGTGTGTCTGGGCGGGGCGGCGCGTGCGCAGGTCCCCGCGCGGCAGGGAGGGGCGGGGCCAGCCGGTGACCTCGGGGGGTGCGCGGGCAACATGGCGGCTGCGGCGGGGCTGTCCGTGAAGGTGAAGCTGGGGGGAAGGGGCGGGGGTGTCGGCACGGCAGTGTCGACACGGCTGCCCCGCAGGGGGCTGGGGCGGGGGGGGAGCGGGAACCCGTCTGTCGCGCCTTTCCCCCGCCACAAGCCGGGCCTCAAAGCCTCCCACCCACTGTCTCCGCCGCCCTCCCTCCTTCTCCCTTCCCTCTCCCTCCCCTCTCCTTCCCTCTCTTTCCCCTCTCTTTCCCTCTCTCTCCCCTCTCTCCCTCTCCATCTCTCCTTATCCCTCTCTCTGTTGCTCCTTCCCTCTCTCCTTCTCTCCTTCCCTCTCTCCTTTTCTCCTTCCCTCTCTTTTCTCTCTCCTTCCTTCCCTCTCTCTTCTCTCTCCACCCTCCATCACTCTCTCCCTTTACCTCTCGTTCCCTCTCCCTCTCTCCCTCTGGATGAAGGCACCTACCCCCATCCCATGTCAGTGTACAGCCCTGTCCCTGAGGCATCTCTCAGTGGTGACCGCTCTCCCCCCCACCTTCTTCCACAGGTACGGCAGCTGAGCACATCAGCGGTGAGGCCAGTCTCCAAGCTGATCAAGGTGAGAGGAGGTTAATGGGGGGGGGGGGGGGGGGGGGGGCGCGCATCACCTGAAGTGTCAGTGCAGCTGCCCGCTGCTCCCCAGCCCCCGAACTGACCAGTCTGAGCATCCACCCACTGTGTTGCCCACAGCCCCCCATCCAGGTGTACGGGCTGGAAGGGCGCTATGCCATCGCGCTGTACTCTGCCGCCTCCAAGCAGAAGAAACTGGACCAGGTCGAGAAGGAGCTGGGCCGAGTGTGGGTAAGCTGTTCTGCAGCCCTGTTTGCCTTGCCACAGGGTTTGGGAGCAGTGCGAGCCTTGCTGTCTGCAGAAAATTGAGGGAGGTGGTTCTGCCACTGTGTTCTGCTGTGCTGAGACCATATCTGGAGTATTGCGTCCAGCTCTGGAGCCCTCAGCACAGAAGGACATGGACTTGTTAGAGTGGGTCCAGAGTAGGCCACAAAAAATGGTCAAAGGGCTGGAACACCTCCCCTGTGAAGAGAGACTGAGAGAGTTGGGGTTGTTTGGCTTGGAGAAGAGAAGGCTCCAAGAAGACCTTATTGCAGCCTTTCAATACTTAAGGAGGCTTTTAAAAAAAGATGAGGAAAAAGGTTTTAGCAGGGCCTGTACCAATACACCAAGGAGTAATGGTTTTAAACTAAAATAGGGGAAATTAAGACTAGATATTAGGAAGAAATTTTTTACGCTGTGGGTAGTGAGACACTGGAACAGATTGCCCAGAGAGGCTGTGGATGCCTCATCCCTGGAAACATTCATGGTCGGGTTGAATGGGAGTCTGAGCAATCTGATCTAGTTGAAGATGTCTCTTTTCACTGCAGGGGTGTTGGACTAAATGACCTTCATGTTTTTTTCCAACCCAAACCATTCTATGATTCTTGTGAGGAGGGAGGTGGACTCAGCTCTTGCAAACTGCAAGACTCCCACCTGCAGCTGGCCTGGATCTGCACTTCGTCCCAGTGTTAAGCTGCTTGGGAGTGACAATGGGAGGAACATCAGCTCTAAAAGAAACATACTGTGAATGAGCTATGCCTGGAGCTATCTTTTCACTTCCTGTCAGCTTCAGGCTACTTCATTCTTATTCAAGGCATAACTGTTGCCTGCTTTGAGTGGTCCTGTTAGGCCTTGTAGTGCCTGGAAAATCCCTGGTCTTTGTCACAGTGCTTGTCTGTCCTCTTAGACTCTCTTGAAGGACCCGAAGCTATCCAGTGTTGTTATGAACCCTCACACCAAGAGCGCAGTTAAGCAAAAGGCTGTGAATGATGCCTTAGCAAAAGAGAAGATGTCTCCTATTACCGTCAACCTGATGAGTGAGTAACCACTAGACCTCAAAGAAACCTCTAGGGCTACTTGTTATTATTACTGTTAGCCAACCAAATCTGCTTTTTGTGAGTCCTTTAAACCCTTCCAATGCTTCTGCCTCTTCCAGATTTGCTTGCTGAAAACGGTCGCTTGCGTTACACACCAGACATTGTTTCTGCATTTGGGAAGATCATGAGCGCGTACCGAGGGGAGGTGCTGTGCACAGTCACCACCGCACAGGTGAGTTGGAAACCTCTAGATTAGGGGATGGGAGTTGGACTCAAGGGTAGGAGTTGGACTCGATGATCCTTTTGGGTCGCTTACAACTTAGATCGTTCTATGATTCTAACTCACGGCCCGCGGGCCGAATCCAGCCCTCCGCCTAGTTTTATCCAGCCAGCACGTTGTTTCTACGCGGCAGCAGTGCTGAGCTCCTTGTCCCTGTGCTCCTGCCAGCGCTGGTCACGTGTGCAGCGTGCGACGTGTGTTACGCTGCAGGAGCAGGAGAACAGCGGGAGCTGTGAGTTCCAACACCCCTGCTCTAGATCAAGCTTAACAGGTAGCTGTATAAAAGGAAAACTTCTTGAGCTTAGTTTAAGTACTGGAGTAGTGAGAAAATCTCACCTCTACCAAGGTGAAATCTTTTTGCAAACAGTTTTTTGATATCCCAACAATTAAAAGTCAAAAATCAAACCTTTTCTTCCCCTTTCAGCTTAACATGTTCCTTCCTGTGTGTGAACCCAGGTGCTGATACAGCCTGAGCTGCAGATAGAACTACCCCTCTTTCTTATTTCTGTCATCAGGTCTGTACAGACCAGGTCAGGCCTAACAGATGAGCTGTTAGCTAAAGCGAGGCAAATGCCCAATAGGACTGGGAATGCCTGTGGTGCTTGGTGCTGTGTGTCACGGGGAGCACTTCCCTAAGTCCACACCTGCAGCAATCAGGAGTAGCAAACTCCCAAACTGGAGGAAGACTTTTAGAAGCAGCAGACAGGTAAATCTGGCTGATGCTCAGGAAGATGAGAGGGAAGATGGTGTTTCAGTGAGCTGTAAAGGTCAGGCTTGGAGGCACAGTGGTTCTGGCACTTCAGTAACTTCTTCATTAATGGATCTGTGCCCAGGTGTGTTAGAGCAGGAAGCTGGTCAGGTAGGTCTGTGATGCAGATCTATAGCCCTTAGGGAGAGCTACAGTGAGTTGCCTACCTGGACTGATAGATTCATCCACTTCAGATTGGCTGGCTTGCTGTAGGCCACAGGCACAGATTGTCACTCTAGTTAGCAGCCTTTGGGGACACGTGACCTCACAAGCCTGTGCAAACCTTTCGATGAGTTTTACTAAATATTCAATATATAAAGTTACTTCCATGCTGGTTTTTGTTGTTGTTAGTGTCTGTTGGCTGTCAAACTTAGCTATTAAATTAGCCCACAGGAAAGATGGGGAGGGGCTCTTTATCAGGAGTTGAAGGGACAGGATGAGGGGTAATGGTTTTAGGCTGAAAGAAGAGAGATTTAGGTTAGTTATTAAGAAGAAACTTTTTCCTGTGACGATGGTGAGGCACTGGCAGAGGTTGCCCAGAGAAGTTGCGGGTGTCCCGTCCCTGGGCATGTTCAGGGCCAGGTTGGATGTGGCTTTTGGCAACCTGATCCATTGGGAGGTGTCCCTGCCCATGGCAGGGGGGTTGGAAATGGTTGGGCTTTAACGTCCTTTCTGACCCAAACCATTCTGTGATTCCATGAAATAGAAATTATTTAAATAGCCATTAATACAAAGCCACTGCTCTTCAGTGAAATCCTTTTTGTTTCTGTCTTAATGGTATCTGAGTGATCTGCAGAGACAACAAGGACAAATTCACAGTATCTTTCCCACAGGGATGGAGAGTTCCGTAGTGGTGGAGAGAGGTACACTTAGCCAGGAGTGTTCTGCCAGCCTGCAGCAGGGCTGGGAGCTTGCTACCAGTGTCCTCAGTCACTGCCTAGGGCTTTACATGAAACCATGTTCCTTCTCAAGCGATTGTTAGAAGCAGCGATTAATCTGTCCTTGTACGGCATGAGCACTGCTGTGAGGCCGATCTCAAGGGTTTCCGTCAAGTGCTTACTTTGGCAGGTATGGATTCCTGACGCTTGCCAGCTGAAGATGTCAGCATCAATCTTTTGCTAGGAATATGTGCTTATGTAGCACAGTGTTTCTTTCCTTAAATTAGGAGGGCACAAAGTGGTTGCTGTTCCTGTGTTATCCTTAGGTTATTCCTGTTCAAGGAGGCTGCTTAATCTGCCTGCCTTGTGGAAGTGTATGCCTTTAGAAGAATCTGAATAGGAAATTCGGGTTCTTGCATTTGAATACTTTCAAGTCCTTTATTTTCTTTGTCTTCTGTTCATATTTTTCAGCCTTTGGATGATGCCAACATTACTGAGCTAAAAAGTGCTCTGAGTGGATTCTTGGCCAAGGGAGAGGTCTTGAAACTGGAGACCAAGGTCTGGATTTTTGATTTGTAAATAAATTTCATCGCATTCATGTCAATCTGGGTTTCTGTTTCTCTGAATTTTTTTTAAAAAAAGATTATTTAAATTAATCCAGTTGGTATTTTACTTTGTTCTTTGCTTTCTTTTAGACGTGATGATACTTGAATTACTAAAATCTTAACTTTGGAGTACAGTGACTGCAAAGTTGGTCTTAAAAAAGGCTCTTTGAAAAGCTTTTTCTTTTAATACTTGTGTAGAAACTGTATACTAGGCTAACAAATTTTTGCTAATAGCATTTCTGTTCAATGTTTGTTCTTCAGACCGATCCGTCAATCCTTGGTGGCATGATTGTCAACATCGGGGAGAAGTACGTGGACATGTCAACAAGGTCAAAGATCCAGAAACTCACTAAAATCATGAGAGAAACCGTCTAGCAAGCTGTCCTCACCATTCACGGTGAAACCTGTCTGATGGAAACAATAAAGTTGTTTCTTCTTGAATAGGCAGTGTAAGGTGGTTTTGATTTGGGAAACCCAGCACTGAGGGAGAAAGATGCCGAAGCTGCTGTGATTTTCACTTAGTCCTCAGTGAACGTTTCATGACACACCTTGAAAATCTTGCTTACCATGAACACAGGTGAACGTTGCTCTGAAGGAAGTGGAGAATAATGCCCTAGGAGCTGATAAGTTGGGGTCACTACTGCCAAGGTTCTGTCAGTCTACAGGGAAGACTTTAACTGAGGATATTATCTGGACAGCAGAGAAGCAGTGCAGCTGCCTCACATGCTGTTTCTGTGTGTGGAACATGGGCACTGGAACTGTGACTGGTAGATGCTTCCAGAAATAATGACAGTGGATGTTAAAGCAGTCATCAGTGTATTCTTGAGAGCAAATGCCATATCCGTCCCAGTTTACTTCCACATGTGTGTCACTAGAGAGTTTTGTACAGGCCTTAAAATAAAATCACCCTCTAAAAGCTTAACAACCAAGAGACTGAGGTATTTGTGACTTAAATCTGCATACCAAAATGTTTGGAACAGGACAGGGGTTCTTGACAAAGCTGCCTGGCAGAGAAGGATCTGGGGGTGTTGGTTGACAGCCAGCTGAATATGAGTCAGCAGTGTGCCCAGGTGGCCAAGAAGGCCAATGGCATCTTGGCCTGTATCAGAAACAGCGTGGCCAGCAGGACCAGGGAGGTGATTGTGCCCCTGTACTCAGCAGTGGTGAGGCCACACCTCGAGTACTGTGTTCAGTTCTGGGCCCTCACTACAAGAAGGACATTGAGATGCTGGAGCGCGTCCAGAGAAGGGCAACGAGGCTGGTGAGGGGGCTGGAGAACAAGTCTTACGAGGAGCTGCTGAAGGACCTGGGATTGCTTAGCTTGGAGAAGAGGAGCCTGAGGGCTGACCTCATCACTCCACAACTGCCTGAAAAGGGGTTGTAGTGAGGTGGATGTTGGTCTCTTCTCCCAAGAGACATGATAGTACAGGTCTTCTCCCAAGTGACAGGTGAGAGGAAATGCCCTCAAGTTGCACCAGGGAAGGTTCATACTGGACATTAGGAACAATTTCTTCACTGAAAAGGTTATCTGACACTGGCACAGCTGTCCAGGGAGGTGATTGGGTCACCAACCGTGGAGATATTTAAAAGACAGGTAGATGAGGTTCTCAGGAATGACATTTAGTGGTGGACAGCTATGATTGGACTCAATGCTCTCAATAGTCTTTTCCAACAAGGTGATTCTGTGATTCTATGACTAGTGACCTCTACGGCAGTGTTGTTGTGACTGGCTGTGTGTGCTTCCCAGTTAACATTTGAACACAGATTTACGTCTCCAGTTGCTGTCTTGAAGTGCCCTGCCTTTGTTTTTAATCTTTGTAGTCCTTGATGGATTTGTAGAGTCCAATGTGCCATTTCTCCCTGTTGGCTCTTGATCAAGAACTGACAATTGACCTTAGTTTGGATGGATGCTGTTCCTGCAGGGGGTGGGGTGTTGAACTAGCTCATTCCAGTTGGATTATTATTGAAACCTGTCAACCAGACACATTTATGTTTTGTCTTTCAAAGAATAACTTTAATAAATAGAAGTAGTCCCTTCTGGGGAGAGGCTGTGTAGCCCTTGTTTCCTCTGATACTTCAGACTGGAAGTACATTCCCCACCAGGGCCGTCACAGGATGTATATCGTACCTGCAGAGGAGCTTCTCACTGACCCTCCTGGGACAGCAAGGGAGACAGGGAAGAGCTGGGAGTGGGAAGGCCCCAAGGCAGAATAAAGTGGTCGTGGAAACCACAGGGTGGCTTGTGCTGGGGAAGGAGAGGGGTTTGGTGATAAGAGTGGATGGCACTTGGGCTTCCCCTAAGGCTCAGAGGCAGGGCAGAGGTGCTGGATGGAGGCCTGCAGCCCTGGGACGGGGCAGGATGAGTGGGGTGTGCGCTGGTGGGTGGCCCAAAGGAGCATCCCACACCCCACTTGCCACGCCTGGTGCCGCTCCACAGCAGCAGTGAGGTGCATCGAGCTGCACCTGAGGTAATGAGGATTTCGAGTGCTCACTGCTGCACAGCAGAGACGCCGGCCCCTGCTCAGATGGATTAACATGACCTGGACAAGGCAGTGCAAAGAGCTGAAGAGCTTCCTGACATGTCCCACCACACCCACCTATGCAGCAGCTGTGATTTACAAACCATGCAGCACCGCGCTTTGTGCTGACACAGCCCCAAAACAGCTGCAAAAAAAAAAGATACATCCTCGAGGTACAGGTGTTAGCGGGTGTTGGGCTGGACAAAGGGGCCCAGTGCTGCACAGGATACCTAGGGCATCATCCTCAGGGCAGCTGACCACAGTCAGTAATTATTAAAAAAAATTTGGGTGAGAGAGATGAGCTGGAACTTCCTGTACTCTTGGGCAGCACAGGTGGTCACTGACAAGCTGCATCAGCATTGCTGCTGGCCACTGAGCGGTGCCTGGCCACAGAGCAGGGCCCATGTAAGACTCTCAGGTGCACAAAGGGATGGTACCTGGTCTGCTAAGCAAGGGAGACATTCTTTTAGGGGGGGTAATTATTTTTTGATAATTTATTTTTGCTGTCTTACTACAGATTTGGTCAACTGACAATTTACAAATCTGAAATCAATGCAAACAGCGCATTATTGAATCCTCAACATAAGAAGGATATGGAACTGTTGGAACTTGTCCAGAGGAGGGCTACGAAGATGATCAGAGGGACAGAGCACCTCTGCTATGAGGACAGGCTGAGAGAGTTGGGTTTTCTCAGCCTGGAGAAGAGAAGTTTCCAGGGAGATCTTATAGAGGCCTTCCAGTAGCTGAAGGGGCTACAAGGAAAGTTGTGGAGGGACTTTTTACAAGGACAAGTGGTGATAGGACGAGGGGCAATGGCTTTAAATTGGAAGGGGGAAGATTTTATATTAGACATTAGGCAGAAATTCTTCACAATGAGGGTGGTGAGGCACTGGCACAGGTTGCCCAGGGAAGCTGTGGATGCCCCCTCCCCTGGCAGTGTTCAAGGCCAGGTTGGATATGGCCTTGAGCAGCCTGGTCTGGTGGGAGGTGTCCCTGTCCATGGCAGGGGAGTTGGAACTGGATGGGCATTAAGGTCCCTTCCAACCCAAACCATTCTTTGATTCTGTGATTACAGAGATGCAAAGTTGTGCGTCAGGCACTGAATCCTGGTAAATTATTGCCCTGCTGCCAGCTCTATCCCTTTGCTTCTACCTGTGCAGTCCTTTTGTCACAAACACCAATCTGAAGATTCACTCAGTGTGTCTGACAGCAGGCCCACTGCTTCAGCGCTGCGCAAGAATGTAACAGCACACAGTTAAACTTTTTTAAAAAATCTGGATTTATTCCTGCATGGTTTTACTTGCACAACTCCAGTCTCATCTGTGTCACGCAAACCACACAGCCCAAAACCTTGTCTGCAGTTTCCAGCTTGGTGTCTGGAAAGCGGTACAGGTCCTCAAACAGATGGACGCATCTCAAGGACTTTTTTTTTTGCTTACTTGGGCTGTGCCTGTAAACAGAATTATTTAACCAAGAGCAGCTGAGGAAACAACACATTGAGAGCAACCTCGGTACAGCTGAAATTGTCTTATGCGAAACAGTGGCGCCTGAGTCATAATTATTCACTATACCTGGTACAAATGCTTTAAAAAAAAATAACAGAAACCAACTTCACAGTATGAACCTTTGACTGCAGAATAGTTAGGTGTGATGCAAATGAATAATACAAAGGAATTCCATTTTCTCTGTGAAAAAAAGAAAAGAAACATTTTCTCCTGTTTGGCCAGGTCCTCAGACAGTCACAGACCAATTATTTTGTAATGCCTTTGTAATATTTAGCATCATATGGATACTGCACACAATACAATCCTTCCTTTTTTTAAGGAGAAACAAAAAAGGGAACTAAGAGATATCATTTGTTTGGCAGCAAAAAGCACACTAAAAATTAATGCTACCACCAGTGCAGAGATTTCCCCAGTTCTAAGTCTTAACACTGCAAAAAATATTCCGACTGTCTTTTTTTTCCCAACATGAATCAGAAAGTACCCATTACACAGCCTACAAAGGCTGCCAGAATCTCAACTCCTTTTGGGCAACTTGAGAACTGGACTGGGGCAATTCTGCACAAGCTGTTAACAAAGCCAAAGCCTTCTAGGAAAAGCTGCCCCAAAGGGGCGGCTTTGCCTTTTCTGTGGAGGATTGGGGTTGTCTCACTGTGGGGGGAAGCACGTACCTTTGCTGGGGGCTTGCTAGGGGCCTTTCAGGAGGTTCTGCCCAGTTATCAAAAAAAGCTGCCCATCTTGGGGGTGAGAATAGTGGTGCAAACCTAGGAAAGCCTGAAAGATGCGGTGAGATGTAGCAGGAGGGAGTGGGGTCAGCGAGTTGGCCAAGCACCTGGCCCAGCGCTATCGCCCTGCACCCAATCTTTCCTCTTCATCTTGACTAGAATGGGTTACACCATAAGGCCCTTCCCATAGTAGGAGGGCTTGCCCTGCCAATTCATCACTTGATGGACACTCGCCCGCAGTTTGTGGAAGGGTGTAGAGATCTTGTTGCTCACTAAGCCTTCTTTTTAGCTCTGTCCCTATTTCTTCCCTTTTCCCCCTACTCTCCTGCATCCCAGCCTTCTTCACTTGCACTCACCAAGGCCAGCAGGAGCTACTGCCTGGGGAGATCTCAGATGAAGCACCAAATTCCTTGACTTGCATGACATATTAAGACCCCAGAACTGATCACTAAATCCAGGGTTAGTGACTCTTTCACAGCTTTGCAAGCAGCACAAGGAATTCACCTATGGTTGCAACAGAGCCTTTGACAACTATATCAAGTGACTACGCTAGTTTAACATATTTCTAGTACATTTCTTTATTCTTTTAAATTAGGTCCTCAATATATCCTCCTATGTACAGAAAAATAATTTCCCAAGGCTTGTACGTATTTTAAAATATTTAAATGAACAAACAAAACTGGGTGCCTATAAACACTTCTCTGTTAAATTTACACAGCATTTGACAATGACAACATAGCTGCATTTTTATATTATATATACAAATAATCACACATATATATAAAAGCATGTATTTAACTATAGCTGCATCAATATGCAAGTAGGACAAGAAAGTCTGGGCTAAACAAATGCCAGGATACAGGTGGAATGGACAGAGAGAGCAAACCCCTCAAAGCCAGGGTGATTTAACCCGATTCCCAGCTTCTCTGTCAAGAGTTTTGGCCACTAGACTTGAACAAACTGAACTATCACAGGGGCACATGGAGCAGTACGAAAGTCAACACCACTGTTGCAGCAAAAGCCTGGACTTGTCGCATCTTAGTTTTGAAAATGCATTTAATAATATTACAAAAACTGCATTATCCGCAATGTTTCCCCCCCCAAACTCTACTTGCACGTAACAAAAAAAGTGATTTATTTATTTACTTTTAAAGGGTAAAAAAACTTCAAAAGAAACAGTTAAAAAGTTCCCTCGTAAAAACTCACTTTGAGAAAATATATAACAATTAAGTGCACCTAGAAAAAAATTCTGTAATTGATCTGTCATTTGGCTTTGTGTCAGCTCAGCGAAGTGCTCTTTCAAGTCCCCAAAGTTGACTCACCAGCTGCGTGCAGCCTCTCAGGACATCACAGACTAGCTTTCTACCAGCACTGAACATGGTGAGGTACTTGGTATTTGCAAGGCCAGGTCAGCCCAGTGGTATTTAATTTACAGTGCTTCCAAATGTGTCACATTCTGTACGTATATGAATTACGATTTGGCTGGTAAATACAGTTTTGGTGAGTTTAGTGGCTAAAACCACTTTGGGGAAGATATGGAAGAGAACAGATCCAGATGCAAAGATTACAAATTACTTCTGTATTTTCTCTGAATCTTGACTTTCTGTTTGATGCTCAGCTGCAGTCTTTCAGCCCCTACAGAATTCAAAGCAAGTTTAAAATGTAGGCTCTACATTACTGAAGCCTTTTGAAGTCCTCCGCGTGTCCCCAGCAAAGCACGTAGGCACTTGGCTGGCTTTACAGACACTCTGTGCTGAATTGGAGCACAAATTAAAGTTAAGCATCTGCTGAAGTGCTTCAGTGAGCCAAGGGCTGCGGTAGAGATGGCAGCTGCCAGATAGGCTGTGAGGGAGAAGCCTAGAAAGGAGTCCCTAAACCAGCACTGTTTCACAGAGCTGAGCATCAGCAAGGGGGTTAAAGGGAAGGAAAGAGCGATGCTTGCCAAAGGACTTCATTGATTACAGGACAGAAGCAACAGCTTATGCGCAAGATGTACTCAGAAGAAAAACCATGATGGAGCAAGGCAGTGAGAGGAGGCAAGATGTGTTTTCCAGTCACCTGCCGCTTTTGTTTGTGCAACGCAGCCCATATTTGTGTTGGAAAGAGCCAACTGGCTTAGCAGGAGGGGAGAACCATGGCCAGGAAGGGACCTAGGTGACCTCAAACACGAGCCTCAACCCTAACGGCAATGAACAAGAGGCTGTGGCCTTGCAGCGTGGGCAGCAGGAGCTCCCAGCCTGGCGCTGGCGGGAAGGATGGCAGGGTTATATATGCTCAGGTGGCAGGGTGGACCTCTGAAGCGGGGGGAGTCGAACCTCCCCTGGACACAATGACTTCCAGCTACATTTGACCAAGCACACAGGAAACTGAGCTGAAGTAGTTTCCCAGAGAGCCATCTCTGACGAGACTGTCCTCAGGGAGAAAATGCTCGAGGCACATCAGCAAGACCAGGTTGATCCTTACTGCGGTCAGAGCAATGATGAGATCCCAAATGGGGAGGCATAGAGGTGAAAGGACAGACATTCACCCAGAAAATACCTTATCCAGATATAGCCTGGGGAAACAAGTCCTTTGAGAGACCAGAAATCTGCCACATTGATGCTGGTGCAACTTATTCCCTGTATGGAATGGGCATGTATTCCTGTATCTCCTGGATGGTCATGAGAGCTGCCTAGATGGAACTAGGAAAGCGAAGTGCCTGACAGCAATGTTTATAAGCCTTTGAAGTTCCTGTGAAAGCTTCTTGGAACAGTACGGTGCCCTAGCACCTCCATGGTGTATCTCCAAAGGTAATTCCTGGAAAGAGGAGTATAAAGGGCTGTTACAAACACCGAAAAGCTCAATTTCTATTAAAAAAATGCATGCAAACTCCTGTATAAACACAGAGCTGCGCTAAATCCAGTGTGGTTCTCCCAAGCTGAGGACAAACACACAGTTTGTTATTAGTATTACTATCATTATGGATGCTTGGGGTGCTGGATAACTGAAGATCTGCTGTGCGACTGCAGATCCACAAAAAAACCCACAAAAGTAAAGGAAAAAAGTTTCCTCTCTTTTCACTGAGGTCTTCTGGCCTGTCTGCAGGCACAATGACGCTGACATTCTACCTGTCCCCAGGTAACACCATCTTTTGAAAGCCCTTTTAATAATTCCTAAAGGTGATGGTCTTCCCTTCCAGTTTCTGATCCTCAGTTCTACTACAAGACTTAAAGCCAAGGAACCACTAGGGAGAAACACCATTCTCCTTGTTAAAATGAATGTACATGAGGGAAGAATGTACTTCCCAGAATTGCAGGTTGGAAACCAAACCACCAGCTCAGCTCTTGCCATTGCATGTTTTCTCACAGCTGCTGATTTCGCACTTTCTTCTCTTAGATTTTGTTCTCCCAGTTCATCCAAGGCAACTTCACTATTCCAACAAAAGCAGTGAATGCATTAAAAAGCCACAGTATTATTTTTAGAAAGGCTTGATGGCCAGCCAAGAAGTTTGATGCTAAAGAATTACTTCTAAGCAAATGGTCTTCTCTGAAAAACCAGAGCCGGCTAAAAGGCAAAAACGAAACCCCACCTTGAGAGCCAGCCCCAGCAGCCCATGTACCAGCTCTACCTCACCAGTGTTCTCACCGAGTAATGGAGAAACCTTGCTCTCAGCCTCTCTATAAGGGTGAATTTTAACATAACTAATGCAGATAGCCAGTCCCACAACTCCACAATGCACAGGTTTGCAACCTCTGCAGTTTTAGTGGGAATCCCTACCTGGATGAATCTGCTCATCCAACCCAAAATATTATCAAGTACTATTTGGGCTTCAATTTTGTTGTTACTGTTTTACACAACATTAGGAAATGTCTGCACCCATCTTGATGGGTCTGGAAAGAGACCTGTTCTCAAAGGAGTGCTGTTTTACGAAGATATTCAGAAATCAATAACCAGAGTCTGAAATACAGGGCCTACATCAGGGGTGTCAAACTCTCGGCCCATGGACTGAATCCAGCCCTCCACCTTAATTTGTCTGGCCTAGGGCACCTTGTTTCTACCTGGTGGCAGTGCCAAGCTCCTTACCCCTGCGCTCCTGCCAGCACTGGTCACATGTGCAGTGTGTGATGTGCATTACGCTGCAGGAGCAGGAGAACGATGGGAGCTGTGAGCCTGACACCCCTGACCTACATAAATAAAGGTACTGAACACTGGTACCACAGACCAGCAGTTTGGCCTGAGAGCCAGCATGTGGCATTTGTAAGAAGGTGGCTTGACCTTCATACATTGTGGTAATGCCAGCTGGCTTTCTAAATACACAAAGAGATGCTCAGCTTCTGAGGTATCACTTTGTGCCTCTCCCTTCCCCAAAAGGCTTCAGAGCACAGGTGGTATTGAAACAAGCCTATGAGAGCTTGCAGTTTTCTCTATGAAAGCACTGGTAGGATTCCAGCTAACGAGTCTCTTTTTTTTTCAGTAAAAGGCCTGAGCTTTTCCAGCATGAAGCCCTGGACGAGCAGAAGGTCTGTGCTGCTAAAGAAGGGAGAAAAGCAGAAACCTGCAGCCCACACAGTTAATGCAAACCAACGTGCAAGACTAGCATTCCTAAACAAGGAAAAACATTTAGAGTTAATGCGTTTCTACGAACCTTTGGCTAACCCAGATGAACAGCAGTTCCATCTGGGAAGCCAATGGTGCCAAGATGCTACAGAGCACCGAGGGCAGGTAAGCGAGAAAACAGGGACAACCCAGGCATAGCCAGCTGGCTCTAAGGGTGTATATACATTCTGTTCTCAATGCACAGGGTTTGGGACAAGCTTCCTATTTAGGATTAGGTCACTTATGAGGGATTCATTAGATATCTATGAGCCAAACCCCAGCATTTCTTCATCATCGTGTCTGTGTAACTCCTATAGACATGAACAGGAGTTAAACATTGCTGTGCATCAAGAGTAAGTGGGAAATCACAGGTGATGGTGGTCAAGAAGGTGCTCAGCTCTGTTACAGTTCCCCAAAATGTGCAGCTGCATGTGCCTGTGACAAGGGTCACAATCTGAGAGGAGCCCATGCAGCTAAGGGTCCCCTGCTGCCAACACCAGATGAGTCTCGGAGGAAGCTGCAGATCCTTGAGGCTCCCTTAGAAAACCTGGCCAGGGTTTTTGCATTACTCCCATGGTCTTTCTTTTTTGTCCTGTTTCTCTATTTTGCTGTTATTTTAATTCATGCTGGTGAAATGATGCCATAAAAAAGTGATGCTGCTTTTTAAACACTGAAATGGATGTTCACCGTATATACAGCTACTGAGTAAAATTAAGACAGCGATAAAAGGTTAGACAATGACATTTAATGTTACTCCATTAATAGATTTTATCACTTTTTTTAATCCTACCACAACAATGTGTATTTTCATATACATTATATTTAATAAAATGTATTGATATGGAATTAGGAAAGCATGGGTTTAGTACTATTTACATATTTTAATTGAAACAATTTTCTTAACAACATTGAAAAATAGAAACTTAAAGTTCTCTTAATCGTGTTTTCAACCAGTTAGTGGTAAACAAATGCATGCCTAGGAAGTTACACTCCCTCTAAAATGCGGTCAGTTGAAAGTTTCTAACTAAAGTGTGTATCTCTGTTTTGTTTCAAAAAATACATAAGTATGTCTGTCATTTCTGATACAAAATTCTACACTATCTTCAATAAATAAATAATAAAGCGATTCTGAAAAGTATGAAATGTAAACTTTGTTGTCCCTCCAACACACATTTTTTTTTCTCATTGCTTGAAACATTACAGTGGTCTTGTAGGAAATTATAATACACAGACACTTCCCAGCACAGTTTACACTTATTACCATACTGCAGCTACCTATCCGTTATGAATATTTCCTAATTTCCTAATGGAAATAATTAAGACTTGTAGTGCTAGAGAACACCGCCTATACAAGAAAGGTGGAAACCAGTACTGAAAGGACATGCAAGGAACACCAAAACCTAACAACAGGCTCCACAAGAACGTTCACATGCTAATGAAACAGGCTGACACCTCCCATTCAGAAATAAAGTCCTTACAAAAATACCAGTGTATGTATGACAGGTCATGAACAAAACGCATCCATTCAAACAAAGAGGAATTTTACTCTTAGGGGTCTGTTGTCTCTCGGGTCCAGACTCAGCAAAGCACTTACGCGTGTGCTAAGGGAAACAAGACGTAAGTGTGTGCTTAAAGCTGGGTACTTTGCCAAACAGGGACAGTTTGCTGGATATGGGCATATACCTGTGTATTCGTCGAGTTCAATGGATAAATAAGCCCTGGCACTCCCCTAGATGACAAGGCTTTTACTTTGGGGTTACACACTCGGCACTCTGTTTGTGGTTGCATCCAGTATCGCTGCCACCGAACCTGTGATCGCCCCAGCTTGCCACAAACAACTTCATGAGCTACAGTTTGCTGCTGCCCTGAATTCAGTAACACAGTGTCAAACACAGTTAGGCACGGTACAATTTAATAACTTTGCAAACTAGACTCTGTGGGGTAGAAACCAGCTTCTCAAGCTAGAGCTGTCATTTTTCTTCTTCCCCACTGCAGGTGACAGATTATCCATCTGCAGTCACACAGTCAAGCAGCAGTAGTAAAGTACTATCAAAGAGGTACAGCACAACATTCAGCAGGGCTTTATGTTCAATCCTTCGCTTACTGTTCGAACCCTTACAGTCCTATAGAAAACATCCAAAAGTACCGAGTGGGTGGACTCTTCTGGAGTGCAATTCATCTCTGTGCAGAAGGCCTGTACATCATTCATTTTCAGGGGCAACGTGAGTCATGAAGTGGTATGTTAATAGAATCTTCTCTGTTTATAGATATATACTATTTATTTTCTAAGTCTTTTCAGTACCACCATGAAGATCTTCAAAGATCTTTTTACTGCATAACTGTTCCTTCCATTCACATTACATTTACACATCACTTTGCTGAGCAATAGGCACAGAATTCCTTAAGGGGGAAAACCCTGCAGAAAGCCTCCAACATTGCCTTCTTTTTGTAAATTAGAGAGTAGGGTAACTGGAGCAAGCACAGAGACCTATGTTGTTTGCCAGCCTTTCAGGCTGGAGCACAACGAGTGACAAGGTTATTTCACAAACCCAGGAAACTAACCTCAAGTTCCACACAGAGAAATAAAGGGAGGTCTCCTCACTAAATTGGGATTCATTTTTCAGTGAGAATTATCAAGGCACAAAGATGCTCCTGTTTGCTTTGATAACCCTCTTAACGTGTGAAAGGCAAGCAATAGTTTCATACCACACCAATAAGTATTTTGCTTCTGCAGACACCTATTGCAGTGAACTCAGAGTGAAATAAAACATTGGACCCTTTTCTTCTAAGGCTCATCGAACAATTGCAGGTCTAGTCGGACGACTATCTCTCCTGTTGGGACTTCATGCAGAAGGAGACACTTTGTAACTGGTCCCTTTGAACCCTGATCCTTCTTAATGTCCGCCACACGGATCTCTGTTCTGCCCAAAAAGTCTGAAATGCAAAAAGACAGCATGCTTAGAAATAACCAACTGTTCTATGTTGCAATAAAATGCTGATTTGCAGAAGGAACTAACCTTTCAACTACACACAAAACAAAAGGAGAAAACAAGCCTTCAGTCCAACGATAATTTTGCAGTTCAAGATGGCCAAAGGCTGCCATTCTGCTTAGAAGAGGATTTTAGCTGGACCATATCAGACAGCAGCACCATTAAAAATAAATGGTCCAATGTAATTCACAGCTGCCTAGTTTAAGTAGCTTAAGGCCAGCGCACAGTGCCCTGGAGGTGTACAGTCAAGGAGTGCCTCACAATAGCGGAGGTCAACTGGCCAACTGGTGCTGGCCAGATCAATGACAGTTCTATCCAAATAACTCCTGAGAGACTATGACCCAAACATACTCTCTTCAATGCTCCATATGTCTATTTCAGATTATTAAATGAGAATGGGTTATAAACCTTGGATACTGTTATTGCATATTACAGGAGCGTGAATAAATTTCCCTTCCTCCTGCATTAATCTATCAATTTGCAAACAGCGTCCAAAGTTTTTAAAGACTTAGCAGAATTGCAAACCACACTTCAGTTGTTGTCAAGCTGCGTAAGAAAGGAAACCCCCCGAAACCCCAGAGACAGCTTGATTCTCTCTGCGCTGACTCCACTGGGGAGCAAGGGTGAGTAGGCTCCTAGTATGCTGAGAGATTCAATATTGGGGTTGGCCCTCCATCTTATTTTACCTGGCCTGGCACTTTGTTTCTGCCTGGTGGCAGCACTAAGCTCCTTTCCCCTACGCTCCTGCAGTGCCAGCACAGGTCACTTGTGCAGCTTGTGACGTGCATTATGCTGCGGGAGCAGGAGAACAGCGGGAGCCGTGAGTTTCACACCCCTGGACTAGATGATCCTTAAAGGTGCCTTCCAACCCAAACCATTCTCTGATGGTATGATTCACCTCAGCAGGTGTACACCTCTTCAAAATGAGAGATTTGAAAATACCCTTTGAAGGATGGCAGCCCCCTACGTACCATCTGGGGAGAACTGGTCCCTCTCAAATACCGTAATGCAGAGCACATCCTGCTCGAGGTCTTTGATAAAGAACTGGCAGTTGGAGTTCCACTTCGGGTTGAGGGTGTCCTGTATCGTCTTGGTGATGTGGCACTGAGAGCCCATTGTCACCTCACAGTATGGGTTACTCTTTCCTGGGAACATGGAAACAAACAGAAAAGAGTAATCACATTTTCAGGTGTGTCATCTTCCTCCTAAATGTCCTGCTACTTCTACTGCTAATGGAAAGACTGTGGCTTCACTGCCATTATAATGAATAGGGACACAATTCCACAAGGCACGAAGCACCTTCCACTCTTCATTTCTTTGGACTTCATGGCTCATGATCTCTTATGATATGGCTTACATAGAAACTAAATTTGTCTGAAACAAATATTTAAGTACAGGACAACTGCATGACTCCTACTGAACCACACAAAATCACTTTTGCATATTATAAGTTCATTAAAATGGCTTCATTAAACAAAACCCCCTTCAAAGTTAGTCTGACAAATAAGAATGTCTTGTTCATGGAGCATCTTATGAAAAAGCCAAGGCACTCACCATGGGACCTGCAAGGTTTCAGTTCAATGCCCTCAACAACATTCACCATCAACCTCCCGATGCCTGTTGCCCTTTGTGAGCGAACTGTGGTGAAACAAGAGGAGAGAGGAGTCATTGACGTATTTTGCTGCCCATGGACTTTTTCACAAAAGATGAGACCTCGCATCCCATGCTGTACCTAAGTAGGCCTTTTCCCTCTTCTTCTTTTCGGTCTCTATGTAAAGTTCTGAAGCAGCTTTGATCTTCTGAACCCACGCAGTCCTTCAGAAAGAAAGCAAAAAAAGTTGCAAAATACCATTTTTATTTTTCCTCCCTGAAGCACAGCAGACAAAGTAAAGCTGTCCCTTCTTCCCAATCACTTGCAGTTTAAGGCTCTGCTACACTGAAACTCTCTTCCTGAATGAGATCTTACTGGAAGAATAATTTAACTGTCCCAAGCTAGCAGGTCCCACCATGCGAAGTTCAAAAGAATCACAAGCGGGAGGGACTTAGTGAGAAACCAAAAGGTATAGATAACAGGTTTGCTTTCACCAAGCTTTTTACTTTATTGTAATAAACTAACTTCTTGCAGCCAGCAGATATAAGACAGCTATGTTGCAGAGGTGGACACTTTTCTTGATCCCTGTGGTTTCATACCAAAATCCTTCTGAGCCTCAGGACACATGAAGCACAACTCAGGGAGTACACAGATGATGAATGACCGTGGCTCCCTATAGGCCCTTCTGGGAAATCATTTCACACTTCAGAGACACAGTGGAAAGATTGACAGAGAAAATTGTGAAAGACGGAGACTCAAGGGACTTCAGGGTTTCAGAAGAATTGTTGTAACGTACAAGGGAATCTGAGATCTGAGTCAAGGCACAATGAGAGAATATAGTAGTTAAACATCCATTTCTGATCCCAAAAGAGCTGCTGCTCTACAGGGCATTGCAGCTACTTACACAGGCTTGGATTTGTGTCTGAGCACTCACATGCATTCTGCACAGAGAGCTGTTTAAGAAAATAAAACATTTAAGGAGAATTCTGTCTTCCAGCTCAGCCCTAAATGGTAAATGACAGCTTCAGAAGTATGTCAAGCCTTTGATCCACAAAGGTCTTTTAAGATTAAGTTGGTAAATGCTCATTATGTTAATGTTTTATTTCCGTTGCTATTAGTTAAAAGCAAGTGAAGGATGAAAACCTGGAGGTATCTCACCTAAAATTCTGCATTTATTTAACAAGCTGTTCTGGCATAAAAGAAAGTCAAAAGCTGTATCCCATGTAAGTAGACACATTTAACTACAGTGTCTAAATTTGGATCCTGTGAGTTCTCTCTGTAGTGAATGGAGACAGGCACCTCCAGAGGGCGTTCAGAGATCTGGCCCCTTCCACTGATGGTCCAGTGTAGCTTGCCTAAGCATCTCACTGACGTTCCTTGAGCTAGGTAGAATAAATGCAGTGCAGAATTCAAACGTTTCTGACTACTGCAGGGAGTGCTCTGGCACAGAACAGATGATTGTTGCTATAGTCTGATTCATGCAACAGATCCTAAGTTGAAAAGGCTCTGTCAGTTTTCATCACCAAGGGTCTAAACATGATACTTTTTCCTTTTGCAGCACAGACGGACAGACAGCATCCCAAAGGACAAGTGGGATCCATAAAAGTATGATCTTTTGCAAGAATAACTATGTGTGTATAAAAAATAATGAATAACAATGTTGGGCAGGCAGGGAGCAAAGATGTTATACATATTTCTATGTATCAGAATTTTCAGGGACAACACATTTGCAAGCTGGCATAACACAACACCTACTCCATCGTGGGATTTTGTTGGATTTTCAGCTTTCACTTTTAAACAAGTTATCTTTTAAAACTTTGCATTTGTGTAGAGAAACCTTTCCAGTGTAACCCTGTCTCCTTAAGCTTGCCAGAGACAAAAATCACCAGCTGAGGTCTTGAGGTAGCCCATCTTTTGACTGTTTCAGTCTGAACTGAACCAGATTAAAACTAACTGGGTTGAGTTTGGTGGGTTTTTCGTTCAAGTTCTAACGCCGACCCATTCCTCAATCTCATTCAACATATGGCCATAAAAATGCTTGCACTGGCACAAGCAAACAGACATTAACAGATGAAGACAGGATTGTATCTTTCGGCTTCTGTATGCTAATGCAACATGCTGTGAACTATGACTTATGTTATCAGCCCTCAGTCTTGCAATATAAACTGCTTGGAGACTGCTATGTATGAGTACATCATATGCATTTGCACCAGACGTTTCAAACTCAGTACTAACTTGGTCTATGCAGGTACTTACCTTTCATTAATGCTTTCAGCCCGGAGTGTATAGACTCTATCGATGTGGGAGATATGGAAGATGGGCTCATCTCCAGAAGGGTCTGTGGGCAATTTCACTAGTACCTCATTTAGAAAAATGGGCTGTAAAACATTAGGCAAAGCTAGAGTTCTACTGCACGATAGCCAAACACATGCATTCAACACAGAGCAATTTACAACTGATTTATCTTGTGGTTGAGGTATCTTTCCCCTGCTGCCTACCTCCCATCTTTCTTTATGCATGACATTTTAAAGAACTGTCTTATTATCTAAGATACAGGTGCCTCCAGAGTCTGGGAGCACTTCTGCTGAAGTAAGCAAGCAGCCTCATGACACATAGCAATCTCTTCTTCCCCACAAAGAGCAGCAAACACTACTCTCCCCATCACTCCATGATACATGTGACCTCTGTTGAAGAGGTTGTTTTAGCAAAACCTCAAAAACATCTTCTCTTGTCTTGCTAAAGAAAACAACCAGCTTCCTCCACATCAGCCGCTGGAATTCCCAGCATACGTCAAAGCTTTTAAATCTCTTCTGTGCAAAGGCTATTGCCCACACACCCTGTATGGGAGATGCTGCCTGCTACACGCACTGTTAGCATGAAACCATCTTAGCCACCATTTAAGAGCAGTACTTACAGTTTTGTACATTTTGTACTGCAGATTAGACTTGGGGCTGAAGACCTTGTCTGTGCCAGAAGAGCCAAGAGGTTTTATAATCTGAGTCAGGAGGAGGAAATCGTTGAACAGAAAGCCATACAGTTCCTTGTTACTCTTGGCTTTATAGAGTTTCCCACTGTGCAGAAACTTGCGTGGTCCCAAGCAGTTTGTAACAGAATTAAATACGAGTTGCTGCGAAAAGTAGAAGAAGAACAACAACGCACTGTATAAAGTAAAACAATCGAGGTTCCCCTGAAAGAGATCAAATATAGTTTTGAGTCCTGACATTGGTGGCAATTTGTGTCACAGGGATGACGAGCAATGTCTCTGCCTTGCGCATGACAAGCAGGGCAAGTCATAGAAAGGCTACATGAAAATTAACTTTAAGGCAGCCCATCAATTGCACAGGGCATGGCCTGTACAGTCAGAAAGAAGCCAAAAGCATTTGTGCCTCCTTTTGAGTTTCTCTGCCATGCACATGCATCTCTGCGAGTGGAACTGAGCTGATGATGACTTCTTCTGGATTAGCAGTAGTTATGCAAACGGCCTCTCCAAACACCGAGCTTTCTTAACAAGGCCTTGATTTCTGAATTGTGCTTGAATTTCACCCCATTAAAACACATCAAAGGACTTGCACATGAGCTGTCTGTGTATACCCAGGATACCTGGAGTTAGAGGCCAGTTGCTGACCAGTTGCTGGAACAGGCAGAATTTAAGGCTCATGTGGAGGTTGTTAACAGATGAGTAGAGGTTTGCCCCTTTCTAGAGCATCACTGTCAGGTTTATTTTCATTAGGTAATGGTACAATTCTTGTCATCCTAGTTGGCCAGGTAGCTACACCTGGAGTGGCTCCTTTTGCAGATTAGGAACATCTCAGATAGAAAACTGGGGAAAGGTGAGATGACTCCTTGGAGCAGACTCAAGATTGCTACTGGCATTGCCATGTCAGCAAGCAGCCAGTTGGTCTTTCAGGTAGTATTTTTGGTGTTCTAGGGCCAGATACCACATCCAGAAGACAAAAGCAGCCATTTTTTTTCACGTAGTAGTTGTAAGGCACCTTAACGTGACTTTTGAAATTGCTATACCTGTCTTTCCCTGAAACAGTTAGACTTAATAAGACGAAATACAATGTTTTCCAGTTTATAAACTGACCTGTGCTTATTATTTTATCTTCTAGAACTGAAAATTCAATGCATAATTCGAAAATCAGGTTCTGATCCGTCTGCCTCTATTATCTTCCCCACTAATAGGGAGGCCATCAAAATAGCCTCCACCCTTTTGCAGGACACACTGACACAATATTTTCATCGCAGTTTCAGTAGAGAAACTTAGCACATTGCCTTAAAAATAATGTAATGGGAGGCAGGGATTCTCTCTGTAAAGTCTTGAGAGACACTTGATCAGTGCTCTTGAATTTTCAAAATGTATCTAAAAAACGCTTTCTGTGATGAGTTTTAAAGTGCTCCGGGATGGTCAGATATAGCTTCAGGATGAGATACAGCAATATAATAACCGCTGTATTAAAAAGAGCTATGAAACCACGTGGTTGTGGTTGCAAATTGCAGCAACGAACCTGGCATTAGCCCAGAGGCAGGCAACAAAAGCAGCATTTATCATATAGAAGGCAATAACAAGAGCAGCAAAAAGGATTACGTGCAGGAGTGAAAGGGAGCTAAAGGAAGATGAAAATAAATGATTGAAGATTATATGACTTGATTAATTACACTGTTTGTCCCTTGATGCAGTGCCATAAGTGAGCCATGGTTTCTTCCCGACTGGTGGAGAAGTGCACCACATTTGTGTTCCTCTAGATAGCACTTTGTTTACCTCTGACAGGCCTTCACACTGAACGTGAGCCTGGATCCACTCCAGCCTATCTGAATTTTCCTTCTCCCGCACTCCTTCATTTACTTGAGAACATAATTCTTCTGCTTTCTCAAGAGCATGCTTCAAGTGACTGTGGTCAGGGTGGTTTTCAGGAGTGTTTTCTATTATCTACAGGTAAATAAAACACATTAACCTTTTCTGTTATCTGCAGTTAAAATTTATCCACATTGTCAACCCCACACTTCTGTTTTATTTCTTTATTTTCATCAGAACTCGCCAGTATGTTCCAAATATCTTCTCCTCCCTGATAAACATGAAAAATAAGAGACAAACTTACAGTCTGTATGTGAGCAGCTGAAATAAATGCCAGCCTGCAAAAACTTAACATCAGTACACTGCTCAGTCTTCTGACAGAAGTATGCAAATTCCAGCCATATACAGAAATATATCTTTCACTGTTTAGGGAATCTCTTAAAAGCCAACATTCAGTTTATAATTCTTTCCTGTGAAATTCTTGGACCAAGTTCAATAGCATTGTGCAGGATGGTAAGCGTTAAGCAACAAATGAAAGTTAGGAAAGGGTTGTAAGTTATCCAACAACGTAAGTTGTGCAGTAAGGTAACTTGCAACAATTTGGCATTCAGGCGTGCACACTGAACGTCATTTATGAGACTACAGGGAGGAAATGACACTGTGGAAAACTGAAAAGATGAGCATAAGATTGATTCATTACTCTCGCTATCTGAATTTTAACGTCTTCATTGAGCATTTACTACCTTCTGGTTCTCTGTGTGCAGGTTTTACCTCTGTTTCCAGTAGAAACTCAGAGTCATTTCATTGAAGTCAAATGAGTTATCACATTTGCTCTAGTGTGATCAAATATGAAAGGATACCCCATGTTTCCTAGCACATCAAACATATAACAGTGATAAAGCTTGACACAAATAGGGAAACTACCCTATAATTAAGCTATAAGCAAAGCAGCATAAGAAACATAATCTTTGCAAAATAACATACATTTTTAATTATTAGTGGGTATCTTGTTACCCGTTGCATAGGCTTTAGTAGAAAACTTGATAGTGGCATTCCTTTACAGCGAGGATCCATTGCTAACCTCTGAAACATTAGAGAGGTAAAATGGTGTTAGTCAGTTTGTTTAAAACCCTGCAAAATGAGCTCCTCCGAGAAAGAAAAGGTAAGGCAACAAATGAACACCACGCCTCAGCTAAACCTGTTCTTGGATCACAAACAACGTCTGTATATTAGAATTTCTTGTATTTTTTACAACATATTCTACACCTCCCTTGCCTGTAAAAGAGAAGGGTCTCCTCTGACTGTCTCAGAAACTCGCTGTTTCTTACTGTCCCAGCATTTTATAGCAAACCCATTATTAAACAATTACGGCTCTATAGTTGTTTGAAAAAAAGGTATTCTTTCAACGAAAACAGGTACTCCTTCAACGAGTGCTTAAATCTGAAGATTCTTCATTTTAGCCCAACACAGAGCACTATTTCAGACTACGTTTTGCAAATTAGCGAAATGATAAGCGAAATTTACAGTGCACAAATTCATGGTGATTCCTTCTTTTCTTACTTTAACAAACTCCTTGAACTCGGGGACTTCATCTGTTTTCTGCTGGATGAGCGCTGCCCCATTGAGCTGGCAGCTACAGAATCGAATGTAAGGTTGCATGTGTGGCAGCTGAGCTGTCAGTATGTCACCAATCATTTTCACTGGCATCTTCTCTCCAGACATCTTCTTACGCACACGCAAAGCCCTAAACATGAAAAGGTCATGTGTGCTTTATAAGTAGACTAAAGAATGATTCCTCATTTATAAAATAAATGGTTTGTTTATTAAATATTTAAATAGAGACCACAAATAATAAAAAGATCAGCCACTAAATTTATTGCATATTGGAATATTACAATAATCAAGATTACACACTCAGCCAACAACATTTTTCCCTCTTGCGGTCACCAAACTGTTATTTGACATTAACTTAATTCAATGCCAAGTTAAACACAATATAAAAAGGAATGTAATTTCCTTTTTATTTAGTTTTGAGAGTAACAAATATGCTCTTGAATGAGGGATAAAAACCTTACCACTACTTTAAGCTCAAAGCTATTTCCAGTTTTTAGTTTGGTTTCCTAAGAAAAGGAGTATTATTTTCATTGAGCTGCTTGTATTTGTCCTATCACTGTCATAACTTTCCATCTTGTGGGCCATTTACACAAAAGGAGGTATCTCAAAGTTACGGACTTGATGACCCTAACAGTCTTTTACAATTTACATGATTATAAATTCCCTGTAGGATCAACAAAAGTTAGCAGCTTGGTAGGGAAAAAAGGAACTTCATTAATCCTCAAGCTTATGAAGATGCAGGTTTAACTTAATCTTTACTCAGTTTCTCTGGCATTGACCAGATGAGTAACCTGTGTGCACGTGCATCCAAACCAGCCACAGCATTTACTATGTCTGGCTGAAGCAGTAGGGATGGGTGAGAAGAATGCAAGTAGGAAGACTGGAACCATCAGACGCCACAGAGAAGGAAGGGAGAAATAAGGGTACTTGCACTGTATGGAGTTTCATAGCAGCAAGTTGGGGTTGCAGTAGTTGGAGACTTAGAAAGGAAGGGTGCAGGGTACACTTGACACAGATCCGTAAACCCAGGCTTTGTTGGCATCACTTCCCACGTTACAGCTCACTCAGGTGGTATAAGCCTACAGTAACTAAAGTAGATGTCTGCTAACTCAGAACAAGGAAGGCAAAGGTTGTTGTGCTTTGATTTGCATTCACAGATAATAGGACTGGGACCGGGTTTGGGCTGTGACAGAGGCAGAGGACTTAAAAGTCTATGACAGGACTGTGAGTAGCATTGGTAGGCACCAGTGTTCAGGAGAGGCTGATCTTGCCTTCTGGAGCATGTGTACAGCAAGAACAAAGTAAGTGGAAATACTTACTCAGCAAAGAACTACTGGCTTTTTCTCAACCAATAAGTCATAGCAAATATTGTTAATATTTTGCTTTTTCCAACAGGAAAAATGCATGGCCCTTTTGGTTACTACTTGCGTAAGTGGCAAGTACTTTCATGCAGCTAAGAGGAGAAGTTGGGGGAGAGACTCATGATTTTGTTAATGCTAAGTATGGGGAAAAAAACTTACTTCAGTAGTTTTATATTGCACATAATCAGCTCCTTCCAATTAACAAAAATCATAGCAACTTCTTTTTCTGTTAGCAGCTCAGATTCCATTAGTGGCTTCTGGAAGATCTATAGATTCAGAAAATTAAGCAATTTAGAATGCATATGGTAAGTATACTCAAAGTGACTAAGACTAATGATGCTCATTTCCTTAGTCTGCAGGTGAGACAACTTTACATCAGAGCAGCAGTTGACACTGAGTGGAACAGACCTCAAAACACACGCTGTGCCCTAGAGATCCATAGCGTTCCCTGATATTACGTTTCTGAGCACTACTTTAAAAGAGAATACTCTAAATTTTTGTTGGTGGTGTTAATCGTGACCAAGATAATCTGTTTTAAACTTGGGAATTTTAGTCAGAGGTCTCCTGCAAAACACCCCAGGATTACTTTGATAATTCAACTGACAATGCATTTTATTTTGGACTTTTTAATGGAAAAAATAAAAAAATCAAAAAATCAAAAAGTTATTTCAAAACAATTGTCTAAGTCGGTTTAGTTGCCTATACGAATTTCTTTTTTTCCCCATAAGAGATTTACCTCGTAACATTTAAAGAAAATCACAGTAAGTGATAACTGAGAGCCCCTGTGAATGTGAAAAACATGTCTAAAGATTTAAGAGTTCTACATGAGAAAAAAAATATTCAAAATCAGAAGCAAAAAAGGTTTACTAGAACGATATTTTAAACATCAGTGTTTTGGTGACTAACACAAGGGCTTAACATTAGTTGCACCCACACCCATATACACATGCATAAATATCTATATAGATACAGACATAGATACAAAAATTTAATACAGGTCATCCCTAGGAAGTCAAACACAGAGGTGACATAAAATGAGTTTGCACAGTGAAATTATTGATTTGCTTTAAAAAGATGAGTGATTAAAACCTACGTCAAAAGGTGCTGTGTTGTCTTACCTCTGTGACCAACTGCAGATCATTTACGTAGTTCTCTTCTGTGACAATGAGCTCATGGATGTATCCCTGTCTTTTTCTTTCAGTAGGTGTCAACATATCCAGAAGATGCAAATCTGCACACCCTGGAAAACACAAAAGGATCCTAGATTTTACTTACAGTTATTTGCAAATTGATTCAGATCTGTAGCATTTCAAGTAATGCTTAATGAACAGTAACCACTGCCTGTTCAATGCACTTAATGATTACTCACACGTAACGGCACAATGCTTAACAACGCTTAATCTCTTAGTGACTTAAAACATTGTATTTAACAACTTTTAAAAAAAAAATCAAGATCATTTCTAAGTGCTGACTCTTCTCTGGTGGCAAAATGTAACAGTCCCTCTCATCACTAACTGCCCATTTCCAACCTCACTCTGATGTTCACCATCCCCTTTAGTTCTGTTATTCAACTGCAGCCACGCTGTAAAACAAATCCACAAATGGATCACTATTAATAAAAAAATGAGGCAAAGACTTCATCTGGTATTACTGCCAAGTAAAATGCAGAGATGTCCTAAAGGGAACAGAATTAGGAAAGAGTTCTACTAGACCTTAACATTCTGACCTTAACATTGTAATCAGCACTTTGGAATCATAAGAAAGCCCTCAGCTTATTGACCCGCTAAATTCAAGGTTAGCCTTTATCCTTCTAGTCAAAGCAGGCATCCTAATCAAGAAGGTACAGTACAGCTTATTTACTTTCTTCACACTTCAGGTAAAAATTGCTTCTACATTTTTGAAGGGCTTGAGCCAGAACACATGAAGGGCAGCGGACAACACCCCACAGCTTTCACTAATTTATAGACCAAGCCAAAGAGGTTGATTATTGTTCTACTTTTCCTTTAAAAGCATGTGAAAACTTTGTAACTAAGAACTCATCTTGCATCAGTTTTGTCCTTTTATTTTTGCAAACCACCTTCCGTGTACTTATCTTGTGTAGGTACTAGAATTTTTGCATAAATTCTAGAATTGCAAATTTTATTTTCTATTCTGAATTAGAATAGAAAATGTAATCATAATTTTTTTCTGTAATACTATTTTTCAGCTGAGCTTAATTGACTTCTGAGACTGGCAAGCAGAACATTTTCTTTCATTTTCACACTAAACGCTAGCGAGGGCCAGGAAGATGATCCAATGGCTGCAGCACCTCCCATACAAGGACAAGCTGGGAGAGTTAGGGTTGTTCCACCTAGAGAAGAGAAGGCTTCAAGGATAACTAATAGCAGCCTTCCAGTACCTGAAGTGGCTACAGGAAAGCTGGGGAAGGGCTCTTTATCAGGAAATACAGGGATAGTACGAGGGGAAATGGTTTTAAGCTGAAATATATTAGATATTAGGAAGCAATTTTTTACTGTGAGAGTGGTGAGGCACTGGAACAGGTTGTCCAGAGAAGCCACCGATGCCCCATCCCTGGAGGTGTTAAAGGCCAGGCTGGATAAAACTTAGAGCAACTTGATTCAGTGGGAGGCGTCCCTGCCCATGGCAAGGGGGTTGGAACTGGATGATCTTTAAGATCCCTTCCAACCCAAATCATTCTGTGAATTTCAAAAAGGAAATGGGCTTCCACACAGGCTTAAAACATTGCTTTTTAAAAATGCACTACTTGAAACTACTATTACACAATCAAAATTCTTCAGTTTAATTCTCAGAATACTTAAAGTATAGGCAAATTCAGTACATTCCCCACAGAAATAGGCTTTTCTTACGGAAAATATTCTAACTGCAAAATATTCAAGGAGATCTCCACTTTTTGAGATCTAAAATGGTCAAAGATTTTCTTTTTTACGTTGTTCACAAGCATCAACAATGACACCAGCTACTGAGATCTGCCAGGGATCAACTGCTCCTAATCACATCACACTCCAGAAAACTCCTTCAGTTCTTTGCATATGAAGTTAACACTTAGATAGAATTTACTGCCTTTTTAGCTCTTGAATGTAATTCAGGAGTTGTTTCTGCCCTATGCCACTAGGAAGGTCCACATGTATCACCATAAAGTTTTTCACTGCTGCTTCAACTAATCTGTGCACTGATAGATTTGACTTTAAAAAAAAAAGTAGCTACTGACAGTCAAGGTACCTTCCTCCGATTAAGAGGCTGAGAACGTATCAGAATGGAAGCATAAGCTTATTGATAACGCTCCTTTGAGGCACAGTACATTGCAGTCCTTTAGAAGATGCAATTGAAACTTTCCTTGAAACAAAAAGTAGGTTTTGAGAATTATCAATTTTATGCCAAAATAATCAAAGAACTAGGCACATTTCAAAAGCCAAAAGCTTCATTTCAGTTTAACAAATGTCTGTTTTCAGAGCATTTTCTTAGTTATCATGTAAATCAGAGGTATAATAAAACAGGATTAGTTCTTGCCACGCACTGTCCGCTTCATAAAAAGTGAACAAAGTGTTTAATTATTTTTCTCCAGAGGCTGGGGAAGTTTACTGTTCAAAGATGCTGATGACCTTGGTTTGAAGTGTGTTTTCCAACCACCAGCCATTTAACATTTTGAATCCTAATATATCTTAGCAGCTAGCTTGACAGCCAGCCAACTGGGACATAAATGCTCTACTTTGGAACCCTAAGTATTTGGGAAAACAGCCTGCTTCAGTTTGAGCAGAACATGCAGGAGACACTTTTCTGATAAGGTATTTCTTTCATGAGGTGCAGAAGTACTGAGAGTTTTCTTGCCTTTGTATTAAGAACACCAAAGAAGAGCTGGGTTCCTTTCCAAAGGGAAATGTCAGGCCATTGAGCACTAGCTAGTTTTTCACCAACGCCAAAGTGCTGTGAAAGGACTTCTATGAATATCCAAATTCCACTTGCAGCTGTAATAATACCATTTGTGAATTCATTTGACTAAAAGAGACTCCTGCTAGGGGCTAGAAAGTGCCCTTGATATTAGACATTTCCACTCACAGATGGAAAAATTCTACTGTGGATAAAGTACAGGACCTTACCTCAGTGTAGAATTGGTTAATGTTTCTAACTTAAAGCACACAGACAGTCCCTCATGCATAACAGTCATTCAGGTCCCTAAAATCAGGCACTGGCATTTGTCTTTTCAGTATTGAGTGCCCCATTCTATGATATTTTCTCTCTTGTTCTGAGAAAGGAGTGCTGGATCCCAACTGGAAAGTGCCAAATTTGAATCCTGAGCTGTGAACAATGTAGTCAAACTCAGAACAGAACGGTGAACTAACTTGGTTTGTTCACAGTATTGTCAATATGCAAATATCTGCCCTTTAATTGAATAACCAGTACAACCTGAAGGAGAGGCATTCGCACACACTCATGAGACCGGTTGCTATGTCTGGACTTACAGAACCAACATACAAACGCTGTAACTCGAAACCCATTCTTTGACCTCCTATCAGTATGGGAAATGCAGGACTAAGGGATTTCAGAAATGTAAAAAAACAATGTAAAAAAAATCCATCTACAAAAATGTAAAATATCATTCTAAGAAGTAAACTTGTTCCCTTTCCTTACAAAGTCAGCCCTGCAAACATGAGTCTTACAAGCTAACCACTGAGCTTGAAAGGAATGCACAAGAGATGCTGCTTTTTTCAGAAATAAAGTTTTGCCATGGAGCTCACTGACGTACATACATAAAATGGGTTAGATTAGAAGGGACATTAAAGCCCATCCAGTTCCAACCCTGTTGCCATAGGCAAGGACTCCTCCTTGCCCAAGGCCCCATCCAACCTGGCCTTGAACACTCCCAGCGAGAGGGCATCCACAGTTTCCCTGGGCAACCTGTGCCACTGCCTCACTGCCCTCAGCCTGAGGAATTTCTTCCTAATGTCTAATCTAAATCTTCCCCCTTCCATTTTAAAGTGGGCACCACTTCTCGTTTCTTCTAACTCAGGGAGATTTTCTAAACAACGTAACCACCACCTTTCACTGTAAACCTCATGCTGGCCCAGTCTGTAATGACAAAATCAGTGTAGACAAGAATCTGTCCTATTATAGGGAACAAGCAGCAGTAAAAAAATTATGTCACAGCATTCCTCCAAAAGTTTAAGCAGGGAGAAATTGCACTCCTGGCAGCATGGCAGCATTCCTTCCCTCAAATTACAGCATTTTTACCATACGGCCATCTTATCAACTAGCTTCAGTTTCAACCACCAATTTTATCTTCTGGGACGGACCCTCCACGAGTGGCTATCTCAAGCTTTAGCTGAGGACAGCAGAGAGTCTGGTGATGAGATCTCTCCATTTCAAGCTTCTGTGAGGCAAAAACCTCTTTCACAGCTGTTTGCAACAATTTCAGCACGTGTAATTTTTCAACTAGACTATCTGAGTTTATTTCTAGAGCAGAGCATTTTCCTCTGGGACGGATGGAAGCAGGATCTAAAAACAAGTCCGAAAAGTCTCACTTGCAAAACATTAAGTATTACTTTGTTTTCACCAAGACCAGACACCACCAACACATACGCCTCCTCCTCCTCCTGTTCAAACCAGTTAGCTGTTATCAGGTGGAGGGATTGCCACTGCCAAATCATACAGGCTAAGTAACACACTCAAGGACCTTCAGTAACCACTTCAATTTTCCTTTTTTTTTTAATTCTAGAACATGTCTCAAGCAGTCCTCAGCAACATACACTGGTGATAGACTACCATCACCTTCATTTTGCAACAGCAAAATCTTTCTGCAGTGTTTTAAGTTAATACTTTATTTACAATGGAAAACAAAAAAGGTTTCAGTATCCAATCAAGCGAAGGAGGGGAAGACAACTGGTGAGACAGTGGGAAGGAAGCCTGCTAAATCAGGGGTGTCAAACTCACAGTCTGTGGGCCAAATCTGGCCCTCCATCTTGTTTCTACCTGGCGACAGCACCGAGCTCCTTGCCCCTACGCTCCTGCCAGTGCCAGTCACATGTGCAGTGTGTTGTGACGTGCGTTACGCTGCAGGAGCAGAACAGCAGGAGCTGAGAGTTTGACACCACTGGCCTAAATCCTTCCAGCAAAAACCAGAACGCGTCTAGCACTCCCTTTCCAGAATCTGTTTAGGGAAGATAAAACCTGTATGTGAGGGCATGCACGCTTCTAAAAATATAAAGTGGCAGAGTTAACTGACTCCTGAACTGCTTTAAACCAGGTAACTTTTTATCTCACCTCCGAATTATGACCCAGGACCTATCTTAAGCCCCTAACCACTTACTGTACAGTAACAGCAAATCAGTCAAGAGCATCAGCCATAGATCCAAGCTGAAGAATCTGCACCATTCAATTTTAAATCGTCTTTTGCAAAAATAAAGATGCTGTATAGGTACTTCACTTGTAGTCAGAAATGTGGTAACTAAATTTAGTATTCTAAAAGTTAAAATACAACATTTTATTACTTTTTTCATTTTTTTGGGGCAGACCTCCAACCACTATCTTTCCTGGCTTCATGTTTCCCCCTTCCAAAAAAACCAAATTAAAGTTAAGAAAACAAATCAGATTGATTTTAACACTCATCTGCATCCAGAACCTCCCCAAGGTATGACAATTTAGCAGAGAAAACTACACCTGGCAGAGATAAGTATGGTGGTAAAACCCCACAAATCTGGTTTCAGCTATCTAGACCAGGGCACGAAAAATCTTTATCTGTGACACTGATTTGAGCCCAGTTCAAACCAGCACTCTGCCAGTGCCAACACCATTTCACAGTTGTACACTGTTGGGAACATCAGCTGAATCAGCAGCATCAGATCAGCACTCTGTGGATACAAGCTGGTACCTGGAAAGAGCAAATGCAGAAGCCAGGAACTGAATGGCATATAGGCACAGAGCTTCCTTCTTGCTGCTAGAGCCAGCTGCTGTTGAGGGGCCAGACTCAAAAAGGTAGGTAGGGCACGAAGAAACAAATGAGAAACTTCTGCTAGAAAATGGAGCCAAATCCCATGATCAGACACAATAAGGCCACAGAGAATCCGACACCTTCTAAAAGCTCTACGCTCACTCGCTGTATATATTCCACCTATAGACATTAACAGCTACCTTTTCTATGGAATACTTATTAAACTATTCTGCAAGATTGAACTTACACTAAAATGTGACTTTTTATCCTGCGTTGCTCCACAGATTAATAAAAGTTACAGAAGGCCTCCCAATAACTGAAGGGGGTCTACAGAAAAGCTGGGGAGGAGCTTTTTACAAAGGCTTGCAGTGATAGGACGAGGGGCTTTAAACTGAAAGGGTGAAGATTTAAATCAGACATAAGGAAGATATTCTTCATGGTGAGGGTGGTGAGACGCTGGCACAAGTTGCCAGGGAAGCTGTGGATGCCCCTCCCTGGAAGTGTTCAAGGCCAGGCTGGATGGGGCCTTGAGCAGCCTGGTCTGCTGGGTGGTGTCCTTACCAATCCAAACCATTCTATGATTCTATGACTCTGAGAGTTACAGGTTTGATTAAAATTTGTTTCTAGCTCTAGACAGACTTTGCAATCTGAATTTTTGTGCTGAGGAAAAGCACCACAGGGTAACCGGGGGTACTTCCTGGGCTTTGTTTCTTTTTTTTAAAGTTCCAAAATTAAGAAGTACAGAGAGGGGAGGGGAAGGGAATGAAACAGCTATGAATCTTACTGCAACAAGACAAAGAAATTTGTTGTGTGTATCAAAATTAGGTTCGCACCTACTATTACCGTTACTAGGTTACAACAGACAGTTAAGATAACTCTCATGATTTCTCCTCACATGGACAATAACTCAATATTAATCCTTATTCATGGTAAAGTACTCCTTTGCAAACTATCAAACAACACATACAAAAGCCCACAAAGCGTACAGGCAGGAAATGAAGTCTTCATGAAAAGAATGCACGTTTTTAAACTGCATCCAGGACAACCTTCTGAAAACATTCTTTCAGGGTTTGGAAACAAAAGGTCATCTTCACACTCTCTATTTAGCTAAGAGGCTAAGTGGCAGCTTATTATCCAGCTGTCTATGTGCATGCACTTAGCTTGCAATTCAACTGATTAAATAATATTTGAGCTGTATTGTCCCTGGACTTATTGAAGTTGTCTAAAAAAACCTTAAAAATAAACCAGTTATTGTAATCAGAAAAGGACTGCATATAAGGAGTATATAAAAAGAAGTTAAATAGCTGGAGTCAATCATCACAAAGAACTAAAAAGAACAGCTTCAAAAGCAGAGAACAAATCCAGAACACAGTTATGCTGCTGCCTTGCAGCAAGGTTATAGTAACAGACCATTTTAAAATGTGTTCAGTGAGCTCATGGGGACTGAGAGGCCACTGAAACTCAAAAAAAAAAATCGAGATTCAGATAAAAATGATTCTGAATATAAGCACAGCACTCTTGATAAACCCATACTTCAGTCTCTGAGTTGTTTTGGATAGATTTAGAGCATTGAAATTTATATTATCAAATCCTCTGACAAAACAAACATTCAGGGAAACTCAGCTAAATACAAAAAAAGCTGAATACACCATCACCTGGAGTGGTCTCTAAATTCAGAGTCCTCTGCGTCCCTCAAGTGACAGCTCCTTTCCCTGAGCTCCTGTGCAAAGGGAAAAGGTACTTTGCAGATGAGAATTAATATAAAGAATGCATTCAATTGACTAGACAGAAGTGAGATTTTTTTCTTAATATTGGCTTAAAATACAAATAAATAAAAAATAATCTGAATGTTTTCTCAGTTTTGTCCATGAAAATTTTGTTTCAGCCTTGACTGGGACTAGTGCTTGTTGGCTTTGCAGCCACAAATTCAAGGACTGAAGAAACAAAAATGCGAGCACACGTCCATCGCAGGAGGCAAGCAATTTTTTTTTGAAATAGGTTTGCTTGCTGCAGTCTGGATCTGCAGCTTTGGGAGGGGACTGGATGCCTTAGGAGGTTAGAACTCTTCTCAGGCAAACCAGAAAGAGAGAGGAGTGTCAAAACTAGATTGAGAAACAATCCTGAAAATCTGTTTTTTTGAAACAAATAAACCAGTCTCTTTATTAAGGAATTACTTTCATGCTTCCTTTTGCATCTATATAAACAAAAATCCAGACGGGTAAGAAAGAATAAGTGCAACATCTTGTTCCCTGCTACTCAAGGGAAATAACTCATTATGAGGAAGATGAAACTTTACCATGCCAAGCTCTAGTAGTATACTTAAGAACTTTAATAGTTGAGTAAATAAACATTATAGGTATTTCAACAATAGATAATGATAAAAGCCACAATGGTTTGAATATCTTTGTCTAGGACAATTTAAAAGTGTTTTGAGGTGTTTGCGAGTTAACTGTTCTCAACAGTACTCTTCTGTAGGAGGAGTCCTGGCACAACATACTCCCAGTGTAGAGTGAGTAAGTGTTTTTATCTACAGAGTGACAACTTCAGGCTGTTCTTTTCACTTCAGCAGAAATCTGAACCCAAGAATTTTGAAGAGCACTGTGATTTTGAAAATCTTTCACAAGCCATCACTCTCAGCATTTTTTATAAGTATGTTAGAAAACATGTAGCCTGAAGATAATTGTAATAGCTTTATTTTTCTTCTCACTTGAATTAATGAAAAAAAAAGAAAAGCAGCATCTGAATTCCCTATAACCAAAGTATTGCCAATATTTCAACATGTAGAGAAAGTATGTTTCTGGCTTGAAGTCATAAAAAACAAAATGTCCCTTCGGAGAAATGTTTTTAGTTAAGATATAAATCTTTTAACACAACAGCTCATGATGGGAAAATAGAGATACCCTTTCATTAAAATAACATTTTAATGCACGAAATATTCAAATAATGGAGAAAAATCTGGCTACATCATTCTCAGTAAGCAAAACAATGGACACTGAAAAGTACAAGTGTCACGTTCTGTTCAATTTCTGTCATACCAGGCAGTATATTTTTCAGCAAGTGGCTATGGTGGAGAGGAAAACTTTTTTTTTATAGCACAGAGATAAATGAAAAACTTGTGCGAGTTAAATGCTATCCTAAAAAGAAAGAAAATCCGTGCAATTGTGCATGTTTTAAGACTAGAGCTCCTGGCATAAAACACAGAGCCTAAGTCAATGTAAACCCAAGGTAGAACAACAAAGTATTCTTAATTCATCTACCGTATAGCGTCAAAAAACATGATCTAATTTGTAACACGAAAAAAGCACTGAATAAAGAAAGGTGCAAAAGGTTGCAGATAATCATGATCAATTTGAGTGATTATATTGAAATAATATTCAAAGAAACAAGAAAAGTGTCATTCTAAAAATAAACAGGCGGGCTTTTGGCTATTCTGGTGGCAAATTCATTACCATGCACTAATGCCACTTGGTGAACTCTGCGTGTACACAGCAACAAGACAAACACATTTTAGTCTATCTTTTATATGAAGAATTTAATTATCTATACATGTAACTAATTTTAAAGGCTGTATTACAGTTGTTAAAGCTGCAGGTTTTTATATATTTATATAATTTACATTCATATTGATGAAATACTGAAGTGCAATTGAATAAGGAGCTTCACTTGTTCTTTGCACCGCATGACAGGTCAGAAGGAGGGAGACAGGGTAGGAGTATAAATGCTACAACACTGCCAGCATGAAATTTAGAAATACATGAAATACATAAACCAGAACATAACTAAATGGTAAAGTAATTAGTAGAATGGCTATATTGTGCTTGAGGCATCAGGAAGAGAGGGTTTCTGCACTGACAGCACCAGGCATTTCATTAAGAGCTTGTAACTAATGCTGGAAAGCAAAACATGGCTTAGCTACAGCACATCTGCTACATAAACTTGACTGTAAGCTCCATTTAATATTAATTTGTATAAATTCCACAGTCTAGTTTAAAAAATGTAAACATTGGAAATTAATTTCAGGGAGATATTTCTATACATTCTTTCTTGTCAGGAAAATTACTTGTTCAAAATGTGTCGTTCCATAGTCATCAGAAAGTAAAAATGAGAAATCAAACTTCACGTAACCAAGATGAAAATAAAGAAGTTGATTCTCAAACCCCACATGAAGGTAGGCATTCCATTGGTTTCTGATACGAAAATGCAAAAACTGAAACATGAGACAAACACAAACCAAGGTGTCTTCTAACTGTATGCAACTACAAGTAATGTGCAAAATAAAGTTAACATAACTGAGATAACAATGTTATGTAAGGTTAATGTCTCTTGCATTGGAAGGAAGTTAATTTCTTCTCTCCACAATGTATTACACACTCAACAAGGAACACTTGATACATACAATACAATAACTACAACAAAATTCCTTATCTGTAATTGGACACATTTAAAGTTTCTTAAACTGATTTAACTCCTTCTGTTCTTCCGTAATTTAAAAAAAAAAAAAAAAAGGAAAAAAGACAACATACTGACAACACTGGACAAGTGAACAATAAAAAAAGATACATAAAAGTCTCAAATTCATGGACACTTGGAACAATTTTAATAGCACATGCAGCATTCCTTGATAGTGGGTCTTTTTGCATAAATGGAATTGCAATGAAAAAGTTTAATTTGTAATTTTCTCTTAAAAGGCTAAAATACATATTTAAAAATAATTTTAAAACTACTGAAAGCACCTGTGCAAAGGTGGAAAAATTAGTTTGGTAACTATGAAAGCCACAAAAGGACCCACTATCCTCTGATTTTTTGTGTGTTTTTTGTTTCATTTTAATTTTGCATCTATATCTGCAGGTAATTAACTCAAACATTGTGATTACATGCAACTAATGTAAAATGAGGTAAACTGCTCTGCAGTGTGTTCTTCTACTCAGAAGGCAGTAGATGATCATGCTGGAAGCCACATGATCAAGGCTGCATCTCCCATCATCCCTCTGGGCAGTGATATGGGATAGTGGGTCTCTTTGAGGACTTTCAAGCCTGAGTGGGGGATGGACAACATATGATTCCTAGAAAAAGGAGGAAAACAACACATAAGCAAAACAAAACAATGAGCAAATTCAAGCTAGGAAAATGAGTCAGGCATGTAAACAGCATGGTGCAAAAATGATAAAGGGTAACATGCTACAAAGGGGATGGGAACTAAAAATAAAACAAACAAAGTAAGGTCTGCATTACAGAAGGTCTTCAAAGAGACTTTGACAAGTGCAGCAGTGGTGAAGCTTTGAGTTCTGCAAACCACAGCAGAATCACAGCAATGCTGCATGTTTCATCTTAAAGCACTACACAAACAACCACAGCATGGCAGCAGAGAGGGTCACTTACATTGCTGGCTTGGGTCCATGTCTGTTGTCAGCTTCACATAGTTGGATGGAAAGAGACCCACTTGTCCGTTCACCTCCCCTTTCCACCAGTCTGGATCCTCCTTGTTAAGGACGTTTATAATCTGGCCTTTACTGAATGCTAGCTCATCGTCATTCTGTGCAGTGTAGTCATACATGCCAATTACTTGGCACACTGTAAGATAAAGGAAGAGGTCTATCGCACTGGTAATGTTTCAGCAAAACAAGCTATGTATAAACCAACTCTGAATGCTCCAGATGTCACATCACAGCTCCAAGACACTATGCTGATCTGAACTGGTCCTGCCCCTCTCACCTGTGCTCCTATACTCAGGTTTAGCTTAAGCCCTCAACAAACTGGCTCAAGGTGATTTAAAAAAAAAACCCTATGAGTTTCCTAGCAGCACTGCTCTCTCAGTCAGCTGACTGAGGGGTCAGGAACCACTAGGGAGAGCAGAGCATGGCACTGCAAACTGAGAACAGTGTAACCTGCCTGGAACTGTACCTAAAGTTTTTGTTTAGAAGTGCTTAACAGAAAACTGAAAAAAATTTAAAATTTTATTAAAAAGTCAAAATACATCAAGGATGTTAGCCTTCTATTGATAATTCTTGTTTGCTTTACATATATTATTTTTTTCCCCACAAAAGCACCAAATCTGTTGCACATTTATAAAAATACCATTCTGCATCCTCTCCAACTTGTTCTGACAAGTAACCTTTCCAAAAGAACTGGTCAATGGACAGAAAAGTCTGGAAAGCCTTGAGTTCTACTACCCGAGGCCCGATAAAGGCACTTTCCTAGTTACAATGGAACAGGCTCAACACAGCTCTTTAATTGAAGAGGAAGGTGATGGTGATGTCTTTGTACTACCACTGAGATATTAGGAACACAAAGGTCTTGGAAAGGATGAGAAAAATATAAAGCATTTAGGCTGCCCTTTTGGCACTGCAGGACTATTTCCAGCAGCCTATTTTCTTTTCCCTTACTGTGAAACTCATTATATCTGACTGGGTCTCGAATACAGCCACTTCTGTTCAACTATAATAGAGCAGTTTTCTTAACTCTCTGAAGCAGCAGGACTGTTTATTTAAATATATTATTTCCTTTATTTCTCTGATATTTTCTCTATGCCAAGTCACCGGGCTTCTGGTATTTTGCGTTGAAACACAAGACTTCTATCTAATTAGCCTCTCTGTCAGCCTCTCTCCATTATATTAATACTAACATTTTCTTGTATTTGCATTCTTGTACTCAGCCAGCAACTTCTTTAAATTTGTTAAATAGCTCCTCACTTTTTTAAATTTATATTTCAGAAATTATTCATCTCCTTTTAGTTAATAGATTGTGCCTGATCACAAAGACCATAATCAAATGAACTCCACATTTAACAGGACTCTGCTATGTCTCAATGTTTAGTTTTGTTACTTGCAAAAACGAAAACAGAAAAAGAAAAAAAATTTGAAAGTGGCACTAAGTGTCATTTGTCACACTAAGCATATCAACTAACCAAAGTGTACATTTCCCTAGCATCCTGGAGATAAACTAGCATTTCTAAAGCAATGTATATTATGGTGCATTCCTGGTTTAGGTAGTTCTATGTTAACACAAGTTCAAATTGGTGAACACCACTGATGTTCACATTTCACTTTGAAAACCCGTGAGCATTTTACAGCATTATTTTTCCAGGTTTGCAGGTTATTACTAAGAATGATAAAAAGTTTAAGCCGCATGTGAATACAATACATACATCAGCAGATTTATAACCCATTCAAGAGTTAATTTCTTTCAAGAATTATTCATTCAGATCATTCTATCCTAGTTCAAAGAGTTTAACGAATTTTGGTGCTGTCTAGTAGTATCATCATAATATCTAAACAGTCCAATGGGAACCCAAGAATCACCTTAAACCTGGGGAGGTACTTTATGAGAATTCTTGAAGAGGCAGGACTCTTCAAGCGAACCTCAAGCAGTGACTGCATCTTGATCTTATTTACACTCAGTCAGAAAGCTTGGAATATGCCTTATTCCTATATAGGAAGCTTTACAGTAGTCCCAGCGAGAAAGTTCTTCACTTGTTTTAAACTCCAACTGCCATTGCTAACTACAGAAGCAAACTCCAGTCTACCTTCTCAGAGCTCCAGTGCTTTTCAGCCATTTGCTTACTTTTAGGAAATGTAGTCTTGTTGATTTATACTAGTCTTATTGCAACAGCAGAGAGAATCCAGGTTCTCATACAACGCTTACAATCAGTACAATCTATAATGTTGTCTTTCTGGAAACAAGCTAAACAGTTTAAACATGTTTCACTCTATTCCTATATTTTGGACTTCCTTATGACTGACTAGCTCCAAGTAGCAGAAACAGCTCTTTTAATTTCTCAACACCAGGAAGGACAAGTTTATGACACAAGTTTATAAGGGAATGCATACAAAGCAGTCAAAAATTAAGAAAACCTTGAAGGATAAAGCCAAAGTGTTCACGCCATAGAATTTAAAAAAAAAGTCCCTGAAGTCATGCAGCTTGCATTACAGTATGGCAGATGGAGAGCACGTACATCAACACAAAATGACAAAAGAAACAGAGGGTCTGATGATACTAGTTTCTGATGCAACCCTACCTTCAAAACAGTAATGGTACACTCTCAAATCCTTCACAATGCACCATCCTGTGCATTATTCAACCCTTTGTAGATGGTTTTATTCAGGCTTTCCATGTCTTTTTCTACAGTAAGCCTCCCCACTAACACGCTTCCATTATGAAGATGCTTGTCAATTATTAACCTCGAACTCTTACATTAACCACGGATAGCGAGGCCATCTATCATAATGGAAAGACAAGGTTCTTTTCATTCACCAAAATGAGAAGTCTATAATAAAGCTGAATTTGTTAAAACTGAATGTTTTTAAGATTTTGATGTTCTGTAGGCAATAAAAAAGCACTAAAAAAAATATTCTGTGAAAGTTTTATTAGCGTGTATGGAAAGTCCCAGACTGTCAATCTGAAATAATTGAATTAAAAAAAAAAATCGCATCATATTGCCTTATAAAAGTATGTGTCTCAATGCCGAGTTACCATTTTAACCGCAGGACCCAACTTGCGATTCTTTACAGAAGTCTGATTTTCTGCATCTTTACAACTACCAAAGGAGCCAGTTAGCACCATTTATAACACTACCATATCAGAGAAGGCAAATGTTATTCATATCAATGACAGATGAAACTATAGCACAGTATATTACAGTATTTTACTCTAGTTCCATAAACTGCATGCTAATCCTTCATACATATTTAAAGGAGAAAGTTATGCTCACTACCATTTTTCATTTAGAAACATGTATTTCATTTTACTGCTAGACAGTCAAAAAATGGACTGGGGAAGCAGCAAGCTTTTGTCCCCTGCCACCTCCAACTAAATCCAAACAGATGATAGACAACGATATAAAGTCTTTTGGGAGGCTTATGGAAGAAAATACATCCATTCTATGTGGTTTTGATTGACAAGAATCCTCTTTACTTAGTACTATATCAACTCGCAAGCCCTAAATGGCTCAAGACTGAAACAGTCACAAAGAATGAAATTTTGTTCTCAGTCTTCTGCCTGGCTTTATACCTTGCAGTAGACAAGACTGTGATATTGCCTGCTGTGAAGCTGTACAAATAGCTTTAAAAATATAATGTTCTCTTGCTCTTGCATTCTTGTATAAACCTTAAAGTAAGTAGCTATATAGGACAAAAAGCCACATCTTCATTTGAGCAGTTTTCTCATAATTCACCTTAGGAATAATAAAAGGTTCTGAAAGGTGCTTCAACTTCTAAGCCCATGGACCATCCTGAAACTTTTAAAAACTCCTTTACTACAACAAGTGCAAACAAATAGTACTGATAATTTGAATGTTTTACTTTTTAAGATGTTATGACACAAATGGCTTTTCACCAGTCAACAGTTCATACCTGAGGGACCATCACCATAAATACAGAGACCAACTGTATGCTTTTGTCATTTAAAAGAAAAAAAAATTAAAAATAGTTTCATCAAAGTGACTGGTGTAACATACTAAATATCCTGATGAACATCCTTAAATAATTTTAGAAGTTCTATTGTAAAAGAGACACGTTACAAAAGCAATCTTGCCAATGCAACTGCATTGCTTACCTGAAGGTAATGCTGTTGATTTAGGTAGCTCGGTTGGCGTAGTTTTACTGGTACCAGGGCTCAGAAGTTTCACATAATTAGCAGGAAACCATCCTATCTGCCTTTTTTTCCCTCGTGCCTAGTGAAAAAACAATTCTTTTAAGAGGATTAAGCACATCAATAGATTCTTAGACAAGGTGATTCAGTCGACATTTTAATTACTTGCAGTGACGCTATTTTAGAATAAGAAAAATGCATTTTATAAAGAAAAAAAAGCTACTTTTGTGGTAATAGTTTAATATTATGATACTTCAATCACATGAAGTAAGCTTTTAAAAAATATAAACAGTAGTTTAGAATATCTAACCAGCAGTTATTTACTACCATTTTGAGTCATTTTTCACTTAACAGTGTTCCTACTTTGTATGCTTTATAATTAATACTACAACCTTGAATCTTCTGAAAGATTTCTCCTGATTCTATTTAAACCATAACTCTAGAATGTTAGGCTAGCTATTGCATTAATAAGTTGCAGCATTAAAATACTTCTTTCATTGTGCAAAGAATGCATTTAAATAGATAACCAGATTGTGATAGTGCACAAAGATTAAGTATCCCATTTACCTCTTTTCTGTTAAAAACAGTATTCAAACCTTTTAAGTCCCTCCTGCCCAAACAACAGCAGAGCATAAACATATGATGTCACGTGCTAGAATAACAGCAAAGTTATTCTAAGGCAAGAAAAAAATGGGTAAAGCTTGGTTTCAAATACAAAATCCCAAAGCCACATTCCAATCAAACAAAAATTAGGTTTTGGCAACTACAAATACATATGGATAGACTCTGTCCAAATGATCCTAATTAAAAGATGTTAAGATTTTGTAAAGTACACTAAATGCTCTCACACTTGTCTAATCAAAGAACATCAATATGAAAACATGTTGCACATGTGTATCTGTGTGTGTGCTGAGAGGGGGACAGATTACCATACACCTGGCTTAACAGCTAGTGCTCTACAGTTTGTAATGTAGCTGCAATGAATCACTGTCAGAGGATATGGGGGCAGAAGAACTGCAGGTCCAATCCAGTATGACAAAGCTTGTGTCACAACAACAGGACAGGAATTCGACAGAAACTGCATCCTGTTATTATGCCAACTGCATTGTTCATTCTAAACAAAATCAGAAAAAGAATCCTTACTGTAAGAAAGGCTATTCCAAAACTTTGAATCACATCTCAGCTTCTAAATCTATTGAATCTGTCTTAAGAATTACTTTAGCTCTTCTGTTTGTGTTGTTAGAATAAGGTTGGAATTTTGGGCATTTTGCCTTTAAAAACAAAACGTTAATTTTACTGAAAAAATAATCTAAAATACATACTACTATTTAGCTACTTCATTCTCTCTTTCTTTACTGAAAAAGAAAGCCCTTGATATAAAGCATACATAGACCAATTTTAAGATATTCTGGAAGACTGCATTAAACTTGCAATGTAATGCTTAACGCATTTGCCTTATTTTACCTTCACTCTGACCCCTAAGACAAATTATCATCAACACTAACTTGGAGCTGAAACAGAACTGAACATACACTTATAAAAAATGTGCCACTTGGAAATTAAATGCATAAAGAAAAGTCAATATTGGTGACCCCTCTAAATCATCATTTCACTACTTGGGGGGGAGGGAGGTCGCTGTTTTTAATTTGTATCGATTCCTCAATCCATTTCACTATATTGTTGCACTAGTCTTTGTGCTCACATAACAAAGGAGCCAGAACTAGTATTATAGTGTTGGAATAGGAGAATGAAAAGAATAGATAGGAGACTGCTTATAGAGGAAAAATAACTTGTAGAAGCATATGTAAGACAGTAAGACATCCAAACCTATACATGAGTATTTACACAACCAAAAATTACAAGAACCTCACATTAGCCACTAAGTGGCAATTGTGACAATTCTTGCACAGTGAAGCTTATTTAAGCTAAGACTCTTTAAAGCTACGAGTTAACAACAACATAAAAGTTAGTGAAAACAAAAACCAAAGCAATCATGGAAGATTTTCTCCACAAAAGATGAAAAAATATCACCAGGAAAGGCAAAAAGGGCAGATAGTAATGTGGAAAAAAATATTTGAGTTACTTTGAGCATTGGCATTGCAAAAATAAATAAATTACATTATTTCACATAATATTCCCTGTTAAAAAAAAAAAAACAAAATCAAAGAAAATCTCATTCCAGCTTTGCCACCAAAAGTCATCGATAATGAAAGTTTTCAAATTGTCAAGTTCTCCTCTCAAAAAAAAACCCCACACTAGCTAAAATATTTTATTTATTTTGGCTGAAGCAGTTCAGAAAGCTTCTTGGGAAGATGGTCAGGAGCACAAACCCCAGTATTTCTTCCACTTCTATAGTACATGCAGGTATCCAGCTGATCCAAATGTACATGATATGAATGGTCACTATGCGAATGGATGTGCAAGTAGACTCCATCATTTAACAGTCCCATACACTCCTGTTGTATGGCTGGCTTTCCCCACCACCTGACATAGTTGCTTTTTGGCTCAAATGAAGACTACTGGACATTAGACTTGAAGTATTCAAAAGCAGCTAGAACAACATGCCCTAAAATCCACTCGTTTATTATCTGAAGGGCCTTCAGGAAGATGTACAAGGGAGCGGACTGCAGGCTGGGTCTGATTCTGTGATGGGTATCCTTGACTTACAATGAGGCACAATGGCTTCCTCCTGCTGTCCCCCAAAGTTATTTCAAGTTCCAGGAATCAGAATATATATATATATATTTTTGTAAAGGCATCTTATTTGTAAATGCTTAATTGCAGAACATTTTCAAAAGTATTTAACATCGATGCATTCATCATTTTGAACTGTTAAGATTTTTTTTTTTTTAATATGGAACTTTATTTTAAAAAAAACAGTAACTAACTTGGAGCTCTCCTTCCCACCAGCCACCTGGATTCTTCTTTCTGATAAGAATCAGCTGACCAGGAGCAAGAGTAAGCTGTTCTGGACCCGTTGCTGTGTAAGAGGCAATAACTTGGGCAATTTCTGTTGAAGCAGGGGAAAAAAAAAGAGTTAATTTGGAAAAACCTGAACACATTCTGTACAGCATTAACTCTGCTATTATCACTGGCACACTTTGTATTTCTTTCCATACATTTTTTATGGTTTTATGCAGTTCTATGAAAATATATGGTAATTATAAAACAGAAGTTCACAGCACTATAGGAATAAAACAGAGGTGCAGTAGCTCTATGGGTAGAATATAAAAAAATATTTGAAATAGAGAAGAATAATGACCATCATTAGAGCTATATGGCTCTTAAAATCAAGTGTCATAGTACTGTTTTCCAATAAATAATTTTTTGTAGCATCCATTTGGACTACACTCCCTAAAAAGAGGTGATACATGTTGATGACAATATAATGAAGAAGTTGCAATACCAGAGGTGCAAATTGATGGCTAACAGAAAATACTTACACCAGAATATACAAAAAGAATGTTTTCAAAAATTAAAAAACAGGATTTATTTTGAAATCTTTACTCCATGAATATTAATACAAACCCGGTGATTTATTTGATCACCTACCAGCATGAATCTGACACAGAGTAACCATGAGCTCACAATTATCTCTCACTTAGCCAGAGAAGACAATGCAGTTCACTCCATTTTACGATGGGTGTAGAAAGACAAACAGTAGCTTACTCAGCCACAAGGTGTGGCATGGTTAACCCATTTTTGAACCAATTTGAATGGACAGGAGCTTATAAGTGACTGTAGGTATCTGATGTCCTATTGATAGCTTTTAAGTCAGGCTTAGCATGTCATCAAACCATATTTAGCATGATGGAGAACACATTTTATACTGTGATAATTGGGAACCTTTTGTAAACACTAGATGGTAGATTCGGGAACTTCTTAGTTTTGATAAGCTAAAACTTTTAGGTTGTTAAATTTACGTAGTACCTTGTTAGTCATGAGTTACAGCAATCTGTGGGGAATTTTTTTAGCTTTCACTTAGACATAAAGAGTCTCAGACAGCCAGAGCAGCACAAAAATAGTGTTGTTACTACTGAAAACTCCACTTTAAGATTCCATTACATAGTCATTTATCATTTAAGTATTTGCCTTAACAGAATTATTTAGGGATTGAGTTTCTTTGGGGGACGATGGCGAATTTAGTTTTTTGGTTTTACAAACAACCCTTCCTGGAATAGTAAGACAAAAGAGGTTTTTATTTGGCAATACATCAACTAAAATGGGGAACCACCAAACAGCACTGAGTCTGATTAGTTATGATTGTAGTATAAACTATTCTAGAACAAGCCCTCAGCAGAGTTGGCAGTACAAGATCGCAAAAATGTGTCACCTGCACCAGTGCAAAGACAGCCAGCTTAATTAAAAACCTCAGCAATTATCTGACCACAGATCAAGGTACTCCTTGAGATTTCAGATTTTATTTGAAAATATTGATAAAAATATCTGTATCTGTTATTTTCACTTATGATTACTGTTTATATATATTTTCAATCTAGTCTATCCTAAAAAAAACTTGCACTGGGAAACTAAGCAGAAAAAGATCTCAACCACCATCTATTTGTCCCTTTACAAAACAGGAGAAAGCAATGCAACAATGAGAATTAGATGGATTAGCAGTCAACACAGCAACAGCAGCAAAAAGGAAAGGGGCTGAAAGGAGCAAGTACACAGAAGTGGTCTCCAGCTCTCTCATAAGCAGCTCTACTAAGAAACCAACACAGTGCTGGTCACCGTCCTGCTTGGCCCTCTCTGTCAACAGGCGCCAACTTTCCATGGCCAAGAGAAACAGCAAAGGCACTCAAGCAACAATCCACCATCCACAGGCTGGGAAAGGAGGGGGAGTCTGCTGCTAAGGCAGAAAAAGGGAGCAATCACTGAAAAGGAAGTTGTAGGCAGAGGAAACCACACAGCCAACTCCCTTGAAACAGAAGGATGTTTTGTTGCAAGAAAGAAATAACAAAATTATTTGAGGACTGCCAGGAAAAAGATCAGATGGTTTACTTAAAACTTAGAAGTAAAGGATGATTAGGAAAACTAAAAATGGTCAGAGAAGCATTCAAGATGCAAATGAATGCAAGGAGAATGAAGAAGCAGAAAGACGACAAGCAATTTAAGTTTACTGCAAAGGATGACACACGCAGAATTAACTAAGGCAGAACCTCCCTCATGATTACTCAAAGAAGGAAAAGGCAGGCACACAGAGGTGAAACCCAACAGTTTATACAAAAATCAGAGTTAGAAAGATGCTTTAAACCTGGATCTGGAACTTAGACAACACAGAAAGTATGCAAGCAGAAGACAGAAGAAAGAATTTCTAGGTAAAATGTAGTAGGTGATGATAAGAGAGCAGAAAGGTTTGCACAGAGAAAAGCCAGCATCAGTCTGTTCTGTACAAAGGCAAAGCAAACTATTTAGCAGGAAATATGGTTACAGTGTTAGAAAGTCTGCAAGCTCCCTGCATTTGTAGGTTTTTCCACAGAATCACATTAGTTCCTCCATCCTAGAGCCATTCAGGAGGTAAAATGAACACAAGCAAACAAATTAACTGTGGGAGTTTGTCAAAATCAATTTTTTTAAAAAACAAGCAAAAACCTCTCTCACTACCATGGCAATTATAGTATTCAGTATATCATACTGAAAGAGAAAAAATATTATCCTTTGGATCTCTCTCAGAACAAGAAATTTCTCCTTTATCTACAAAAAGGTGATTTACAAGGCTCCAAGCATCAGAAACCCTCTTTCATCAACCAGCATCATAAATAATTTTTACTGTGGACTGTGTGTTAGATTATGAATTACCAGTTTAACATTTCAGCTTTCGCATGTCACAGAGAAGCAGAAAGTTCCAGAAAACAACTCACCAGAAAAGTTAAAAAAAAAACACAACAGAAACAGCTTCCCTTCCAGGAAGGGCTTTTTAATTTTGATTTATTTAAGTATTGAATTACTGAGACCACCTCCAATTCAATTGCAGTGCAGGCCAAAAAAATATGGCCTCTACTAAAACAGGTACATTTAGAAGAAAAATATAACATATAATTGTTCTCACACTGCTTTTTAAATTTGCAGAGGGCAGTTTCTTTTCCCTTGCCCTTCAACGCATGCTGTTACCAACTCTCGCCCACTCAGCCTGTTGTTTCTAGAATAACAGGAATATTTCAGCTCATTCATTAGCATTTCACTTAAATTAGCTGAGCACTTGCAGCTTTATAGCAAAACTATCCATGAATATGCTTGCTGAAAAATAGGAAAGATTGTTCCCAAACTGTTCTTAAACTCCAAAAGATTCTGAACCAAGCTTTTGTCAACATCCCCTTAGGCTCCATTGAAAGCCTGAATTCAGGAGACCAGCGATTATAAGGCTGGTACTCTAGGCTGAAGTCTTGCCATCCACCGTTCTCCCCGGCCAGGCCTATCAGCAGCTTCTTACTATTCCTACCAGGTATCACTTCTAGAGATTTTCCAGATCTCTATTCTTGTCTGCCTCTCTTGAACTTCGTATCTATTAACGTAACTACTTATAATCACACAAACGGAAGTTAGAAAGGGCAACAGCAGTTTATTTCCAAGACCTTTTTTTCCATAGACGGATAAGTAAGATTTATCACGAGCGGCCCGCTAATCACACACCAAGATAAATTAAGCCAAGTGAAGTTGAGGCTGCTGCAGTCTACTCTCCCCTCCTCTTCTTACAAGTTCAGGGAAACAAAGCAAAACCTCCTTTCAACAAAACAAAATATGCATGTAGGTGAGTATGGAAATAAGGCAAGATTTGGTAGATCACATCCTTGAACCACCTCACTGCACAACTGAACAAGCCTCAAAGAAAGGGACAGCACAGAAGCATGGAGTACCTCCTATTTAGTTTGGTTCAGCTCAATGCGAAGTCATATCTTAGGTACGAAAGTAAACGAATACACCTTCCACTAGTCTACTGGGAGGTGTTCCTCCCTCCCATGGCAGGGGGGTGGGAACTGGATGATCTTTAAGATCCTTTCTAACCCAAACCATTCTATGATTCTATGATTAAAAAGAAAAGATATCTTCCGGAAAGTTTATAAATGCCCACCAGTGACAGAGAATGCACTTTTCTAATGATCTTTGGAAATACAATGGTTGCTTGCAAAAACAAAACCCAAGAGCCAGGGGACCTCTTTCTAGCCAAAAAGTAACCTACAACACGATCTTCTGCAATATGAAAAGGCTTGACAGGCCATAACCTACATAACATGAATACAAGGCATGTGCTCTTGAAAACGAGAAGCAGGCACAGGAGCTCACAGACTGTACGTATACCTCATTGTGTAGCATTCTGGGCAAAATGCTGTAAAACCACAGGATAAGGTTGTGTACTGCCATTTTCAGAGGCTCTGGCAAACCTGGGTGTTCTGTAAGCTTCCACTGTTCTGTTGAGCAATCTATCATGAAGCTTACATTCATTTTTGAACAAGTAATTTTTAATTTACCAGCTATATGCTATTTAGTGATCGACTCATTCTAAACAGAGTGACTAACTTTATGCATTATTTCATTACAGACAAGAGTTTTCATCGGTACAAATTACTACAAAATGACCAAGAATAAACATTATTTTCATGGAAAAGATTTTGTTGCTATTGAACTTAAGAACAGATTAAAGGTGGTGTCACAATATGACTCACCAGGTTTCTTCCCTAAGCTTCCCGTTTTTCCAGCTGCTCCAGGAGCCTTGAAATAGAAAGTAAGATGTAAGTTTAGCACTCATATTTATTTCTCCAGTATATGAAATTGATTGGCTACGCTTCACTTTAACACACCAAACAAGCACTATGTAAAAAACTCTCACAGGAAGATTCTATTCTTACAGAAACCCTTAACTTTTCAGGTGGCAATTAATATATAGGAATAAATACCAACTAGTGGATGGAAGCGGATGATTAATTACATAAATCTGTAGACTTCTTTCCTGAATTTTCCTTCCTTTCATGGACTGCAAATACCAATGTAATTCCAAATTACTTAGCATTTGAATTGTAAATCTGTGTATCTATAGAATGTTGAGTTAAAACAATAGTAGTTTTCAACTCTACAAATAGTTGGATTGCAAATATGCCTGAAAACTAACATATTATGGTTCTAAAACTTCTCATATGATACAGTAGCGTAATCACTGCATCTCTGAGATGAGTGATCCGAACTTTGTAGGTGGTGTGTGTTGCAGTAGTAAAAGGCTGACCACCATTTTTTGTGGTCAAGTGAGAGCACATGACACTAAATAGCAAGGTAGTATCTATCTGTAGGTATTTCGTCTGAACCTAGATGGGTTGAGATGAGGGATGAACATCAGCTTCATCTAGGCAAAGCTATTTGCAAGAGAAGTCTTTTAATAGCCACAAGAAATCCAGAAAACAGTGAATTGGTTCTGTTCAGTTCTATACAGGAAAAGAGTGATATTGAAAGACAAAGTTTAACATGAAAATCTTTCAGAATTTACAAAATCAAAGTTCTCTTCCTGAAAAAAAACCTAAATATTTTCCCTTGAGGCCACTGGTTATTTGGGAAGAGTTACATTTACTTAATTTTAGCGCACTCACAGTTCAACTGATATACATGCACTTAGACTATTCAAGACAGCGTGTGGTCTAAACTTTGCCCCTTTCATACTTCCCTTCCTCAGACACCTTCCTATTCTTTCAGTCACCATCCCTGTTTAGGACAGCTTCCCCTTGCCCCTTAAAGAATTACTTCAGTTTCTTCCCAGTACATTGCCAGTCTTATCCTCTGCAATAAAAAGGTTTGATAGGGATAACAGCAACATAACAAGTCTAAACTGTACTTTAGTCAGAATTGTTGAATAACCATAAATATCTTCTTGCTTTCAAGCAAGGCTCACAATACTTCCACTTCCCCTCAACTTCTCCCTTAGGATCCTCCTTACACATTTGGAGCCTATTATCAAATGACCTGAAGGCTTTCACTGAATCCTCATTCCTCTGAGAAAAAGAACAAGTCTCATCCTCGATGTTCTCCATATCAGCTTGATGCTTTGAAAGCATGGGATTCTGGTAGAAATTAATATAAGGAATAATCAAAAAACTAGTTAGACTACCAAGAGAAAAGGATCATTTATAAAACGTGGATTGGTTTTGTATGCCTCTACCAAACAGACTATTAGACACATCTTCAGTCTGTCTTGAAGGTTACATAGCTGCTCTAAGACATCCATGTTTTGAAAGTCTTTCAGAAAAGCTACTAAAGAAGCCTGATCTTTCAGACTGAACTACAGCATCCCACAATGCTGTACTAGTCAAGCCAGCCTCATTTAATAACAGCAGTAAAACCAGTAGAGTCGGCATTGCCTACCTCACAAGCTGTAACTGGTATTAGAAGGTAAAAGTGAGGATGGGAAGAACTATTTTAGTTTTTTTTTTTTTTTTAGATTGGGCACCAAAGCACCTTATACCCATCTAGTACACCATGTTTCTCCTTGACATTTTGGAACTTAAGTTTTGGGAAGGATTATGGAAAGTGGATGCTTTAAGTTAAATGATACTTGGATACCACTGTCTCAGTGATACTTTCTGAATACAGTTACTTCCTACAAAGCTAGCAAATCCTACTTTCTTCCGTATGTTCCTTTCTTTCTCTTATATTCTCCACCTTAATCTACAAGCACTGTGACCTACATTAAAAAAAAAGTGAAAGAGGAAAGCATCACACAGAGATCAGATATAGAGATTAAATTTAGGTCTGGGAACAGGGAGATGCTGATCCAGGAAGAGTGACTACAATTCCATTGACAGTCCAAAGTAGAGAAAATTAAAAAGTGTGGAACCAAAGGCAACAACTGGCATTGATATGGTAAACCAGAAATTAATTCTGCTTTGGAACATGTTTCTGACAGAGAAACAGCCTCCTCCCTCCTCAATAAAGAACAAGTGTTTGTACACGCTCTTTCAAAACATCACTTAGCCAACATCCATGTTCCCAGATTTAAAGTATATGGACAGACAAAACAGGCTGTGACACTATCTTTACAGTTAACTGGTAAATATACAGAAATTATTTTAAGCTTCAAAATCACCTTGACCAGACTGAGTTTAAACTATTTTTCAGGATTCTCTGAATCCTTCATAAAAAAATCAGAAGAATAAATAGAGAACTCCTGCAGTACTTCAATAAATAACTAGTTAAATAATGAATTTAAGATGGACTCAACTTCTAGCCCGCTAAGTAGATGGTATTGTCTATCCTTTCCATTGAGAGAAATACAGTGGAGAGGACATATCCCATTGTATTTCCCATCTGCACACCTGAGACACTACCTGCATTTGAGGATAGCTTGTGATAAGTAATAAACTCTCCTGAAAGAGTAGAACAGAACTCGCTTTAATATAATGACACGAGTAGACTTGCCAATTGTGTTGTACAGTAAGACCCTTAGAATCCACATTAAATACATTCAGACTTTTATTATTTCAGAACACTTATGCAAAGTTTCATGACTAGAGGCATCTAAATTTTTGTGTTCCCAAGACCAGTGCGCAAGCTCCATACTTTATGCAGAGGTGATTATCACCAGTTTCAAGAAAAACAGAGCAGAGTAAAAACTTGTTACAGATCTGTACTCATCTACCTCTAATGAAAACTCTGAGAATGAACCACGAACCAGTGTTGTTGTTTATTTGAACAACAAAGACTTTCACTGTATTATAAGTTGAAACAATAAGGAACAGGAAATAGTTTATTTCAGCAACTTGAGGTGAATGGGTTGTGTGGGACTAGGTACAGAAGAACAGATCAAAAAAGTTTCTTCTGATGTTTTGAGGCTTACAACCATTTCTACAAACTCTGTGCTTGCTCTTAAAAGATCAGCACTGCCTTGCTTTTTCCTCAGGCTTAAGTCAATAGTGCAGGACATACTAAATTAATTTACTCTTTTAGAAACATTTTCCACAATCGGCCAGCTGTCCAAGCACAGCAGCACATCTGAAAGTTAACAGACAGCCACTATTGTGAAATCCTTTGTAAAAACTGGCTCTGCAAACAAGTTGAATAGCAAAACATTGTATGTGTAACGGCAATTATCCACTTGGAACAAGAACTATGTCCTGCAGGGCATATGAATCACTTTATGAAAATAAGTACCCTGGATATCCATATCTCCATGAGCTCTGTGACTTTCTCCCTCTCTCATCAAGATTTTATCTGAAGATGTGATTTTCATCAGCAAAAAAGGGCAGTTAGAGCACTTTTTGATGAACTGCATGTAACATTTTCAGAGCCAGACAAATTGAGATCAGAGAAACACCAAGAAGACCTCTCTAATAACAGTAGTTTTCAGTATTAAATGTCTATTTCAGAGTTTTCTACAAGGAAGATTTTCCAATATGTGTTCCTGTCTCTCACCAGACAGGAGGGACATCCAGTCCTTAAATGAACACAAAAGGCAGCTCTGTACACCTGAAAAAAGATTCCCAAGTTTTGAGACTAAACTCTGTTGAGAATATCTTCAGGGAAAACAAAAACATTCCTTCACAGAAGTTCAAAGGAAATTTAACAGTAACTAACAAAAACGTAACTAAGATTAAAACTATGAGACATGTGAAGTATTACTGACTGGTGAGGCCAGCAGAAGTAGAGAAGCGATTGTCCTCTTGTTACTCAGCACTGGTGAGGCAGCACCTCGAGTACTGTGTTCAGTTTTGGGCCCCTCACTACAAGAAAGACATTGAGGTGCTGGAGTGTGTCCAGAGAAGGGTAACAAAGATGCTGAAGGGTCAGGAGAACAAGTCTTACGAAGAACAGCTAAGGGAACTGAAGAAAAGGAGGCCAAGGGGAAACCTTCTTCCTCTCTACAACTCCCCTAAAGGAGGTTGTAGCAAGGTGAGTGTTGCTCTTTTCTCCCAGGTATCAAGTGATAGGACAAGAGGAAAAGGCCTCAAGATGTCCCAGGGGAGTTTAGACTAGATCATAGGAAAAATTTCTTTACCATAAGGGTTGTCAAGCATTGGAATAGGTTGTCCAGAAGAGGTGGAGTCACCATCCCTGGAGGTATTTAAAAGATGCATAGAAGATGCGGTGCTTAGGGACATGGCTTAGTGGTGGCTTGGCAGTGTTACATTTATGGTTGAACTTGATGATCTTAAGGGTCTTTTCCATCCTTAACTATTCTTTGATTCTAGTCTACGAAACTATAGTCTCAATGTGCACAGATAATTGTACCTCACACCACAAGGAAACAATTAATCAAAAGTGGGACAGGAATCCTGCAGTGTAAGACTGATCAGTTCTCGAAAGAATAGTGCTAGGGATTGAAGAAAATTGTTACATGATGCTAAAAATAGATGAGAAAAGTTTCTAAAATATTTCTGAAAGAAAAATCACAATACTATATCTCCCAAGGACTGCAATACTAAATGTCATTAAGTATTTTGTTTTTAATTCTGTCTCAGAGGATGATAATGAAATTTCTCTACTATCTAGAAATTTATAACTTAAAGGATTTCTACAGCTATGTATTTTACTATGTTTTATTCTTCAGCTTTTCCACCAACAGACATAATTTTAAGGAGTGACTTTGCTCAAGCTCTATATTGCAGACAGTCCTTAATTGAATTGTGTCACATACACACAAAATTCAAGACTTGAGGAAAAACCCTCACCACCCAGAGTACTAAAAATCCAGTAGTTTTTACCTATTTACTTTTAAACTCCTTTTTATTCTTAGAGATGTAAACAAGAACTCCTTCTCATCAAGAGATCAGTATTGTATTCAACTATGACTCTAAGCTAATTCCTACTAATTGATAAAATATCCTCTCAAACAGGTAAGGAATATAAATGAGAAGACATCTTTAGAATGCCTAAAAAGAGAGAGAAAATTTAATGTGAACATGTTCTATCGGATTATTCCAGGATAAAAATCATATGAAACACTCTATTATTCAGTCAAGAACTTTCAAATAAATACAGTTATAGCTAAGTTTCATTGCAAAATTCGTTCCCCTTGATTGCAAGAAAACAACACTGGCAGGGGGGAGAGAAGATTGAAATATGACGTTATTTTTTTTTAAAAATAATGACAGTAGGACACAACCCAGCCATTAAAAACTTACCTGGCAAACAAAGTAGTCACAGCTATTCTGATTTGTCTCTACAAAACTTACAAGTTAACTACTAACATACATAAGATTCATTTTAACATATGATCTACAAAGTTATATACAACGTTAGGTTTTAAAAAACAATTATAATTGTTTTGCCTTTCCAATCTCACATTCAGTAAAAATGCAAAATATTTTTTCTTCCCTTATGACCCCCTGACTTGCAACTATCACCACAACACCAAGTAAAGCATATCTCCTCTAGCTCAATTTAATAACATCGCAATATGTCTCTACCTCAGAATCTTTGAGTCTCACATAATTAGATGGGAAAACTCCTGATTTATCACCCAATGTGCCTGTCCACCAGTCACCATCTTTCTTTGTCACAAGAATCATATCACCTTGTTGAAAAGTTAGGTCTCCTTGTTCAGAACTCTCATAAGTATACATAGCAATATACTCTGTAAGAGGGAAATAAATACAGAACATGAGAAAACTGCTCAAATATCATTTGCAAAACCTAATAAATACAATGTAGTCTATCCACATGCTACAGAGAAGACAAATCTATTAATTACTATTTATAGAAACCTCAATAGAGACCATTTTGTGCATCAACTATCAGAACTAAATACAATCTATCAAAAAGCTGCTTATGAGGGTTTTTTTGGTAAAATAATCTGCTAGTATAATTAAAATGTAGATTATTGATTTGTTTTCAGAGTCACTTCTGATCCATGTTTCCCAATGGCTTCTGTTTTGTGCTGATGACTAGAATTTTCAGTCTTGGGCATGCAAAGTCTCAGTATCCAAATATCTGTATATACAGTCTTCATCTTACATATGCTTTTTGGCTCTCATACAATGAATTCTTTCTTTACTTGAAGCTTTGCATGAAGGGCACACACCTCATTGCATCTTGCGCAACAGATGGCTCAGAAATGTTAAGACAAAGCCTGAATGTGTTCTGTTTTGTTAAAACACAGTCAACTACTTAGTATTCAAGTGCAAAACCACCAAGCTAGACTGATGTTGAGGAATGCAATGCATAACTCAATCACAGAACTACATGAAAATTTTTACATAAATTATTACAAAGAAGACAATTCAGTAACATTTTCTGTACAACTTTATGCTTATTTAACTGAGTATTGTCACACTTTATGTGGGAACAAAACAGACTTCTGAAGGTTATATTCTCTGATTCTATGACCAGCTCTGTACCTAAGAGCAGTTCACAATATTTCAAGAAGGCTTTCATGCATACGTAGCAAAATCATTCAAGTTCTCCACTGAGCTAGCAATTTTCTATTTGCTTGAAGACTAAATCTGACAAAAAAGCTTGAGGAAGTTCAGCAAGAATTCAATCCACAATTACTATCCCTAATGACAGCTAAGACACAGTTTGTCTAACAGCTGCAGCTGAGTACACACACATCTGTAAGCACATACACATGAACATACATGTTAAATATCATAATGTATGCAATACACTGGATTTTTTAAAAATCCCTTAAATGTAATAGAAGATGCTAAATCCATGCTTTATTATTTCTTAAAAACACAGGCTTTTTGAAATGTTTTATCAAAAATCGTATTCCTTTTTCATACAAACATACAACCTGAGATATCTCATAAGTTATACACAAATGTTCATTTGTAACCTGTATTTAGATTCACCGATTTATTCTGACTGCAATTTAAACTAAACTAGCTGACTCTGCACTGAAGTGGATTAAAAGTGCCCACACAGTCTGTTAACACAGCTCATGAGGAGACGTTAAGCTCCAGCTGAAGGTAACAGCCAGGAACACAAATCGTTTGCAACCCTTCAGAGGCCTGAAAATTACTTGTCTGTGTTCTAGGCTCTGTCTTTAAAAGCGAGAGGTAGCCTTGACCATAAGAATCATGAGATTCTGTAACTAATTGTAATTTCTTTAATTAAAAGCTTCAATGAAACACTGGAAATGAGCTTTGAGTGAAACTGAGACATGTATTAATAATTCCTGAAAACATGAAGTACATGTACAGATGTACTTATTTGACTCTCTACAAAACTCATTCCAGATCGGGAATTGTTACAGAAGTATTTATACAAGAAACAATAAAAACAGAAGATATTTTAAAGGCACGTGAAATTATTTCTTCTATATACACAGCATACAAATTCTCACTATAATACTTTCATATCATTCTAGAGGCAAGTGGATTTGCTATTCAACTTTAACAGGTCCAATGTTAAAACACTAAATCTGTTTCTAAGCTTGTTTCTGGTAATAAGCAGACCGATTCTATTTAATCATACAGTAAAATAATAGTTATAAAATTCTATTTAATTACACAGTAAAATACTATTAATGCCATTCAGTTTGAAATACTTACCTTCACCTGACATTGTTTGTTTTGTTGCTGGTGATGCTACTCTTTTCAGACTAGCAGGACTTTCTGAGGAACCAGAATCCATGCTTTAGAAGAAAATAACAGTTATTTAAGAAATTAAACCTCCTCAGAAAAATCATTATTTTTGAAAAACAAATAATAATTAAAAACATATGCATCCATAAGCAATTTCCTACATTTTAAAAGAAAACTGAGTAAAATGTGCAAATAAAAGCTTTTAAGTATAATGGCCAGTCACAGTTACATTTAGGCAACTGCTTTAAATACACAAGTTTCTTTACCTCCTCTTCTCCCTCAGAAAAAAAACCAAACTAAATAATTCTCATTTGTACTTCCAAGGTTAATGTGGCCTTCACATTACATAAAACCAGGTTCTGATTGTTTCATCCTCAAAGCGATTAAGTTTTGAGGTATACTTTTTTTTATTCTGGGAAAAGATAAGCTATGATTTATAGATGTAATTCAAGGAAAACTGAGGTCAGTTTTCTTATATTTCACATGAATTTCCAGGGCTAGAAGTCAAAATCTCCCAAGAAGAGAGTCATACTTAAAAAAAACATAATGCATTTTTACAGAGTAAATTTTAAACTTGAGTTTTAAAGTGCGCAACTTCATATTTAACTATTACAGTATAGAAGTAAAGTACGGTAAAAGTAAACGAAATACCTTGTTGACTTCCTAATGGGACCTGAAATAAGCTTCACATATGATTTAGGAAACCATCCCTTTTGTCCTTGAACCTCTCCAAACCACCACATATCTTGCTGCTCCAAAACTGTGATAATATCATTTTTGTTGAAATTAAGGTGATTGTCTTTTTTTGCTCTCCAGGGATACAAAGCCTGGGCTTGAAGCCCCTCTACTTTTTCACCCTAATGCAATTTTAAAAAAGAGACAGGTCAGTCATGTATCACCTTTCATAAAGCACGCTGCATAAGGGCTTATATTCTTATGCTACTTACACAGCAAAATACATAGACTTTTCCTCAACTGTATAAAGCAAAGCAAGCCAATTAAACTTACAAAAGTAATACCAAAAGGTTTACAGTCCTCCTAAGTTTCTCTGTTAACACGTAATCAATAAAATACAAGATTGTCAGAGATTTTGCTTAACAAGTTGAAATTTTACACTTAAGATATATATGTAACAAATCTTTATGAAGCTGTTTGGCAGAATCTCAAGTGAACCTTATGGCAAATAATGGTTTGCAGCAAGTTATTCATGCCAACCTTTTTTCTCTAAGATACAAAGATATTTAGCATTTTTCAGAACACATTAGCATACAAAAACAGTATGTTGTGCAGTTGAGGAAAAGGAAATGCCTTAACAGATAGACTGAGTTTATCTGATGTGAAGCTTTGCCTTAACTACATAATCCACTTTGGAGTGAAGGTTATCACGTATGACTTAGGAAAGCCCCAGGTGACCCAAAACTGGCATCCTGCTAAAACATTAAGTAAGACAGGACCATCAAAGTCTAAACACACCAGCACAGAATTGCAGAACAGAATATGCTTCCAGTTAAATTCTGCTACAGATTTTACAAATGAATGCACACTACTTGTTCATCACTCCAAACTGAAATAGCCTACCTATCACAGGGGACTATTTTAATGCATGGCCAATGTTCACACCTTCCTTTCCAAACATTTGTGTTCGGTCAGAACAGTTTTAACGAGTACAGGTGCTCACCTGACCCAAAACAGGAGAGGGAGATGATCCTGTAACGGTGGCAGGAGTGAAGGCTGATCGCTGCCGTAGCTGCCCTGCACTGGGAACTGTCAAAGATGGCTGAGCTGCCCAAGCATCCCAGTTATCTGTCTCTGGTTTCTCACTAGTGTTTGCTGGCCATCTAAAAAAAAAGAAATTAGCTTTCTGCACAATCTTATGTTATTATTCAGTTGAAAACAGTAGAAATTAAGTAAATTTCTTTTAACTGAACATTCCATGAGCATCATAACTCTCACATGTAAGCAGTGCAATCAAATATAGAGTAACAATAAATTTATCTTAAAAAGGCAATCTAAAAATACAGTTGCTTGTCCTTGCTACTTGAAGCCAGTGCCCCAATGCAACAGAAGTTCAAGTAGGGCTGTCTATGTTATACGCAGTTGAAAGAGGTAACTTAAAAGAAAAGAAATCATCATTCTCTTCAAAACTGATTTGGAATCTTCACACTAGCAAGTCACTGACCTCTCACAACCCTTTCCCTTATACATCATTTTTGCTGCGTCTCATCCAAATCCTCACCTTTTTTCTTTTGCTTTCAACTCTTCAGAGCTTTATGCAACCCTTTATCTTTTTTCTTATCTCATCCTTTAAAATGCCTACTAAATCCCATATTCCACATCTCTGCCTCCAAACACCCACATAAGTGAACAAAATCCCCTGAAGTCTAGGAATGCAAACAATGCACGTTATCTTTAACCTAATTTTCCTTTGCCTGTTGCTTATGCTATTTGTTAGAGTAAACAATTGTTGTCCACCTAGATTGTAATAGTGTCCAAAGGTCACAACCATCCCTAACCCCTATATCATGGCAAGCACAGCATTATTAGCATAAATGCTCTGGGACTCACTTTGTATTGAAACTGAATATTAATTTTGAAGAAAATCATAAAAGCAGGTATTATCCACCCAGGGTAGAAACAGCTCTGTCAAAAGCAAGATTTATTTGAAACAAAAAAACCCAGTGCATGCCAGGCATCTACATAAAGCTCAAGATTTAGTTTTACCTGCCCACCCCCCCCCCCAAGACTATTAAAACAGGAGAAAACCTCAAATAGCTTCTATGACTTATTTGATAAAAATTTTTGAATAAAGCACATTATATACTGTATACTGTTATTCAGATATTAATCAAAAGATAATGACTTGCCCAACCCCATTTACATAGGGCTGATAACACTGCAGAGCATTAAGTTGAGTCAACAAGACTTCCAGCAGAGGGTACATGTTCTACTTTCATGAGTCTTATTAATGTTGCGATAAGGAATTAATAAATTATCTTTTCATGTTAACTCCATTACTAACATATTTTGCATAATTCATGCTGGAAACCTTCAAGAGGACTGGTGTCAGGTAATTTAAGAGAAGGGAGGCAAAGACCTTGGGATTTCCATCATGTCACCATCCTCACTTAGGAATGTCTCCTATTTGTGATGCGTCCTTCTGTATTGCTCAAGCAGATACGATGGGAGTCTGCTTAAAGTTCCACAAGACTGATTTTAACTATTTACAATGGAAAAAATATTTCACTTCAAACAAGCTATTTTTATTTTGCAAACTTGATACTCTGTGTTGTGCCACCACAATCAAATCAGTTAAAATGCACTTTGCCACGTTTCAGGTGATAATCACTACCCAAACATACGTTGAACTGAAGTCTGCCCAGTTATTGGCAGTTGTAGTGCTCTCAGTAGAAGCAGGAGTTCCTAGCGATGTAGTGGTTTCATGCACAGAAACTTTAGGTGCAGCAGTCGCCTCAACTGCTGGCTTTACAGAAGCTGGAACTTCATTTTCAGGTATTTTCTCTGCATAGTTTGCAGGGAACCATCCAGTTTTCCCCTTCAATTCTCCACCAAGCCACCCTGGTTCTCCAGTCTGGCTTTCATCCACCTGCAGATGCATTAAGTTATAAAGTTAAACATAATATACTAATTTAATTTTTACTTAAAACAATCCAACTTATCCACAGTAATTACCTGTGTCTAGTTACAGAGACATGACACCTTCAATACAAATACAAGTTCCACCTAGGCAGAATTTTGTTGTTACTACATTTACTTTTTGAGGATTATGTTGACAGCTACTCCTTCTGCGGCGTGCTAATAAATAAGGGAATATTTTGCAAGGCAATACTACTGCTGTGCAATTTTTTCCCTTCCCTCCAAGCAAAAATTAAAAGCATTTCTTAGTGATGAGATAATGTTTTATTTCAGTCCTAATGCATATGTCAAGCATGGGTTTAAAACAGTTGCTTAAAAGTCTGTCAGAGTACAGTAGAATTGGGGAAGTAAATTCTAGGGAAATCCCTTAAATATTAACATTTCTGGTTTAACTAAGAAAAATGTAGTTTTCAGCAAGTTTTCCTAAGGTTTTCTCTCGCAGAAAATACAACAAAAATTCACAGCATATTAAAACCAACATCATATTAAAAACTACACCCATCAAACAATTCAAAACAAACCCACAGATTTGCTAGTGTATTTATTCCACGTTAAGTTTTCATATGTAAATTTGCAGGCCTTCGTTCTTTCCCCTCACACTGATGAAATAGGGCTATTTTTGCAGCCGTATTTCAGTTCCTGCTTATTGGTTATTATAATCATGTTAATCTATGATTTTGCAAATTTCACAATTTCCTGTTAACTTTTCTTAAACATTTCACACATTTGTTCTCCAGGCTTTACTGACAGACTACTGTCTTAGCCTGCAATTCCAACAAAAGTGATCAGCTTGAATTTTCAGCAAGAATTGCAGAAGTAATTCACTACTGCTATTCCTGGTGAATTGTCATGGTGACTGAACACCTCCTAGCCAATGTCAGCTGCAGAAAAAAGGCAATAATTGCATTCAGTAATAATTTGGGGAAATTTGGTGTTCTATCTAATCTCTTTGATAGGTCAAAAGAACCTCAGTTTTCAAGCCAACTATTACATATGAATAGGGTTTGCAACTTTGACACGTAAATAACACCTACTTTGTACAACAATCTGCTGTGCATATCTATAGATTCCCTAGCAATGGTCAAGTCAGCAGTAAAACCAGGCCAGTTAATGAAGGGTCAGCATACCAACCCTAGATAGCGGCTGGTTTTTGGCAAGACTTTCTTTTATCTGTTTAGGCCAGCAGCAATCAGTATTTCAAAATACATATGAGTTTCAAATGACAGTGTAACTCAAGAGTTGTCTGTAGCAGACAACAGGACAGTGGTAACTTGTACTTCCAAATCAGCTGACAATATGTCCTAAAAATCCATTGTCAATTTGAGGGATTTGTTGATCATAGAATGCTTTGAGACCTAAGCACTAAGAAATAGCATCCTTTTCAGTCAAAGGGGTTTTCAGTTAATGACATTACAGAAAAATAACATTTAGTAGTGTCTCAAGCCAGATGCTTCTACACTTGGAAACATACCGACAAATTCACTCTATTAATTTTAACAAAATATAACCCAATCACAGCTGCCTGCTTGGAGAAAAAAAATAATGGAAACAAATGGTGCAATGGTAGAACACAGTCACTCTAGACTAAAGGTGGGGCCATTATTTTGCCTAGAAGTGACTGAAAAGCAAAGCTTCTGCCTCTGTCCCTGGAATGAGTATTTGAGCTGCTGATTGATGGGTTTGCCTTAGGCCAATTGTTGATTCTTTGACTGCCTCCCATTGTAATTTGTATCCCACACCCCTGGTTTTGGTGCAAAACAATCCATTATTTCTGCTTTTTGTTGGGCCCATCCTGTCTCAGTCCCCATTAACTCAAAGCAAACCCAGAAATAAATGGACTGCATGCTTGACCGCTTCAAAGTGGTTTTACTGCAGTGCAGAGAAAAATTGCCACTGCAGCACTGAAAAGGACTCATTGTTAAAGCAGCAGTACGAGTGATGGAAGGTCACAGCACATGGTGAATCTTGGGGGAAAGAGAGGGAGAAATAGATTATCAGCACCTGATGCCAAGTTGAATAATCTAAACAGTAATAAAAGTCACATAGTTTCTACTAGCCTTCAATTGGTTAGGTACTAACTAGAATCACTAACATACAAAGGAATCGGGACTTAAAAGCAAAAACTCTGTTATGGCGATGTTCTAAAAAGCGCATCTTCGAAATTAATCACAGTCATACAGAAATGCCTGCGATTATTCAGAAAGAAATGTTTTGCACAAGCAGAAGAAAATAACCCTACGAGTTTTAAAACTAAGAGATTTAATGTCTCTTTAGAAGACAGTTTTAAGCTAAAATAATTCAAACACCAGTCTATTAGGATAGTCAAGTTTATGATTATTCAATCAATTAAGATTTCTATGTATACTCATGAAAAGGCACTTGAAGGATAATATTAACTCTAATGGTAATTAAAAAATCTGGTTTCTCAGTTATTCATATAAAATACAATTTCCATCTGGTTTTGTAGACCAGTATGGAACTTCAAATAAATTCCTTTGAACCTTTCTAAAAATTAATTTGTTCTAATTTCCTTACATTTTTACATCCACTATCCCCAAGTTCCTACAACAAACTATCCCAGAGTATTTTTTCAAGAATACAACTAGACTTCAAATGTACACCTAAATAATGAATTATAGTGTGTGTGGTTTTTGGTTTTATTTATTCAATCATACTTTAGAGTCACTGCTTACAGGTACTTAGTTCCAGTAACTGAAGACTAGGAGCAGGAGCAACACAGCTCTTAGCAGAAAAAGTAATAGGTGAAGATGTGCAGATGCAGATCAGTGAAGAGTGGTGTCCCTTGGTGGTCTGTTTTGGGACTGGTGTTGTTTAATATCTTCATCGATGGCATAGATGATGGGATAGAGTGCATCCTCAGCAAGTTTGTGAATGACACCAACATGAGTGATGAGGTTAACATACCTGACAGACAGGATACCATCCAGAGGGACTTTAGCAAGCTGGAGAAGTGGGCTTGTGAAAGCCTCGTGAGGTTCAACGAGGCCAAATGCAAGGTGCTGCACCTGGGTCAGGGCAACCCTCAGTATCAATACAGGCTGGGGAGTGAAGAGATTGAGAGCAGCCCTTTGGAGAAGGGGTCCTGGTGGACAAGAAGCTGGACATGAACCAGCAATGTGCACTTGTAGGCCAGAAGGTCAATTGTTTCCTGGCCTGCATCAAAAGAAGTGTGGCCAGCAGGTCGAGGGAGGTTCCCCCTGTACACAGCACTGGTCAGGCCTCATCTTGAATACTGTGTACAGTTCTGGGCCCCCCAGTTTTGGGAAAGATGTCAGGATGCTGGAGTGTGTCCAGAGGAGGGCAACGAAGATGGTGAAGGGGCTGGAGCACAAGCCCTATGAGGAGCGACTGAGGGAGTTGGGGCTGTTTAGTCTGAAGAAGAGTCACTGAAAGGGTGATTGGCCATTGGAAAGCGCTGCCCAGGGAGGTGCTGGAGTCTCCGACCCTGGAGGTGTTTAAGGGGAGACTGGATAAGGCACTGAGTGCCATGGTTTAGATGATGGTGTTAGTGTTGGTGTTAGTGTTGGGATATAGGTTGGACTCGATCTTGGAGGTCCTTTCCAACCTTATGATACTGTGATACTGTGATTCTGCCCCTTTACTGGGCTCTGGTGAGACCAAACCTGGAGTACTGGGTCCAGTTTTGGAGCCCTCAGCACAGGAGGGACATGGACTTGTTGGAGCATCTCCCCTATGCAGAGGGGTTTAGAGAGTTGAGGTCGTTCAGCCTGCAGAAGAAAAGACTCCAAGAAGAACTTATCGTGGTCTTTCAATACTTAAAGAGTGCTTGCAAGAAAAGCGGGGAAAAACTCTTTAGCAGGGCCTGTTGCAATAGGACAAGGGATAATGGTTTTAAACTAAAAGAGAAGTTTAGACAAGATATTGGTAAGAAATTTTTTATGCTGAGGAAGGTGAAACACTGCAACAGGCTACCCAGAGTTGCAGTAGATGCCCCATCTCTGGAAACACTGAAGGCCAGGCTGGATGAGACTGATTCTGTGAGTTAGTATCTGTCAGCAGAAGGGGCTGGCTTTGCAATGGCCTAGTGCACTTTGACCTGGCTTGTATATCACCAGCAGTGCATGCACACAGAAGAGAAACCCTGTTTTACAGTAGTCACGCTACATACTAAGCCAAACCCTAATACTCTCACACAAAGTATTTTATGAAAGCTAAACAGGGTACCACTGTCTGTTTAACTACCTATCCATTAAATGACCGCTAGAATTCTATTCCCCTTGCAGAATTTTGATCTAGGTATTTTAACACTACTGGAATTCCTGTTGTAATGTTGAATATAAGCTCTGCAGGCCAGGGACCATGAGCTGATTATGCTTACACAGGATGTAAAAAAATGAAGCTGTCTATGTGTCTAATACAAAGAACATTCATTCTAACTCTCACAATATCTAATAAAACTGACAAAACCCCCTATCATTATGGATTTGTTTTAGGCTTTCCATGGAAGCTTCTTTATGAATTTCCTTTTTAACTTATGTTCTTCTACCAGAGCCACTACAGTTCAGTAATTCAACAGTTCACCTGTGTTTCATTGAATTATGCTTAAGTTTGTTTAAATAAGCTGTATTATATAAAATATTAACAGCACTAACAGAATCTACTCATTAATTTCAAGCTGGAGCCTGACAGCAGCAAATGTTGGCAGGAGTTGATTTGTAAGAGAGCTATCCAAAGAAAAAGAATTCCATGTATTGTATACATATACTCATACACATAATAGAAGCTTAACTCTTGAACAGACATAGCCCTGAAAGATGCATGGCTTTCCTGCCTCAAAATATTTGTTCCCAGACAAAAGACTAGTCAAGTTATAGATAGCAGCATAAATCAATCTAGCTTACAATGAAAGAAATTTAAAGTACTCAGGAAAGTCAGAAGCAGAGAAAGCAGAAATACAAGTTAAAAGAAAATATAACCCCCCTGCAATTACAAACTGGAAGGATTAAAAAGCTACAGCCCGCACCCTACTCATTCTCTAAACCATTACACAAGATACATCAGTACTACATGTACTGGAAAGTCAGGAAGAAAAAAGCCCTCCACAATTTACAAATGCTTTTCCTTTCAAAATAAACTTTCATGCTTTTCCCTCATTTCCACCACGACAGTTAGTTCTCAAGATTCATGCACAGTGTAAAAGTGCATTACACTGTCATAAAAACTATTTACAAGCTATACATCTATTAAAGCCACCAGTCATTCTGACATAATGAATTCTGCAGTCCTATTTACATCCAAGGTTTAGGCCTGGTTGCCACGTGCAGTGTCAGTGGATATGGGCTTCAGCTGGATTCTTTGCTCATGGCAGTTACAGTTTGGGTGGTATCTTCTGTACAGCTATACAACTACAGGACATGATAATACAAGCCTGCACACACAAAGCCGTTTATGGTGTTAAAATGGTGACACGCTGAATTTGTCTATGTTAGAACACAGTTATTCTAAGCAATACTTATTTTGTTGCACACGGTAAATTCCTAACTATATACATCAGCTTAACTACAGAGTTGCATTTAAGTCATAGTTCAGACACACTTTAACACGTAAGCTTGTAAATTACTGTTTTCCAAAAAACATAACGGATCTGAACCTTTCTGAACCACAGGACATGACAAACACTTAAGGACAGAGAAGAGTCTAGGAGTCCAAATGCACATCATCAAAAGTAAGTTCTGTTCTGTTGTGCTTGAATTACTTTTGACAATGTGAGCTAGTTTGTTAATTTTACCCTGAGGTGAACTCAAAAACAAGTAAACTACATGGTAACGAAATCTGTAATTTATGAAAATGAATAAACTGCATAGACTTCCTAACAGTCATATAGCACACTTACCCATTCCCTTTTAACCTCCATCAGGAAAGCAATGAGTTAAAGCAAGGTAGAATTATAACACATTTCACAGAAATGTCTTTCTTATATTAACTTTTCTAAGAGTAGTCCATTTAAGTAATTACTACAGAGCAGGAGATAAATCCCACAAGAATCAGTCATCAGGTTAAATTACTGTCAAAAGTAAGTTAAGTAAAGAAAATTGAGAGTAGTTACTACACTTTCGTAGAGTAAGTTAAAATAAAGTCCAAAAGTAACATACAGGAAGATTCAGATTACCTCAAAATCTCCATTTAAAATGTATGAATTGTTCCTTAAAATCACCTATTTTTGGCAAAAAAAGGTTATTTCCCTGCAAGTCTAATAACAATCACTCTTCCTCAAGGAAAAAAACTAGTTTACTTGTAAGCCTAGGCTACAATCTCTTTCCCAAGAAAGCAAGACAACACAGCATTTTTCAACAGCCTAAGGAGACCCATGTACCTATATCCTCTTCTCATTGAACAGCTGACTGACCACTATATTTCTTGACGCAGAATAACACATTGCATCATTATTCACAATGCCATTGGGCCTCTTCCCGAGTCATTCACTAGTGCTACTAATCGAGGATCCACCTTTGTTTTCTAAAAGCAAATTCTAATGTCACAAACACTACGGTGACAAAGCTGAACAAATTAAAAAAACCCAAACCAACCAAAACGCTTGAGAGATAAAGGTTCAATTCCACAGAACACATGCTTCTGAAAAAAAATAGTTAAATAGTTATCATTACAACTTATGAGAGTCTGCGAAGTGTATTTTTTCAAAAATCCATTCTTACTGAACTGTGTAAAAATGCAATAGCTCTTAAAATAGCTTTGTTAGGTAGAATGCACTTTCCCACAGCGAATAAGGTATCATGTAATAGTTACATTAGGAATTTTTATAATTAATAGACATATGCATTGAAGAGCATATTAGCATTTTATTAATATTAATATACACATTTAATAACTGCAGTAATTAACAACATTCCTATAATTCTAGTGATAGGAGACAAAACCCGAATATCACTTTAGAGTTTAATACTACAGTTATAGGCTGACCATATCCCTGCAACTCATCACCTACCTAAAAAAAAAAAAAGGAAACTATTCTCTATCAGCACACCTGCAACCGAATTTTTAGTATCTGAAGTTTCCATTCTTTAGAAATGATATTTTACCTACTGCATATCCTCTTTAACATTTATTTCAAACTCACAAAAGATTTAATTAAATAAAAAGAAAAAACCAGAGTAAATTATTATATAAATAATTCCAAGTTAAAAGTATACTAGATCACTATGCCAAAAATTGTCACCATAAGAGTTGTATAAAAAATTTCTAGTATTATTGATGAAATACCACCAATATACAGATTATGTTAATGTTTATGTGATGATAACAGAAGGGAAGCCAGTTTACAGTTTAGCATAATTGTTTCACATAGTATTAAACTGGACATGGCATTCTCTTAAAGGCAATTTTCCAAACTAAAAATTTCACACTTCTCTTGTACCGCTCTCATAAAATGGCAAATTTCTTATTAGAAACATTTTTATTTGTCAAAGCTAGTTTTTGATTCCACACATAACAGCCACTCTCTCAAAAGAAAATAACAGTAACTCTATTTCCAAGGTACCTTGGAAGATAAGAATCCTCCCACTAATATAACATCCATATAGGAATATTTTCAAGCACCTTGACAGACACACACAGATCAGCACACTAAGACTGATACAACCTATTGACAGGTTATGCTTAAAACTTTATACTTACAAAGTGTAAGAAGCTATTCGCTATTATAACAGGGTCACTATGTCATGTCATATCAGATCATTCTGGTATTCATGAAATATTTTCCTCAAGCCTGTATAAAAATCTAGCCGTATATAATTTCAATCACAGAAGTACTAAATCTAAAGTAATTTTTTTCAAATGATATCACAATTATTTCTTACCATGACTATGTCGCCAGGCTGTATACTGATTTCATCGTGGCTTCTTGACTCAAAGGGATACAATGCTCTATAATACACTATTTTTACATCCTCCTGAGCAGAAATGGTTAAAGGAGCTTTTTCTGAGCAAAGGAAAAAAAAGTATTTAAAAAAACATATTATTTTTGAATAGTTGAAAAATGAGGTGAAAGTGAAGAAAAAATAACAAACTTTACACTGTCTGTAGGAAGTATATTTGCCCCCTTTTACACAAGAGGCAATAAGAAATGAATTATTTAAAATATAATTTTCTAACTATTTCCTCTTCTAAACATCAGGTAAAATATTACTATATTTTCACTTTTATGAGATGTATAGCTATTTTCGTAGAAAGAATAAGACACTTATGACGCAACACATGACTTCTCAAATGCTTCCATGGTTTTGTAGGTTAAATCTGATCATAGGTTCAATTCAAACAGTGATGTTCTTGCATATATCAATGGTATACCACATACCTTTAGAGCCTGCCTATGTAGCAGTTTCATTTGCAGCCTGACTATACTTCAAAGAAAGATGTTTTAAAATGTTCTAATACATATAGATTGGCTGAAAAGAGGTCACTTACAGATGGTTTTAAAAAAATAACATGCTAAAGATGCATTATTAGAAAAAGAAGAATACAGCAAAACTCCAAAATTATAAGCTAAACTGCTTTTGTACAATGCACTTCCTATTTTGCTTACTTAGTCATAAAAGCGCCCTCTGCTACTCTGCACAAATAAAACATAGCAAGAGAACACATTAGATTAAATCAGTTCTAGATTTGGGCCAAATAAAGGAAAGTATCTCCCCATTTATGCAATCCTTTGATCCAATATTTAAACAAATACTACACTCCCAATAAGTTGTTCTGTGCGTGTTATCAAAGCCACTTAAGAGGGAACCATGATTCCCATCACGAGCAGAAGTCAGGTTATAATGCGAAGAAAAAGCTCTCAGGTCAAAGTGATCATATGTGTAGCAGAAAAGAGGGGATTAAATCTTAGACTTCAGGTCATTTTTTCAATAAACATGCATGGGAAAGTGGAAGGAGGAAAAAGTATAGCCAATGACGTATTCCTACTACTGTAAAAAAATATCAAGGTGTATATTGAACACCAAAAAGTAAGAATTGTAAAGAAAAGTGTAGACTTCACTTTGCTAAACACCATACTTTTAGGAAGAATAGTGAAGCCTAAAAGAAAAAAACTTTTTGGAGTCTAGAGCTCAATCCATACATTATTTACTTTAGTAAGACTAACAACCGCATCTTGAAACATAATATTCTTCTGTATTAAAAGTGAAGACAAGTAAAGACTTGTTCAAGAGGCGCATGCAACAGCATTTCTTGACTTTTTTCTTGTACCTGCATTTGACCAAGGAGCCTGGACAGTTGGCTTGACTGGCTCTTGATGTGGTTGGAAAAGCTTACTCAGTTTCTCTTGCATTTCCTGTTTCCCCTTATCCTCACTTTCCTTCTTCTTGGTTTCTTCCCTTTTTTGCTTTTCATCTTCTTGAATTTTTTTTTGCCACTGAAGCTCCTCTTCTGGTTGCACTCGATCAAGCCACTGTTTATCCCGTTCCTGGATTCGCCTGTTGGACAATTAAGGTGCTTCTTTTAAGCCGGTCAAACAAAAGACCATAAAAGTTAGTTGTCCTTGTGTGCGATCTATAATACAAAGGATATTCTTTATGGCTTTCGCATACCCTGTAAGAGCTGCTAATTTTATTTTCGTGAGTTATCAACCACTCTACAGCATCTTCTTACACAATGACTATTAGAGGGCAAAGGTTCATAAAGATTTGCTATGACTGTGTGTACTCATAAAGAGCTGTGACTCTCAAATAAGTGAAAGAACATTATTTCGTGTAACCTACTACTAAGTGCAGACCTCCATTACCTTGAGTTGCTTTGTCTTCACATCTAAAAGACTACATTTACTTCTTAATTTTAACTCATATATCAATTCTGTACCTTTGCAATGTGATTCCACAGAACTCTAGAAGAGGTACAGATCAACCTGAAATGATAAACTAGTTATTTTGGAGCCAAATTTAAGATGAGAAAAAACATTAAACACCTTTTTTTCTTGTCAGAGTCCTTTGGAGATTTGTAAATGCTAAACTTTACCTTCTTTATTGAGGCTGTGATCTCTTCTCTACAAGGACATGAAAATGAACATATTTACCTACATTTTTCTTGTTATTGCATGAAAATTTAAACAGGTATGTGAGAATAGTCTCCTACTTAGCTCATAATGCTCTGAAAATTATAAACTTGATAATATTCACTATCTCACACTTTCATTCCCACTTATTCAACTCAACAACACCTAAGTCTCAACTTAGAGATTCAACAACATTTGTGTATTCTCTACATAGATTTTTATGGGATTCATAAATCTTATGTATTGCTTTAAGTCATGAGCCACATGGAGAAAGGAGGAAGACAAAGAGAGAAAAAAATCTCCCTTGGCTGAAGAAACAAAACTCCTTGGCATTCACGAATGCAGATGTAAGCTGCTCAGTTCTACCTAAGGCTGCTTTTCAAACTCTCCTCCCAAGCAGTTCAATTCAAGCAATTTGAGCATTCCATTATATCAGCATTGCAAGTTACCATTTTCTGTCCACAAATCCTTTTATTTAATCTAGGTCTGTAGATAACAGCTACAGCTATCACTCGACATTTTCAATAATGAATTCTTACTATAAAGCAACTATAAAGGGCTATAGCACAATGTGTTTTATTTTGTTCCGTGACCTATTCCACTTCTCTGCTTTCCTAATACTTACAAAATCAGTGACAAATGCATGACAAGCTGGTCATTACAGACTTGGCATATTATGTAGAAAATATTTTGTCCAAGGGCAACATGAATTCCTGGCCAAAAACTGTAAAAAAAAATTTATTACTTACAGGGAAAAATCCACTTTCCAAACAGTACATTGGCACCAGTGGGCAAAAACCTCCTATCTATCAAAGCAAGTTTTGAGTTGACAAGAGTGTTTTCTGAGAGCTGTCAAAGTATCCAGTTATCTCTTTAAGATGGCAGCTACGAACTTACAAGCTTAAAAATTCTTCAACGTACAGTCATTTAACAAGTTAATAAATTCACTGTTCTGATAATCTCCCAGTTTAATCTCTGAATTTGTCCTTTGTATGTTCATTTGCAAAGTATTCAGAGCCAATCACTCAGCAGTTTAGTTGCAACACTGAAGATGTAACACAGACACAGAGAGCCCAGTTATCTTCTGACTTGAGTGGTGGCTTACTTCATGACTTTAGTCAGTTGGGCTTAAATGGGAAATTGAGTTTTTCAATTAAGTTTCTAGTAGAGCGATTAAGTCTTCCCATATATAAACCAAGTTTGCTCTAATTGCTGGAGCAAGAAGAGCAGACAAAAATTCATCTTTGGGGAGTGTGGGATATATATGATTTCTTTTTTCCTTCCATAGAAGCCACAGAATTTTCTTCTTTGATTGTTATGGTAGGTGATTTCACTAGTTAAAGATTGGGAAGGGAATAAGAAGACACAGAAACCAAAGAAACACAAGCCTAGATGTGAGTTCCACAGCTTGGGGTTAGGAATAGAAAACCTGACATTCTGCCCATTTCCTTACTTCAAGACTCATAACGTGCAGATTATTGTAAAATATGACCTCTAATATGGGATTTACCTACACTTGCTTTTACTCTTTTAATTTCCTTTTTTCTCTCATCAACTGTATTGTACTACTCAGGCAGTTCTTATCCCAAACACCAAGTGTAAGTTCTATTCATTTTACTCAAATGTAGCAATTTTTTCCCCTCTGAACTGTATTTTCTCCATCATGCAAGTCTGCATGGAACTAGCCTTAAGATAATGAAGGCTAAATAGCCTTAAGAGGTCTTCAAAAAGACCTAGACAGTCCCCAAGCATGTATTGTCTGTACCTTTGCTCAGTTAATTTACATGCACAATTCAGTGCATAACTACCAACAAAAGAATTGTTGGGATGGTTCTCAGTATAAAGTGATTGTAGTTAGCCATTAAGTCAAAGGTTAAAGTGCACATAATTATGATCTTAGATTATTCTTTCTTTGTTTGCTTTCACTAGAGTTGTTACTTCTGTTACTTACCATTAAGGGGCAGTATCTAGATTATGAGGATTAATCATTTACCTTATTCATTTTGGCATCTGTTGGAAATCAGTAAGACTGATAGACTGCTCATTATCAGGTACACCAACTACAATGACTTTGAAGCTGGAATATTTGGGCAGTATTACCAGTATTGTCTGAATGCTCAGCTAGCATGAAAAGTCAGAAATGAAGTTTTCCATGGCAGAATTTTTTCCTTTTTTTTAAATACATTTTTAAATTTTCATTTTTCTGGAAAGAAATGGAGTTTTTTATTTAATCCTCTGAAACAGATTTTTTTTTAGTCGTCTTATACTCCACGTACCTTAGCAGCGTTCTTTTTTTTCCAAGGAAAGCTCACAAAGAAGTACTATATTTTCAGGATAGAACGCTGTTTTCTTAGAAAGTCTGCTATTTCTGAAGTTGATCTTCAGATTTTTAAAGGTATAGGTTTTATGTAAAAGATTTAATAAATATTTAAACAGAACTGCTTCTGTGTATAAGATTACTGCATGGAGATATAGTTTTCACTGAGACCTTGGGATTTTTTTGCCTGAAATGTAAAAAATAGCTTGACTCACCAATTACTGACATAGGCTATCAATGTGCTTTAGGTCACAGTTCATGTAATGCTATAACCAATAATTTAAGACCCCTTTGTTCCCAAGCCTTTGTTTTCATCTCTTGACCAACATCTGTCTACATTAAAAGTATTTTACGTATTTCACATAAATACATTATGTAAATTTGTTTTCCTCCATGTATTTAAGTGTGTATCAAATAATATTAGCTCTGTATTTGATACTAGTATGAAGGACAGAACTAGTTAGTTACACTGTCTCTAGATGTAGAAGTTCACTACACATTTAAGTAACACTGCTAAAACCTGTACGTAACACTGACATTTAAGAGTCCCAGACAGGAGTGGAGTAGAGCAGAACATTTGGAAGGAACCTGTAGCAACAACAATCATCTGATTCAACTGCCCAAGCAATCCAGGGCTCACCAAGTCAAAGCATGTTATCAAGGGCATTATCCAAATGCCTCAAACACTGACAGGCTTGGGGCATCAACCACCTCCTCCCCGTCCACAACACACTTCTCATTCAAAGGTACGCCAAGAGATTCCCCTAACTTTAAAAGGTATCATCTGCACTGAAACAAAACTTAGTCTAGGTCTTGAATATCCCTCCCATTTAGTGATGTATTATTTGAGATCAGATTATGCTCCTGATAATGCAAAGTTTATTTAGTGGTTTGCAAAATGCTGTTCACTTTAACACCTCTACAGAAAGAGTTTAAAAAAACCGGGCGTGGTGGCGCGCGCCTGTAATCCCAGCCAGAAGGGAGGCAGAGCCTGGTACCGGATCGGTTAAGTCGCGAGTTCGAGTTTACCCTGGGGTTGGCTGACCGCGGAAGGAAAGGCGGCAGCACCAGTTGTTAAATGCCCTGGAACAGGGGGCGAGGCATTTGGGCTATAATACATTGCGAAAATACACAGTAAACGCGTTGCGAGACGGGGGGGCTCGTAAAGAAAAAAAAAAAAAAAATTAGGGGTTGGTCTCTTCTCTCAGGTGACCAGTGACAGAACTAGAGGGCATGGACTCAAGCTACGTCAGGGAAAGTTTAGGCTTGATGTGAGGAAGAAGTTCTTTACTGAAAGGGTGATTGGCCATTGGAATGCGTTGCCCAGGGAGGTGGTGGAGTCTCCGACCCTGTAGGTGTTTAAGGGGAGATTGGATGTGGCACTGAGTGCCATGGTTTAGATGATGGTTGGTGTTAGTGTTGGGTTATAGGTTGGACTTGATGATCTCAGAGGTCCTTTCCAACCTTGTCATACTGTGATACTGTGATACTGTGATACTGTGAAAATAGAGCAGTTTGTTACCTTTGAGCTTCTTTTTGCTTTTCCAGTTCTACTGTCTTCCTTTCCTGTTCCTTCTGTTTCAGTTTCTCAGCTTCCATGTTCTTTTGCTTCTGTAGTTGCTGTTTATTATGTATCTCTCTCAGGTCCTAGAGAAAAAAGTAAATGATGTGTAAACATATACCATATGAACCATAACTAATGGCCCCATATGTTTCATTGTGAAGAAACAAAACTTACAAATGATTGGATAACTCTATTCAAACTTACAGTATTTTAGGGTAGATTTCAAAGGTCTATAAACCACTTACTGTTTTACTAGTCTTATCCATATTACCTAAGATGTTAAAGGATTAAGAAACAAGAAAGCTTTTAAATAAGACTCTAAAAAGTCGACAAAGGTATGACAAAGCTTAAAACAAAACATAAATGACTTTTCAGATTAAGTTGTTTGCTGGTTTGTTAAATCAATTTATTAAATTCTATACAAAAACCTGCCATCTAAGCTGTTCGTAATAGCAACTGTTTCAGTTAATCAATTTTATTTTTAAACTAAAGAAATTTCAATATTGTTTTTATACCCAGGAGAGTGAATTCCTTAAAGCAACATCTCTGGGATGAATTGTAGCACAGGAGTATTTACTGATATATAAGTCAGTTATCCTCTAGTTAACTGGGAAGACATTGCCTGAAACATTTTGAATATAAATCATAATCAAAACATCATCTATTCTTCAAGATTTGTTCTCCGCATTAACAGCCATTAACACAAATACAAATTTTATCCTTAATCTCTTTGCATAAAAATTTTGCATCTGAACTCCTTAATATTACAAGGGGGAAAAAAGGGATAACTTTACTTTTATAACAACTGAAATTTTTCATTGAAAATAGTTAACTTCAAAAAATTGATACGTTTAATGAAAATACGGTAGAGACAAAAAGAAAGCAGAAAAGGTTTGCATAGAAGGAAATAGTTTCTAAATCTGTACCTTAATAATATCTACTTTTATTAAAATATTCATCATGCAGGTTTGTTAAGTTCTTGTATCCTTAAAGGCTTTATCTTAATTCACTCAAAAATTGAAACAGTTAATCTTAAAAGTATTGGAGAGTTTTTCAGAAATTCACAATTTACAAATTAGCCAGATGAAGACTTGATGTAACTATCCTCATGTAACTCATTGAAATGGAGAAAATAGCATGAGCAAAAAAAGGGTAAATATCAAGTGATTCAAAATGCCAAAAAGAGAAAAGTTTCAACAAGTTAATTTCATAACATTATTAGTAAACTCTTAGCTGTAGTTTCATAAAAGTTGAAAGTTAATACTTGTTTATTTACAGACTATACTTGCAATGTGTCCAAAAAAAACAGTTAGTGAAAGTAATACATGCATCAGTGCTGAACATCTGCACACTGTGTAACATCGAATTTTAAGGTGTCAAAATAACTACGCTACGCAAAGGAGCAGCACATGACCCTTGCAAGGTATTAAAACCACTTCTGATATATGGAAGAAAGTTTTTACAAAAAACCAACAACTTAAGACGAACCTCGCAACCTATCTCTGTCTCATTTCATTAATGATCCTCAATTTTAAATTCAATGAAAATTGAATTCAATATCATTAAAGAGATAATCAGTTCTTATAAAAGTTTTAATTAAAACTCTGCTAAGGCCATGAAACTCATTGAAATATGGAGATGCTTTGGGCAATACCATAATTTATAATCATCATTATTTTCCACAGTCACATTAAGGCTTATTAGATAGTTAGGATCTGGAACGGATCCTACAGAAAATAAACTACTCTTGCAAAATCATCAGAATTATTGAGGCAGGATACTGCCTTCGGGAAAATATTTAAACTCTGAATGCCTATGTTTATAAACATTCACGCATAGCCTTGTTTTGGACTAAGGAAAAGGGCTACTAAGAAGGAAATATTCTTGCAATATTGAAGAGAATGGAATTTTCAGTATTTGGCCCATAAAGAATAATGAGAAAATAAAAGGATCCAGCCACTGCAGTGAACACACATTTGGTCAACTGCACCTGGAGTTAGAGGTGGCCTCTGACATGCTAACTAGAGCAAACATTCATTTCCAATAACTGTGTGTTACTAATTCAGCTTTAGTGTTGTTAACATCCATAATATGTTGAAGTACAAAGGATTTGACCCTTGTTTCAAATTAATTTCTCTGGTAGAATCACAGTCCCATCTTGTCTACATGATCACCTGAAACCTTTTTGTATCAAAAAATACGTACAAGTGCAAAGGACAAATACATAACCACAAGAATATGAGAATAATTTACAAGCATTAATCTGAAAGGACATAGATTAGAAAATGGCACGGTTGAAAGCAGTTTTCCATCTGGCCAACAGTATTACGAATTTTTGTAGACTACAGAAATCCATACAACTAAGCATCTACAAAGCTCTTTAAGTCTAAAATACTACTGCTACTGTGAAATACCATGTATCTTGATGAGCGCACATGACTTCACAAGCCATTTCACTTTTCCAGGCAAAGAGACTGCTATCCAAAACACAAGTTTGATTCCTATGTTTTGTTAGGCTTTAGTACAGGCTTCTATTTAGAAATCCTTTGTTGTCCTACTTGCTCTAGCTTTAATTCACATTCATGTCCACTCCTGTCCTTAACTTTGTATGCCAAGAAGCTCAAGAATCTGAGTCCTAGCCAGTAAGAACTCCTCCTGCCATGGAACAGAGAGCATTCTGATAACCACACGCTTCTAGTAAGGCAATGCTGAAGATAACCTCTTCTTACTTGCAAAATCTTAAACCATTTAGACAACACTGCTTTCCAGGCTTGTTTTTAATTCCCCTTTGCATCTTTATCCCAAATTGTGCTGTTTAAGCAGTAAAATAGTAACAATCACTAGGCAAAGAAAGATGAACTAAAATTCTTGAGGGGTATGAAGGCTATCAGAGTTAAACAAAAAAAATCCCAATAAATCTCAAAACCTTTAGGTGAGACAACCCAGATGCAAGTATCTGACCTTAGTTCAGCTTTTTTAACAAGAAATTTGTAAACTAGAAAGAATTATTCAGTTCATCTATATCCCCAGAATCGTGAGGAATCTACCTCTAATCCAGAATACTAGTATTTTCCTCCCTCAGGAAAACTTCCTGAATTTGCAAAGACATAAAACCAAGTTACAACTTGTAAGGCATACACGCACCAAACACTATTCACTTCCATTAGATGCAGAACTGTAAGGTTAGTCCAAACTTTATATTTTAATTATAGTTTAAATGTGTAAGTTTATCTTACCAATAAATGTGCAATATATGCCACTTTTACATCCAAATAGAAAACTTGGGATGTTTTAGGTATGCACTATGCCTCAATGTCTCTCTGAAGCAAGCAAGTAGTTTCTCATACTTACTTGAGTACCTACAGCAGGATCATTAACTGCTGCCAACTCTGGTCTAAATTATTGAATTATTTTGTTTGCTTATTTTGTCATTTTATCTATATGCTCAGCTAAGTTATGACATCAAGGGACATTTTTATTTACATTTTCTGTAGACATTTTAACGCATTCCTTCCCAGCTAAGCCAATGTGCTAGTTCAGCATTTTGTGATGAGATTTTCTGTGACACATCTGTAACAGTTAAGAAAATCTAGCCCAGTTTATAATCCTAGCACTGGATGGAATATTTTTGGAGATAAACAATGGAATATATATCTTTTTTTTCATCTAGGAAGAAATAAAGATTTGATCAGTATCTCATGCAACAGACAGATGCTCCGTTGCTTTGCCAAGCACCAGTGGGAAGACAGGGGAGAGAGAATCAGCATTTCCCACAGTGTTATAGGATACCAGTTGAACAAAATTATAGTAACACTTCAACAGTCAACAGAATGAAACATCTGTAAGATGAGTATTCAGCACAGTCCTAAACTCATCTTCTCTTAGACACAAGTAATTTAAAAGCTGTACATTTACAAATTGTATATTGTAACTCCAAAGACATAACAATGCTTTGCTTGTTTCTGGTATGCAGAACAAAGCATGTCTTACCTTATAAGCAGAGAGAAAATGTTACCTTTCCATTTAATTCACAAACAGACTAACAAGTATAATTTTGAGATGTTACAATAGCCACATTTAGGTACCCACATAATACCGAATATGAATTAAAAATAAGTTTCATACAGCAGAGTAATAGCCAGTATATTCAGACAAGTCACATTGCTATGAAAACCTAAACATGAGAAATGTGGTTGTTTAAACCCAAATTTTGCCTTGACAGAAAGACAACAGAACTAAGGATAATTCAGGGGTTACAGTACAAGATTTCTATCAAATCTTCTTCCCTTGAGACAAATTGAAGAATTTGATCCCAGAGTGAACAGTTCCGTGCTCACTGAGCCTTTCCCACAGGAATACTCTTCTATCCCATTCCCCAGCTGCCAAAGTGCCTGGTCCTTGACAGACAGTTCCTCCTTCCACCCCACATTATAGTTATGGAGAATTTGATAGAGAACACATTGCCATCTCTCTGATACTTGGAATCACAAATCCCAGTGCTGCACAGGAATACTTAGGAGTGCTTTCTTAAAATTTCTGAACATTGTGACCAAAAGAGGCAATTGACATTTCAGATATGCAAAAGACGAAAAAAACCTAACTAGTACTTTGCCCAGGTTGCAATTCAAAGCACACTCCTCACCTAGACAGTAAGTATTAGATAATCAAATTATAAACCCCTCTGGTTATGTTTTAGTGCTATAACCTCATTAAATACTAACTTAGTTAAACACTGCACACTCATCTGTTTATGGTAAAGTAAAGCACATAACTGGAGGAGGTTCATCACTCAGATTGAGACAGTTGTGTACTGCCTGAGTATGGCATGGAGACCTTTAGAAAGGAGTCTAAGTAGTTGACGCAGCCCAGGAGAACTGCCAGGCACTGCAGCATTGCATCTTCCATTGCCACTGACTGGAAGAAAGAAATGCTCAAATGTAAACAGGCATTCACAGGTAAGACTTGTCCAGTGCACACTGACTAGGACAGGGACTGACAATAACTGGAACATGACACAAAATGTAAAACATTTTTAAGAACTTGATTCCACTTGTTCACCACTTTTTCCAGGCACTGATAACAGTTTTTCAGCAAGATTAACATATTTCAGAAACACTAGTTCAGTTACCTCCTCCTGTGCAAATACACAGATAAACTCTAAACATTTGATTCTTCTAGGCTATATGAAAGGATTGTTTGGCCTTTAGAGAAAAAAAATGTATTATAAATTAATTTTTATTTGACAGTGTGTGATGTCTGACCTTTGCAAAATTCAAACGTAAATTCACGCTGAATGTAGAAAGAATTTGTAAAGGTAAGTGATAGTAGAACTATATATACAAACAGGAAAATTAATGTAAAGCCTTGAATACTATATAATTATTTTATAAATTAGAGAAAAGTAAAATTTACCTAGGCACTTGTTTATAATATTTGTATCAATTTTAATTACATTTCTAGGTGAAGATGTTTGAAGTGTAATGGAAGTTACAACACCCTGAACCATAACTGCGTATACAAATAAGTAGCCCAACTTTCAACCCTGTTACAAATTCAGTTGCTTACTTTATGGTCAAATACAGCACAATCCCTAAGACTATAATCTCTGATAAAATGCCTCAAACCTGAATCAAAAGGATATCTGACCATCTGCAGGCTAAGGTACCTATCTCTTTGTCATACAAGTACACTTTTCCAACACTGTGGCTAAAACAATGTCCTAGAAGTTAAATACTAACCAAAAACTACCAACAGTTTTCTGAAACCATGTAGTTCTACCTAAAGATTATTGAATAAAGATACTTGAAACTACCTGTTTTGAAATGTTAATAGCAATTTATACTCCAGAGAGTTTTTGAAAAGGAACCACTTCTATAAACATTTCCTACTACTAAAATGTTAACTTGAAGCAAAAGTGCTTGAGCTCCAAAGGACTAATTAGAAGAAATTTAAATCAGTTATTTCAGAGGGATGAAAAAAGATCCAGTAGAAGAAAAAAAAATTCATTTATCTCCCTAGTCACTCGTATATGATACTAAGACACAAAAATAAGGTAATTTAAGACCAGTTTTAAGTACTCACTTACTACAAAACATAAAAACTAGAATATGGCAGCAAATGCAGTGCAGTCCCCTGCATACAAATATATTGGAACATCAAGTAAATCTGATTGTCTCATTAATGACAAATCACATTAGGTACTACTTAAATTGTTTATTTTATCGCAGAATCTTTCTGCATGGGCTATCAGTAGATCAAGTATAGCCTACTTAAAGAGAACTGAGTTTTGCAAAATTTAAGGATATATTCACACAGGAGATAATGCAACTGACATTCATAGCCACCAATATAAGGAATAAATCCCAACAATGATGACAAAAGGTTATAAGTGAATATCGCTGTCGCCTGTCTCTTCAGTATTTCATCAAAATTAGTTTGGCATATACTTTGTACTCAGAGAGCATTAGTTTACATATTTACAAATCTGGTTCTGTTTTGTATCAAATTAAGTATTTTGACTAAGACATATTTCCTACTGGGAGACAGAGGTTTATAAGTGCAAAATGCTGTAAGATGGTATATACCTAAAGAGATTTAGATACACTTTTTTTTCCTTGGAGCTCACAAACAGTACCACATCTTTCTGCTTCTTGTCAAGAAGCTAGCTGCGTTACAGAAAACAATGCAAGCACCAGTGCTTCTCCATCACTTTTCAGAGAACAAAAGCTGCACAAGACATCAATTATGGTGTTGCCATCCTAACAAATGTACACCTCTCAGTTAGTATAATGAAGCACAAAGTAAGTTTCAAACCTACAAGATAATCTAGGAACAGCCTTGATTAAAAACATATTTTATTTTTTTAAATAGATTGTAAAAAGATTTTAAATAAACATTTTGGTATTTCCCATTTTTACATATTTCCCCTTAATTTACAATATAAGAAGCCTTTATATTTAGAGCTCAGCTGTGGTCCAATTTTTGAAACATTAATTGAAAATATTTAAGATTTATATTTTTATGTAACTTTAAGCATTATACATTTGACTGATAATTATACAAACTGCTGGGTGTTTTAGCACCAAATGAGCCTACTGTATTTCTGCATCCAGTTACTTATAAAATAAATAAAGAAAAAGTTCTGTGATAATTAGCAAAACTATTAGTTTGGTCATTATTTATAAGCAATTTTATACCAAATTCAAAAGCAACATTTTTCCAGTGCCAGTTCCTAAAAGTCAGAGTTGTTTGATTTTTTTAGGTAAAAGTATCTGAGAATCGTGCAAGTTCCTAGACTACTTTGTTTTGAGTAATATTCTATCCTTCGTTTAAGAACAGAACTTCCACTTCACACAAACACTGATAAAACTAGGATCTCAGGAAAGCTTTTCCTAGCTTTGTGCATAAAGTCTCTTATGCAAGGTGTTACAAGAGCTGTTTTCACAAAAACAACAGCCACTAAATGCACAAACAGCATCTCCTAAGCCATTTCCTCTGGTAATGGGAGCACTACAACAGTTCCATGTAGAAACCCGGAAAAGGTATATATGCCTTTGCAGATATTTAAATCTAGTTATAAACTCATCCAGGCACCCCAAAATACGCCTTGCACATCTAGCAAAACTACAAAAAGAAGGTACAACTCTCACTGAATTAAGCTCCCACTAGTTCCAATAGTACAGCACCCCCACAGCCTCGTTTTTGCCTCTTCCAAGCAAGCAAAGCAAGCTGCAGCAAGGTCAAAATACCAACACACAGCTTCCAAAAGTGGCCTTCCTATTAAGCACGGCTTCTAGACATTATGAAATGAAGAACACCATACCGTCAAGCCAAGAAGAAGCCTGCTGAAGTCTTCCCAAATAACTATCTACACATAACTGATTTTCTCACAGTGATAACTCTAAATACTAAGATTTGAACGCAGAAATAAATTTTCCCATTAAACTGCAAAATACTTCACAATTAGATACGGTATTCTTGGGTAGACGGCAGACATTTTGATAAATCTGTATCTTTATTTAATGTGCTTTTTCAATTTTTAATTATCATAAGCTTGTTATTTGTTAAGTCAACCCCTTGGGTATTTAAAATATTTAACTTTGCTTGTTTATTTGTTTTGGAGGGGGTTTTGCTACTGTCACAAAACTAAGCTCATTCACCCCTCTGCCCATTTATAAGTTGTTTAGGTCATTCATGATCAAATTGAATGCTGACACTAATTTTAGAATTAATATCCTCTGCTCATATTTATCTGCAAAACACTTCAGAAGGACTCCATTTAAAAAGAAAAAAAAACAAAAAACAAAATCACAACAAGTTAAGATGTATCCAAAAAGCACATATATATAAAAAAAGAGGTAAACAATTCTGTTTTCTTTAAAATAAACTGAATATTTTGTTTGCCCTGTGCCTCTTCTGACTCTGCAGAGAGTCTTCCCTTTCCACCTCCCTGGTTAAGCTTGTGAGAATTGTCTTTGAACTGGTATTGAAACAGGTAGTAGTACGGTTTACAGCTTTTAGTTTTTGTATAATTATTAATAACTTGAATACAAAAAACCAAGCTATTTGATGCTTAACTTCAAACACATCTTCCATTTAAAGCATATGATGCAATCATAGTTGATCTAATTTCAAAACAACTACAGAATCACTAGCGTATCTATCATGGTGCTTTTCTTTCTAAATACCTGTAGCACAATTCATTACAACTTGAAGGAAATTGAGTATTTTTCTAGTCAGCTATCAGGAGAAACCATCAGTTGAACAAGCAGATAAAGTATTTTAACATTGGAATATTTTATGAAAAAAAAGAACACTATTAAAAGTTTGTAACTTTTCTCTGAAGTACACTTCCTTTATGCAATTTTCTTGTGCAGAAATAAAAAAGTATCACACAGTTTTAACAAAAGACTCATCAACAAAGCGTGAAACCACAAACAACAGACAACTACATTCAGGAACAAGTATGAGCTTATGAACAGCAGACAAAAATTCTGCATGTCAGGAGAAATTCAAGTCTCTTCATTAAAGATTTCCATTTGAAGTACTGATTCCAGCAGATTTGCTGACCTACTACAGTCTTGCAATTTGATGCAAAAGGGCAGAAACTGGCAATTTCATATTTGCAATCACAGACCTGGAATCAGAACTCAAATTTATTCTTAAATAAATTCTGCAGATAATTTGATTCAAACTCTAAGTTTGGATGCAATGTAGTATTTTATTTAAAACAAAATACAGACTTGAGAATGTTCCCAAAACTGACATTCTGAATCAATCATTCTAGTTCAATGTTTTATGCCATAATCAAGTTAGAAAATAACTAACCGAACATTCAGAAGAAAGAGTTAAAAAGTCTAGCATTACCTTCAGTTGATTATTGAAAATATCAATTTCCTGAAGTTTAGATCTGGTTTCTTTTTCTACTTCATCTAGTTGGTCTCGAAGCTGTTGACGTGCTAGTTCCTTGGCTTCTAAGGCTCTTTTAATAGTAAGAAGAGAGTCTCCTGTTTTTAAACATATTGTCATATAAGTATTTTCTTACAACAAGAGGTTTTTGTCATAGAAAGCAACAGTTTTCAACATTCATCTTGTAATACAAAAAAAGAAATTGCAGAGTACACTGTGCATTGCAGCATCAAATGCTATACAAAACTAGATACGTACAAAAATATACTTACTGTGCAAACTGTTCTGTTGAACTTGCTTTAGCTGGTCATTAAGCAACTGTTTTTCTGGAATCAACCTTCCAAGCATCTGCTGAGATTCCTGAATAGAGGACAAAGAGAAGAAAACAAGAAGAGAAACAAAGAGGTGAGTAAAGGATGGCAGCCATAAGACCTCTCATTTTCATTTCTTCTGAAATGAGTCTTTACTCTTTACGTAACTAAATTACTTATTGCTATTATCCAAGAACCATGTATGTGGTAGTACCACTCAGGCATACTTCTCTGCCAATACAAAAGAGTGAGCATATCAAATTCAAGCATATTACTTGAAAAATGATTCTCACTGAATACATTATTTCATGTGGAATTAACTTGATATTCAGGACACAATGACACAGATAGTTTTCAAGAAATGTTAAAACAAGGACGTACTAACAGTTTAATTCTCATTTTATTAGATCAGTACTAACAAGAATAGAAAGACAAACATTTACAGTTTATTTTAAAAACAGAAAATAAAGGCTTTCACTTTACAGAAAAATACTATGGTCAAAAGCCATGCAACACAAGCACTGTTAGATGAGAATACTTGAGTCCTAGATCACTCAATTTAACACTCTAGAAACAGGATTATGATCTCTCTCAGTTTCAACACACGGTCAGAAGACTGTGTATTTAGATATTACAGGAGACTCTGCAGAAGAGAAACTCCTGCTTTGGTGGTTCATATATCTATATATGACATATAATCCTTGCTCTTTCTGGAGGATGAAGTGCTACTTCATACACCTTTCAGAAGCCTTGACCTCCAACTTGAAGTTGTCAAAACATATCACAGAAGCACGGTGTGAAACCGCTTATTTTATAAAAGCTGCCTGAGTGTCAACACCCCATCTTTCAGACACACTAAGTAATTTATTTCAGCAGTTGTTTTGAATTGCAGGCTTTTGAGGAATCAACCATCTGACAATTTTGATTTGTCATGAAGGACTGCAAATGACATAATACAAATGTCATCTAATCTCTTTAATGCCATCGTCAGTACCATGAAAAGTTTTAGTTTTTGTTACAAGAACACAAGGTTCACCATTCACCATACTGACATGGCTCAGTAGTTGACCCACTTTACTTGTGGCAGTCTTTGATTGGTCCTCTGCAGCATACAGCTCAGATCTTAAAATCATGCAATGACCACAGACTACAAGAATCTTCATGTTCAAGAAAAACTACATACTTGAAAAGCACAGTCAAGGACATTATAAATGAACAAAGCATTAAAATTAAGATAAACTGTGCATTTGACAAGAGTTATATGTGTCCCTCACTGTTCAGCTGCATTGTCTGGAGCCTCAGCAGATCTTTTGCAGCCCCCCATGATCTTGAAGGTCATATACTCCTATAATGGGACTATTATTCCGTACCCAGAACCAAATGACAAACAGCAATATATAATGCAGTATTTTCCAAATCACCTGCCTGTGGGAGTCTACCTCTTTCCCAACAACCACCATTACTATATTCTTAAATTACATGCATAACACTGTCCTTTGTGTTCGCGCTTTCCCTTCCACCACATGCTCCCATACACATACCTGCATGCCCCATGCCGTAGTTTCAGATGAAAAATTTAAACAGTATTATTAAATTAGTATAGCACACAGGCATCATTGAAATGAAGTTTAAGTAGTATGATTCAAGAAAGGTGGCATCTATAGACTGAATGTATTGATGGATAAACCTCAAGAGAAAGAGGAAAGGAAATCACCTTTCAAGACACAAGGATATTATAACTGTAGCATTCCAATTCAAGAACCACTTAGATAAGCCAAGTAGCAGAACAGATGTCAAAATGCAACAGGATTCTTCAAGCACAAAGTAACATATGACAATATTTCAGGGTAGAATGCAATCCTAACTACAGTTCTTTATTTTTAAAAGGCAGATTACTTCTAAACTCTAGAGTACTCAACCTTAATACACAGAATAGCCTGGGTAGTATGTAAGAACAAAGAATGCCAAGAGACCATGAATGTGAAGTTTTGCTTCCTGAAATCAGACAATTATGTAATAAGCATCTGTTCCAAGAGTGTGTACAATATGCTTTTCCACACCCTTTAGTTGTACTGAAGAAAGAGAAGAAATAAATGGCATCACTAACACTGACGTTTTACGCAAGAAATAATTTCCAAGAATCAAATAGTGTCCCATAGAGCAGCAGAAAGCAAACAAAGCAATCAAAAATCAGTTCCTGTCAATCTAATGAGAGAAAGTACTCTTCTGACCCTGAGCAAGAGGGCATAAGAGAAACTAAAATGCCACTACACATCTTGAGTCCTTGCCACATACTCTGCTTTGCAGTGCTTCAGAGGAAACGCAAATTACTTGGCAGCCGAAGTGTTCACCAAGGAGGCAAATAAACCCTGTAGGTATCTAGCAGAAGCCCTGCAGACAGTACAAACAATTCAAACGCATACAGTTAGGGTGTTTGGAAGGCAGTATCCTTCCAAGCACCCCTGGAAATATCACTCTACCAGATACTACAGATTCATATAACTAGTACAAATTTTCATGACCCAGGATTAATTGTTATGCAATTTCTTCCACAAGTTTAATCAAACTCCATCTTGAAACTAATTGATATGTTGAAGAATAATTACTCCTTTGAATTAACACCTGTTTTCATAGCAAGTGTCCATGTGAAGATACAATAACCTACAAAGATAACTAACAATATTGATTTTTTAATCTACTGCAAAGTTCAGAGGATCAAAATCTCCTTTTAAAAAGTCACAGTGCTTTAGTCTATGAGATAGTGAAATTTATAGGATATTTGAGAGATGAATCTTTTTTTTCATTAGAAGGTTATCCACTCTTTTAGGTTCTCCCCAAATAAAAAGCCCTCTTTTCTACTACAACACTTCTTCCCAATATCACAATTTTGAAGAACCCCTCAAGTGACACTAACTAAAATATTGGTAGTACAGATGAATGATCACTTGAGATACAATATTACTAAGCCACAGCTATTGCTGTCAACCTGAAAAAAACCAAAAATCTAACAAAACAACCACCAAGAAGGGCAAGTGTGATTTTCAATACAAGAGTGCTCTTACAGTCATTGTGAACAAAGCAACTTATAAAGCAATCAGTCTTTAACTTATTCAGGTAAACGGGAACTTTTTCACACACTGTACTAAACACGTTTTTTCTCTGTGAGTCAATACCGGTATTTGTAACAATTTCCTACGCTTGATTCAATGCTGTGCGAATTCATTTTCAATTGCATTTCATTGAAGAGTGTTTTCACACCTAACTATGGCAGTTGGTTACTGTCACAAGCCTTACATAGTAACATTTCTTGTTTGCATCAAGTGGACACAACACTGTGCAAGAATATGATCCTTAAACTATGCTCTCTATAACAAGATGCTGTTAGAAGAAAGATGTCTTATGAAAAGTGTAGTGGTGTACACAAAACTTCAGTAGAAACGTAAGACGTTTTAAGAAAGAAGAGAAAAGTAAAGTCAAAGAAATAGCCATGCATAAACCAAAAAACTGAACATTGAAATTCTAGTTTTGTTCAAATGAATGTACAATATTAATTATACTTAGGCAGTTGAAATGGAACAGTAGGATTAAAATTTTAGATATGTTTGACACCTGAGCCTCATAATCCAAGTGTGAGATCCTTTCCATAATAGTAGAAAAGCACTGGGACTTCCCATTACTGATCAAGAGTTAATTTCAAGCAATACAAAATATTTAATAAAGAGAATCAAATACTATAAATCATCTAGAAATTTTTACCAATTACAAAGAATATTTTTTCACTGAAAGCAGACATCTGCTCAATGAACAGACATCTACAACCACATCTTTCATAGATAAATTTAGATAGAGAAGTAGGCAAGATGAATGCCAGGGTTAGAACAAGAACTAATTGGTTTAGCTGGTAACTTCAATTTCAAAAGTTCATTATTTCATAATTTAAAAAAAAAGCATCATCAACAAGTCGCTTCACTGAAACCAACTCTTTCTTTCAGCACATGAACAGTAATCGCTGCCAACAAAACACGCACAATAAAACTTCATTCTCCTCATGTCCCAAAACCCTTTAACATCTCCAGCCAAACAACCAACTTACTGCTCCCCACAATACGATTCTATGATGATGAAGTCATCATTACATACACATCTTCACGCATACGAAGCAATTCCTAGATACATCTGAAGAACACTCACTCACAAGAAGGACAAATTACCCGCAATAATATCATATATTGTGGCAAGTTTTCTTAGGATATTGATGCATTTGAGGCGGTCAAAAGACAAGGCTAAGAACAAAGTCAGAGAATGTTTTCTTACCTGAAGCTGCTGTTGCAAATGGGTGATTTCTGCAATTCTCAGTTCTCTAGATTTATTTGTACTTTCAATGTCTTGTCTTTGGGTAGACAGACGGCATCTGATATCCTGAAGCTTTCCCTCCAACTGATTTTTTTTATCATTCTTTAGAAAAAAAAAGAAAAACATCTCTTCTTTTTACCAGAATGGTTTGCAATCATGTCAAGATCTAAAAAGTACTTTTATTCCATAGTTAAAAGTTGAAATTATTGAAAAGAAACATGGCCACATCAGTCGCTACTGTGCTTGTGTATTTTATCTGCAATGTGATCATCACTTACTAGAGCTTCTAGCTCAAATTCTAGGGTCTTCTTCTTTGCCTTCAGAACAACAATATCTTCTTGTTCTTTGTTTCTTTGATTTAGTAGTTCTTGCCGACGATTACGCTCCCACTCAAGTTGCCGTTGCCTCTCAAGTTCCCGTTTTGCAGCCTGTATTATTTAAAAAAAAAAAAAAAAAGATATGAAAGATCTACTCTCACTTGAAAGCAATGGCAAAAAGGGGCATCACTATATAGCAGATGGAGTCATATTCTTTGTAGTCACCTATTTTAACCAGTTTCCCAACATCCAATTTTCTGATTTAACAAGTAGTTCCCCATTAAGACTTTAAAAACTCTCCAGGACAGCATCAAATCACTATCCAACATGAGACATTCTACAACTTTGCAAAGAACAGCCAAATCCTTTTGCCAAATAATGATTCGATGCAATGTAAGAAAAAATCAGTTTCTTAAAGAAAACAAACCAGTAAATTTAACAAATTAACTCCTCACAGAGAAATCGTGAATGCCACCAACGCCCGTAGATTTTCTTTGTTTATTTTAGCATCTATTTACATCAAAGCAAAAATACTAATCATTATTTAAAAAAAAAAAAGAGTTTAGGAGGACATTGAGATCTAAAAGTCTCATACATTCATTTCATATGAAAAATAAAGAAATTTTTGATTCTTGCGTTACATTCAAAAGCCCAGAAATTTAAGTTCATTCTTCACATGTTTAATTAACTGAAAATAACTACAGAATATTTAGTGTTCACAGTACATTTTGTTCTAATCAAACACAACTGCCAATGACATAGCCACCTTCCTTTTATCTGGTTGGTTACCTCTCTTCTCTCTATTTCTTTCCTTCTTTCCTCTTCTCTCTGCCGCTCCAATTCCCGTTGTTTTTCCAACTGTTTCTCTAGCTCCAGCTGTCTCTTACGTTCTTGCTCCTGTCGCTCACGTTCTTTCCTTTCCTGCTCTGCCCGTTCCAGCTGTGCTAGACGCTCTTGTTCTTTGCGTTGTTGTTCCAGGAGAGCTTGTCTCCGTTTTTCAAGTTCTAGATTGCCACGCTCAAAATTCTCACGTTTTTTATCTTCAAACGTAACTTTATTGTGTAGAAATATGGGGAGAAAGGATAATTAAACTTTGCTAACTGACTTTAAAAAGAAAAAAATCCAAGTATGCTGAATCAAAGCAAAACAACCTTCCAACAGTACTAGATACAGCTATCAACTACTAATAATACAACTACAGGTAATTCCAAGTTTTATCATTAGCACTTATATTGTACATCCCCTTAAATCCACACCCTTGGGAAACCAAGATGTGAATTTCGGTTTCCATTCCTCAGGCTTCTGGGTTTTTCCACACAGCTCAGAAAGCGAATAAAATTTATACAACCCATTCACCATCTAATCCTTCATGTGGACACAAGATCTGGAATTCCTCTATACATTTAATAACAGAAGCAGTACAAGAAACAATATCTCAGTAAGAAAAAGAATTCATCTGATGGCACTATCAAAAAGCCATTACGCAAATGACCAGAATGTATTTAAATTTGATAGTCTCATAAGATTACTCATTACCTTTAGGAAAAGAAATGACTTGTTTAACTTCTTAAGCAGCTGAACTCAGGAAGACTGGATTCCTGCAGATTCACATCCTTATCACTACTATCCTAAAACAATGCCCTCAGTCCCAGCACATTCTTCCACAATATCAGAGATTGTTCTCCCATTTCACTCACCTTCTGTTTCATTTCATACTCTATTTGTCCCATTCTCATAACACATATTCTATATTTCTCTCCCCACATCCCCAACAGGTACATTTTTGGCATGTAAGTTAAGAGACAGTATGTATTACTTAGAAGAGGGCATGCACCAACTGTCTGACACATTGGCCCAACACCTGCTGAACCAGTTGAATTTTTGTGTTTTTCTAAGTTTGCCCCCGTTTCCTATTGCCAATCATCAGTTTCCATAAAAAATGAAAAAAATTAACCAAATTGATGTCTTCGTCAAGTTTGTTTAAAATTAGCCATAGGGTTCAAAGACTATTTAGATACATACTGATGAACAGAGAACATGACTTATGAAACCAAGAAAAAAGGAAGAAAAAAAATATTTATGTTAAGAAAGTGAGTTGAAAGGAATCGGTAGAAGGGCAAAATGCTTTCAAGTAGTGTGGACATTAAGATATCACATTCAAGGCTCAGAAAACAAATACCACTAAGAAAAAATACCAGGTTCTAAGACAGCTGCCCAGCAAGCTAGTAAGGTTACTCAGCAAAATCAAGGTAGCTACCAGAGGTAACAACACAAAGCATATCCAAAATATGAAAACAGAAAAGAAGGTTATAAAAGCCTACACAAAACTCTTTCAAGTGCTTTGCCAGATCTGGCTAGAGACCAGAGAAGAAGCAACATGGCATTCACTATTATAGGTGATCTTTCCAATGGAAAATGTATACATCAAATACAGTAAAAGGCTTATATGCTCTTGTACCTCTTGAATTGAAAACAGAAGTGGGTTTAGAACAAAAATAAAACCAAAGAATGAAATGCAACAGGTTGCCAAATCCAGACAACGCTAATCCATAGTTAAATACAAAATTCATGAACTACTAGCTGTGCTGTGCAACCCATCTGTTAATCTACATCAGTGCTGCAAGAACAGAAGATGACAAGCGCAACATCAGTCCTAAAGAAAAGACAGTACTAATGATCCAGAAAGCCACAGACAAGTCAGCCTACTCCCACACTAGACAAAGTAGCAGAAGCTACAGCAGACAGTTAATTACAATACATAACTGAACATGATACTGTGGAAGAACCAAAGCAAAGAAGAGCTACCTCTCAAGTCTAATAGACCCAACTGCATCGATAAGTTGAAAAAGAAAATCAAGTCAACAGAATAACCTGTGTTATAAAGAAACTAAGACAATGCTGTGTTTTTCTGCCCAATTTCCCCCTTTCTTTCTTTTTTCCATTTTCCCAAAAGCAGAGCTACTAAAGCTTGTACAAAAAAAAGCATATTGCTACACAGACTGCAATGAAACAGGCCACTGTATGCATACTGTGATCTTTTAAAGAGTACAAAAGGCAAACCACACTCCACCTAAGTCAGAAAGGTGGAGGTAGTAAAATGTTTTCATTGCAGTCCTATAACAGGGCTACAAAGTGCTGCCTCTATGGACAGTACATAAGATAAGCAGCTTGAATGTTGTTTGTAGCTCTATTTTCACTAAGAGCAAATAATCATGTAACTGTCAGGAAATGGCTAGACAAAGCAATGTCTTGGTCATGCCTCTGACATGTCACAAATTGACCTAAAAAAAGACAATATTTCTTAATAAGCCTTTATAAATCCACAGCACATAACCTGATGATAGTACCCACCTGATAACAGCACACAATATGCCCATTTTTGCTTGCTCACCTGGTAGTTTCTTTTCCAGTTGCTGCTGTTCTTCTTCTAAAGCTGGTTCTTCTGGTAACCTTTGGTCTACAGATACTGCTGAACTTACAGCAGGTATGCCACTACCAGAGCGTACTCTTCTGTTAATAAAACAATAATTCCAAGTTGCTTAAGAGAACATCTGATTGCCAAATTTATTCACAATTTCATCATTAAACCATAAATTAAATGCAAGAGTATAATACTTAATGATATTTAAAGTTCCCTCAGCATTTCCCAGAGGATTTTACTCACCCATTGCCAAAGTACCAACAGCACACACTGGTGACCTGAGAAACCTAGTTCGAAGTTCACAGCACCATGCAACTTACAGATATATTCAACCTCACAACTCTTACTTGTGACCAGTCTGAAGCTGAGGAAATGCTGACTTTACAGCAAAACTCACAGAGGAAGAGCTCACTATAGTAAAGCTAAAACCAAGACCCCATGTGGAATTGTAATATTCAGGGAGGATACTTAAAAAGCACAAAGCTATGATTGTATGACAATGTTTCTGCTGTTACTGTCTTCCTACCCACCTCTCCACAAAAAAGAGAAACAAAGAAACAGAAGTAATGGTTCACCTCTACTATTCACAGATACAATTGTATCAAAAGAATCTGACTTTGCTACTGTGTAAATTCATAACACCTTTTGAACTCCAATGAAGGATAAGCCTGAACCCAAACCATTAAAATTCATATGGCCAGACTGAGTAAGTTTTGGAAGGGATGCCAGCATAAAACATTGATCAAAATTGTATTCTTACCAGGAATCCTGCTACTTCCAGCTACTTCTAACAAAGGCAAAAAGCTAGAAAAGAATTTCCAAATATGAAGGCACTCTGTACCATAATGAAGTACAGAAAGGAGGGGCAACACTTTGTCTCGTCCTTTACACTCACAGGACAGCTTCCCTAAATGAAATAAAAATTTAGGAGCAAGATCTCAGAATTATAACAGTTACCTAAATGAAGGTGGAATATACTCTGGAGGCAGTACAGGTGGCAGTGGCTGACCAGACATAGCTACATCAATTAAGTGCATAGCCAGAATAAACTCTTCAGCTGTAAGTTTTCCGTCTTGATCGATATCTGAAAGATTCCTTTTTAAAGGGAAGGTACAAAGAAAGTAAATTCTTAAAAGATTAAAAATCACTGTTAAAAAGCACAGTTTTAACGTATACAGTTACAAATTAATTCATTTTCCACTATTTTTTTAAACTGTTTGCATCTTTAAAACTAATAAAAGCAAAAGCCAAATGCTTCACTATTTCCCACATTTCTCATGCATGTCTGGTTTAAAACTACCCTTACAGCCACGGCTTCTGCTTCAATTGCTCTCTAGGTGCTCCCAGTATCATATGACATATAGGTAACATTAACCAATAGAGTTTTCCTGCACACCTTTTGAGCATCCACTGTGCAATATCGTTTAGAAAAGAATCAGCTCAGATGTTTGCTAGAACATTTTGGTTTGGTCTCCTTCTTTTCTAGAGGCTCCTATCTCACATTCTGGAGCATAGATTTGCATGAAAATCAAAGTCATTAACATTCTAGTCCTGACAAGTAGAAAAACATCTTAGCATTATGCACATATTAAAAATTATGGAGTAACATTTCTGCATGGTGTAAAACCAGTGCTCTAACAGATGCACAAATTTTTTTACTTATAGTAAGGTGGTACCGGACAAAATTTAACAGCCTAAAAATCAGCTTCATTTCTCTAGCATACTGCACTATAAACATACAAGAAAATCTCCTATGATACTGTGAAAATCAAAGGTTAGCGACTGATACATTCTTTTGATGTATCCAGGTGCATGACTTTAGTTTTAGGATTTAAATTTGGAAGAAAATTACAACAACTTTTAATCTGTCCTTGCATTACTGAACTCCTAAGGCTAGGACACAAGAACAAGTCAGTAGAATAAAAATCCAGCATGCAAGGATACAATTGACCTATCCTAACAGTCTGGGTCCACTCTTTGGTAGGGAAATATCAAAACAGCTGCTACAAAATAGCTGGCACATCAATACTTCACTTCATGTGTCCATGGGTCACTGAATCCACTCCCAATACAGACTGACAAAATCTTGCCCCAGAGAACAGCAACAGTGGTTCCATTGCCAGAGAGAAAGTATTAGGAAAGTGAGCGATATCTGGACAACAAAAGCTGTAAAATCCACTCCTTATCTCAACAGGTTTGGTAGTTTTGAATGTCAAAAAATAAGAGTTATGTTTAGAACTTCTGAAATATGCTGATGTCATTTCCCTGCCTACACAACGCACTCAAGTGCTGGCAACATACAGAGCACTTTCTGGCTAATCATCTGCTAGATGACTGGACTGCTATTTTTTTCCTTGTAGTAGCTTTGTTCGGAAACAGAAGGAGAGAGTGCTTCCTACAATATCACAAAACCATCAGTGCTCAGCAAAGAAAGCAAGCACAACTGAACTGCTGCGTTAGAGTGACAACATAGCTGATATCCGTACACAGAAGTCAGATGGGTTAGTGAGCTGACAGCAGTTCTCAAGCAAAGACATTTTCTAATTAACTTCTATATTTTATAAAGAGGGCAACTAGAAATTTAAAAAATATCCAGAAGCAACATGAAGGCCAGTTGAGAACTCACCAAAAATAATCATAAATCAACAATAACCAGCAAACAAGAAGATGAAAGGAAAAAGAGAAGCCAAGACAAATCCTTTTAAAATTTATCATTTTAAATGTTTGTAATTCCAGTCCCTCGGAAAAAAAGCCCTTAGAAATTCTCAAAAAAGGCAGACAAGCCCCTAAAAAAGCATGGTTCGGGATTAAGCTTCCTTTTGTAGTACCTGTGCAAATATGTAAGTTTTACATAAAGGCCAGGGATGTGGAAGATGTAGGAGGCTGAATGTCCGGTCTGCCTAAAAACCCCATAACTGAAACCCAACTTAGAAAACATCTATATGCGTAGCGTAGAATATGCTCTTTTTAGCTTTTGTGAAGTTACAGTACTATAAGCACAACAATGCTGGTTTTGTTTTATAAAGTTATACATTAAAAAAAGCAACATAGAATGATTTATCAGTGGAAGGGCATTGAAAAGGGAGGAAAAAACCCACAGTACAGAGTATAGAGATTTAAGTACAGTTTCCAGTTTGGTAGAAATTGATAGATTTATTTTTACCATATTGTAGCCAGCTGAGCCTGGGGTAAACTTGACTGCATAAGAATAGTTCTTGCTTGTGGACCTAACAAAATGAAACAAGAATTAACAAGCAATTAAGCAACTTTCTCCTTTTCTTGCATTAATAATTACTACTGCACAAGCAGAGCTTAGTTCTGAATGTATGTTATCAGCATGAACAGGCTATAAACATGCTCCCAGAACTAGTAAAACTAAGCCACTGTACCATTCCAGTTTCTTTCTGAAACTGGATAGGCATCCTCAACAGTGGATGAACTGTATTCTACAAGTGGCTATAGAAGTTTCCACATAACCTGTGTACCATTTCCAAGAATCATTTCCCAGTGCCAACTTATTTTGCAGAAAATAAAGGAAAGAAGGTGATAACATGATCCCAGCTACAATGAATAGTTGCTCCTAAACAAGATTATTAAGCAGTTGGGAGATTTGAACAGAAAAATACTGATGGTGACAACAGAGACGAGTCTCCTACTATCTGAACAGCACTCTAACTGCTATTACAATTGGCCTTTCACAGTTCAAAAAAAAAAGGAGACAGCTGTTACCTGTTAAGTGTCCACTCATTGTTTTATCATGGCTATTGAACAGCTGTCTGTACTTCAGCCTTGATGACTGAGGTACAGCCCACTCTGCCACAGGAGGCACACTAGAATTAGAAAAAGGATAAAGAAGGAGGGTGAAACATAATTTTAAATTTAATTACACGAAGCTAACTGGCACAATAGGATGAAGTGCTGCACAGACATCAGATTCATGCCTGAATTGGTTCTTTTCACAATATTTCTTTCTATTCCTGAAACCACAACAGCTTTGACTTCTTGTAGGAAAACTTATCACAATTCAGTGTTTTAGAAGGTTTTTGGTAAAGTTGAATGACAGGCCTAAGAGTTTTGCTTTTTTCTTTACTAGCAGAGAATTAAGTAACATAAACAGTTTAGAGGAGCTAAAAGCTTAATAGGAAATGCCTTACCACGGTCAGCAGAAGTGGTATCTCACTTAACTCTGTCTTTAACTGATTGTCTTAACTAAATAATTCATAAGCTGATTAAGGAAAAAAAAATGCAAAATATGTTGAAAACCTAGAAAAAAGTGTGAAAAAGCTACACTTGAAAGCAATCAAAGTTTCTTGTAATGGAACTCAACTGACAAATGTAATATTCCCTGTTCTAATTCATCCACATAATAGCTTGAGCGTTGTTATTTGTAGTTGTAATCTCCCATGCTCGAGGCTGACAAGTATTCATACTGAAAGACAACAAGCACAGTTTTTCTGTCTTTTTTTTGTGTTAAAGTTAGGGGGAAAAAAACCCACCCAAACAAACCAGCCATATTAAACAAGAATTACAGCATACCAAATTACAGTATTTAAAACCCATCAAATCCCTTTTCCCTGGTCCACTGAACAGATAACATGGTAAGATCTTTCAAAGTTGAGCTGAGAAGATTATACGAATACTCTACTAATCGACCTCATGTCCTATTCTCACATGAAATAGAGATATTAGCTGTTTGGGTCTTGTCTACTTTCTGTTTCCAAACTATTGTGCTTTAATAATACCCTTTCATGGGAGCAAAGCAAAACCAAGTTAATCTTACATAATGAACATAAGAATAGAAACTTTAAAAAAGCTGACTATTTTTATAGTCAAACACCAGAAAAGACATCTTCCCATCTGAGTTTCAGCCTCTGTTGGGCAATAAATGTGACCAGCAAAAGATTCAGATACAGTTAATCCCAAACTATGGCAGCCCTCTTATGGGACATCTAGATGCCACTTCAGCTGAAGTTGCATGAACTTCATTCATTATAAACACTAAGTGTTGTTCAAAGGTGATAATCTCCTGTACCCCTGGAAATTAGATCAGAGCATCACTATCATGTTCCTGACAGTAATGGATTTCAAAAAGAAAAAAATAATTGTTTGTTTTGAAAGATTTTTAATCCTATTTGCCATTAATCAGTAGCCTTGCTTATCTAACACCAGGGCACAAGAAAAACCTGAAGAAGAAAAATGAAAATAAAAATAGATAATTAAATAATGCCTCAACCCATTTTCTTCTCACAAAAAAAATCTGTAGTATAGACCTGTGAAAAAGTTTCTATTTATAAAGGCTTCGGGAAATTACTATCTTACCTCCTTTAAGGAAGTTTTATTTTGTTAGATACATTTCTTCAGATCACTATAAAATACAATTTGCCTAATGATATATTTTCCTAGGCCATGCAGAACTTGAAGAATATTTACAAAAGTTGTGTGGAGTGCATTTAGAATCTGAAAACTATTAAATATTTTGCCTTTAAAAGTAATCCTAGAGTTGCTAATTTTAAAGAATATTACTTGTTATGTTTTCACAGTAACAAGAGGAGTGCCTGTGCAGTACACAACGCAGATTATGTTTACAGAAACAAATACTTTTCTAAAAATTAAGTTTTCAAGGGTTTAAAAATACTGTCAATACATACTGTAATAGTTAATGATTATATTTCAATGAGCCACTACTCATGGAGCATTCTTTGTAAAACCACAGCATCCTTAAGCAGTATCTCAGCAGGAATTGATTTCTGCAAGTAAATATTATTCTAGAAAACAACTTTGCAAAAGTGAAGTAGTTTTTCTATCTCTGGAGAACCAGATGCACACATACATTCATTACACACCAACTTACCTAGCCACATCAAACGATTGCGCCTTTTGCAGTTTTGCATTAGGCTGTGATCCCGTACCAGATCTACTAAAGCAAGCACTCTTTGGCAATGTGGCTGTAAATAACAGAATACATGTATTTGTTAGTATTAGCATTTTAAACTGCAGAATTTCAAATATACTCATTTCATTCCTAATATCAAATGCAAACACTATGGTTCTTCTGATGGCATCCCTTTTAAAAACACTAAGATAACAACAGCATCTAACAAAATAGGTGAAACCACATGGGCACTTCTCTCATGTCTTTTTACTTTTGCAGTTTTATGCAAACACCATTGGTATCAAATTACATACTGCAATTAATGTTAGCAATCATATGTATTCCAGCATGTTAAAGTAATTCCAACAAAGGGCATAAATAGATAGGAGAAGACCAGTTACTAGGAAACAGTTTATCAGCAAGCTAGATTTGTCACACTGCTGTTGTAACAGGGTTAACATGTTGCTTAACATGAATGACTGTTTCAATATGGTATGTTCATGTTTCTTCTTAAACAAGTTTACTAACCAATTACATTCTGCCCTTACCCAAGATCATTCTTTAAAGGAAGTTAGAATGACTTATTCCAGGTCTACTGTTCTCTGGATCCAAATAAAATGGCAAAATAATTTGTTAATAGCAAGAGAGTAAACAGAGTCTCAGTATGTAGCATACCAGAATGAGCAAAAGCAGGCAGAGGCTGTATAACAGCAGGAGCTCCATTAGCCAGGGGAGGTACTGCTGCTGCAGGAACAGAAGATACTAATGGTGGAGACATTCCTACTACTGGAATAGATGCCATTGGCACTGGGGCAACAGTTGTAAGAGACGGCATGTTGGCAATGCCCCCAATACCTATGGGCAAGAAAAGGAGATATTTTTTCTAATTTAGAGACTCCTGATACGATATAAAAATTTAACTGCAGCCTGCAATCCAGCAGTAAATGAAGAATTAAAGAGTAAATTGAAATAGGAATTTCCACACAGACTTTGAAAGAACTTACAGTCCACTACACCATTAGCATGGCAGGGGAACATAAAACAATGCAAGAGAACAACATACTGCTTTCTAATGTATGCATATAAGATCAGACTGGATGCAATGCTGACCAAAAAAGTCTATGAGCATTTGCTGAGGAAAAGAATTGTTTGCCTTTGAACTAAATGGAGAGCAGCGCTGTCAACTTCCAGTGAGTAATGAACCCAAAGCCTACATTTAGCCACAGCTGAAAAGAACAAGCTTCAGGATAACTGCTTGCAGCCTATTGTCAAGATGAAACAGCGCAAAGCTAATAGGGTAAAGCACAGTAATGAGGTATTTAGGTGTAAGCACAGTTGCATGGATAACAGGGAGGTTAAGGAGGTCCAGTCATGCCAGTGGGAAGAATGAGGCTGTGTGCAAACAGCTGAGATCAAGTCTACAATGAATGAGAAAAAAGAAAACCACAGATTTTGTGGTTTTTCTTGGGGGGTTGACTTTATCATGCCTTTTCTCACTTAAACCAGTATTTGTTCTGTTCCATTTCACTGATTTCTTACAGTCAGAAATAAAATTGTTCATAAAGCTTGTGGGAGTGACAGGCGAACAAACAATAAAGTTGCACGCAGTTTGCCAAATGCACCATTTCATTTTCTTAAGGACAATAGTGATTCTCAGGCACCAACCAACTTGCATCACAGCGACAGCTAAACAAAGGTGAACCTCTCACTACAGAATACAGCAGAACATCAAGGTGTCACATATGACGTTCAGCTTCATTTAGTTACTCTCATTATCCCATTCTCCCTGCTCTTCCTTGAAATTATGGCGACTTTGACAGTACTAATGACAAGAACTGAATCAGCCACTGTTCTAGCTAACACCAGTGCAGCATTGCTCATAAAAATAGAGAGGTGCATTACCACCACAATTTGTAAAAAGTTAAGAAAACCAGAGCTAATCATGCCAAAGCTGGAGATCCCTTAATGAAAAATAGAGATAAATAACAATAGTTTAAATAAAAACTCCAGCACTTTGGAATGCACTAGCCCTGCTGCCTGATCAGTCTTTCTCCCCTCCTCCCCCCAAACACTTATGTTTGGAACAGATGGGGAGCAGTATATGACCTGAAGCAAACAGGACCTCAACTTATGTTCTTCAGTATGGTTGGGTTCTAAAAGCTCATTGAGATTTTCTTCTGGAGCACACACACACATGCAGAAGCATTTTTTTTTCTGAGTCCACGTACTTTTTGAAGTACTTTTTCCTAAAATGTTTCTTTTAACAACTGCAAAACAACAATCATATTCAACTTAAGCTGCTACAGTACAGGCTAACAAGGATGAAAACAAAGAGCTTACCAAATCCTGGTGCACTTGGCAGAGCAATAGGTGGCTGCTTCATGATAGGAGGCAGTGCAGAAGGGAGCTGATAACCTTGTAGTTTTAATTTGATAAGTTTCATAGCTATTGAGAACTCCAACTGATCCATCCTCCCATCATTGTTCATGTCAGCTAGAGCCCTACAAAATACAGGGTTTTCACAGTTAAATTCTTAAATTATGAACTTCAGGAAGTGAGTCAGAAGTGTGCACAGATGTGTATAGCCAAGATTAATTAATTTCCACTTAAAATCATTATGCTGGGCTAAAGATGGTCATGAAATAATACACTTTAAGCTGAGAGCTTCTTGATTATTTTTCTTGGAGAGATTAATTAGTATTTTTAAAGTCACTTTTCAACTCTTAGAGGAATTATAATGAAGCATCTAGAGAAGAAGGATTAGTGCAGTTCTACAAAAACTTTGAAAAATCACACAAATTAAACTAAGTGGTACTACAAACGGGACCACAGGTAAGCAAATTACTTAGTTTGCAAATCCGTAAAATGTTCTTTAAGTGTGTCCACTTCACTAAATACCATGTATGTAAGTGTACAAATGTGTTTTCAATTAAACAATAGCACTCAAGATAAAACATTGAGCCTAGACCTCAAATAAGCTCTCATGTAAAGCATGATGACTTAAACAGTCTTCTTTTTATTTCTTCATTAGATAGTTAAGAAAACTATGCTCAGCAGGGAATAGAGTTGGGAGGTTGGGGAGAGAGAAGCAGGAAGAACAATGTTAGTCCCTGCAATTGCAAATCAAAAAAACCAGAGTAAATGCATATTAATAATGTAATCAGTTGTAAACTTAGTTTTAAACATTATGCTTATTTCCCTGTATTCATCTGAAGAACTAACCACACATTTGGGTATTGGAATAATATATACTTTTAAGTTTATGCGTACATTTACATGTCACTGATACAACAACACAAAGTACACAGGTAGTCTAGTTAAACTAGAGCTTTCTAATCAAATTTCTAATCAAATACTGATCAAGGAAAGCTTTCATGCAAATATGTGAGAAGTACTGCAATAAATTCACAGTTATTTATAATTGATACTTAACTAAGTAGATGGCCAGACAAATGCAGTGGCAAAGCATTCACAAAATGAAAACCTTCCCGCCCTAACCAAAAAAAAAACCAGGAAAACCCAATGAAGAGGCGATGCCAGCAAGGGTTGCCTCAGATCAACCATACAACTTAAGATCTTCCCCTGGTTTAGATCACCAGTCACATTTCCCCAAAAAATGGAGACACTCCAACCCTTCCCAATACTTATAAGAGATAATTTTCAGCACCATAGCTGCCTTAATCCACCAATAAGGCTAAATAATACTACTGAAAATCTGGCAGCAGTACTTAAAGCAGAAAGTGAAAGTCTCATAAGGGAACTGTAAACTCTGTGGCTTGCAGTTGTAAAGAAGTGTAAGGCATTGTATCACTCCCTGAAATATGTTGAACTGTTACATATATTTAATTCAAGAACAAGTTTTGGCTGTGAGAACTTCTAGACTTTTTTTTCCTACAGCTTAGTTTCACAGGGAAGTTTAATTTACACATGGAACCTGCCTGTTCTTCAAGTAACTTTAAATCTTTCTCTAATCCCACTACCAGCAAGTCTTTGGAAGCCTAAATTTAGTTAAAACTGATTCTAGGACACACACAGCATAATGTGATTTGGATTCAAGTTTCAGTCATGATAACTTAGTATGTGATTAATTTGAAAAATAATCAGTTAAAAAGATCCTACTGTAGTAGCTGGACTTCATACATGGTAGCCCAGCCATCAGAAGGAAGAGGGAAGGCCAGAATGTCAAATCTGAACCAAGAGAAGTACAAATTTGGAATGGTTATCTCCGCTTCCTTGCGGAACAGCACTGCTCTAGAGTCCCAGCTTCTTCCACAAAAGCCAGCAACACAGCAGTACCTCCTCATACACTGGCAAACTAAGCCTCAGTGGAAAACACAATTTTTTTTTTCTTCATACAACTTGCAGAGACAACTGGAAGAACCCTAGTGAAGACAGAGGAGCCTCTCTCCTAAGGAGTATTAAGCAATGGCAAGGATAGATTGCAATAGCTGTCAATGAAAAAATGTATACTTCAAAATGAGAGGTATAGTTACTTCTTGAAAATAGTTAAAAACAAAGGAGTCTTCCCACATTTTGTTATTGAGGATACCATAATCCACTAATTCTGAAGTGCAATGGCTTTCTCTGGACATAAAAATACAAAGAGTTTATTAGCTTCCATCATATCTTTCTGTCCAGATACCACAAGCCACTATCTGCAAACGCGCAAACAGACAGCACGAATGCAGTGTGTAGTGGTTTTCCTCCTATAAAATGAAACTGGTATAAACCTCAAAAAAGCGTTTCTTTTCTCTAAAATTTTCTCTCAATCAGAAATGTTTATATGAACTCAAAATTGCTATAAAAAGCTCAAATTCATTTTGAAGGAATTCATACTTTAACTATGACAATTAGGAATATTCACGCTGTCTATTTTTCAACAATAGCATGGAAATGTCCCACAGCATGCTACCGAAATTTTGCTACCCAAAATTATCACTCAGGCTTAAAGGAACAGTATTACTCAGTATTTTTTCATTTTCTTCTTCATACACATTTTACTTCTTAGAGCAGAAACAGTCCACATAACGCCCATTGGTCACCACCTGTAAACAGTGATGTTAGATTTCTACAAGTATCACCTGGGAGAAATACATGCTGCAAGTCTTAGAAACCCAAAACATTCAAGAGGCAAAAGGTATTTGGAGTATTAGAACACCAGAAACTTAATGGCTAAACATATTTTCTACAGTGCTCCCTTTCGCAGGTTTTGCACAGTGAATGAATATAGAGGGTAAGAAAGCTTCATGAGAAAATTACAGGGTCTTAGCAATAATGGAAACCAGGAGCAGATAATTAGCTTCACTTAATTGATGCTTACACACAGACACCACAATTTTTTGAAGACAACTAAAGAAAATCCAAAAATATTCAACTGGGAAAATGTGTGGGGTTTTTAATGAAAGTTTCGTTAACACGTTAACACTCACTTAGCTTTTATTCTGTCTGATGCCCAGTGAAAACAGGCAGCAAAAACTAGGCTTATATAGCCAGCAAGATGAGGATGTGCGTAGGAACAGAGCTAGAGAAATTGATCTGGATAAACCTACTCCAGCAGATTTTTTTACTGTAGTCCAAGCAGTCAGTGGTCCTCCTGAAGAAAACTTGTTCCTCAACATACAGAGAAGTCAGTCAGCTCCACGGTGACCAACCGGCACTGACAGCTCAAATAGAGAGTCACATGCTCCTCACATCTTTGCACTTAAGCAAAGTAATTAAACTTGTTGTATTTATAATAGTCTTATTTGTTCAACCTAAGTAGTTTCCACACCTGCAAATATTTTGATTTATAAAATTTAAGCCTTTCCATTACTGATGCACAGGCAGAGGCCCTCAACCTGTCACACACATGGCCATGAAAATGCAGCAAGAGCAAATATCATACCATAGGTAACCTTCATTGATTCTTCGGGCTCTATTTACAGACCGTACTCCTAGAACGCAGTAAGTCTTTGCATTCTACATGAGAAAATATCCACTGTCCAGTAATAAGAAACTTTGATGGGAACCAGTCTCATTGCTTTAATTGAACTCCCATTCACATAATCATCAGTAGCTTTTAATTTAACATTTGACCTTCTGTTCAACTCATTTACTCTATGTCAATGGCTTTGTTATTTAAATTAACAGCACAAACTTCAGTGAGAAAAAATATGTACACACTACAGAATATATACACATTTTTGCAGCACGCTAACAGAAACAGCTTTTGTCTGACAAAATCTTTAGTGCTAAATTAGGACAAATTTCCACTTCTAATTGCTGAACCAAGTGTCATGCTGTTAGATTAGAGCGCTACTTTTGAATAAACAACACCTTAAATGCAGTGAGTGGCTGACAGTGAACACTACCCAATTTCAATGTTTTGCTTCTAATGAAATTTGGAAGAGTGTAGTGTCCTTAAATTTGTTTCATTTAAGGCCTGGCCAGAACCAGTGCAGAGCAGTAAACAGATTAAACATTGACTAAATATTTATATTTCATAGAATAGGCCTGTGTTTATAAATGGAGTTTTCTAATGAGAATAGTTACAGTAGGCTTCATCACAATGCTAGCTTTCAGGTGCTGACAAAATTCTTCCCCTACAGATCTTTTCCTCATCCTTTCTCTCCCCTTTTCTGCAGAATGTAAAGATAACTTGATTACTTCCGTATTTGAGGCACAGAAACCAATCATGCACAGTTTTTTCCATCAAATATGCTTATGATTATAGTCTACAAAACACCTACCTTCATAAAAAAAGCATAGAAAGTTAAAACAAGGAAACCTCCTTGCAGTTCATAAAATCTGGATTTATTTAGCTTTACATTCCCATATTAGACCATACAATCCCATACTGCATTATAAAACTCAGCCATAATGGAAGAAATTAGGTCTACAGCATCAGGCACTTAATCCATGCATGTATAGTATGAGTCACAACTCACAGAAACTACCACTCATAATCCTTCACTTCCCTCACAACTCTCTTAAATTTGTGACAGTGTGGAAGTATATGGAAGAAATAGGTAAAGTCAACCAACGCCTTTAGACTGTCCTGAAAAAAAAAAGTAACTCTAAATGTATGAAAACCAAATGGCATTGATTGTTTTAGTTGTCATTTAATTCTAGAGGGACATGCTACACAGAGGATGCTTTTTGAGGCCACCATTTATAAAAGCTTTAGCAGAAAGCCAGATTACTGCCTACTTAAAAGCAGTTATCTTCCGAGCCATTGCAGCCTCAATTCAAAACCTGCCTAGCAGCTTCTTAGTAGATTACCAGCTTGGCAGACTCCAAAGCTTGTAAAAGGTAGAATACTAAAGCAGTTGTTATGACAGACTGAAGTCATTCCACTAATTTGCTCCACTGATGTCCTAGAGACTTCTTTTTTCTTAAATGACTGACAAGCAGAAGGCACAGAGGAATACTCAATGCTAAAACCCACGAAGCTACTATTTTGAAGGAACCTGAATTCTGGGGAAGCTTAGCAGAGATTAAAAAAAAGGTACACTCCTTAAAGTCTCACCTTAGACAACAATTACACCAACAGCAGAATATTCTCAAAGCAGCTCTTGAGGCAGAAGACATGTAACCTGTACTTCAGCTAGCAAGAATTTCTGGAAGTTCTAGTGAAAATCGTTTTTTTTCAAGTTATGAAAAGGGCAGTGCAATTCTAACTAAAATTAAAATACATGACCATGAAAATCCTTATACTGCTGACTTATGCAAACAAAATTCTCTCACTTGTGAGATACGTTTGGAAACTCATAGAGAGAGAATGCTTGCTTTTTCTGTAGAGAGCTCTGAAAGGAGTACAACCAACCACTCATTAGGCCAATCCTCTCTGCCATTTCTGACCCAGCTGTGTTTTTCTATACAAGAAATTCCATAACCAACAAAACAGATGAAACTTTGTATTAGCATAAGCTTGTCTACATAGAGCCGTAGGTAATCCTTTATGAAGCAAATGCCAGGTTCCTATCCTGTAGACAGATTAATATGATCAACTGTATTCAAAATAAGTAGATTCATTAAGAATAAGAAAACACTTCCAAAACACAACATACACACACTTCCATACTTCTAGGATCAGAAAATTAACCTGAAGAGTTTTACAAGTTTCTCTAACTCAGAATAACAACTTCTCTTCTTTAAGGGCTGTTCCTCCCCTTCTCCCCCTCTAATAACTGAATATTACCTAAAAAACAGGTAATTCCATCTATTCAAAAAAACAGAGGACAGTGATAGATAATAAGTTTTATACAGATTCAATCTCTCACAGAGATTTGGGGCTTATTACTCCAGAACTCCCTCCTCTGTTAAAGTACTCACAGATCTGTATCAATCAACAGAGATTTAGATAGACAACATTAGAATATTGCTATTAATCTACACAGCAAGTGTGCTGCTTTGAGATCTTACTCGTGGGAGCCAAGACAAACAATGATTCACATTTTTCAACGCAGCCTCGAGCATATTGTGATGTGCTTTGCAGACTGCAAAGGACTTCATGCCACTGAACAGTTTAACTTCTGTTGTTTCTGTGGGAGAGCTATAATCTGTGGTAGGTTACAAACTTCCACTGATAGATCAAAAGAGTTAAATCATTTGAGTTGTGGGAAGAGGTTTTCCTTTTTTTTATTTTAGGAGATTTTACTACCACTATGCAACTGTTTTCCTACTTGGTTATTCTAATTTCAACTGGGAATATATACAAACAATCTAGATTTTTACTAAAGTATTTAATTCTCTTAATTCAGAGATGATTAAAAAAAACACAGTGAGAAGGGGATGTCTATATGCTTTTTTAAGATTTATAAAGGCAGCACGAATAAGTTTCAGTTCAGCTTTATTTTTAAAAAAATTGTGCAAATTCAGGTCTTGTCTCTATGACAACTACAGAACTAATGGAATGATACTCTCCCTCTCAAAAGGCTGGAAAACTGAATAATTCAGAGAGGAAGAGATTTTTAGTCAGACTATTTACAGTTGGTTAGTTTTGCTAACACCTATTAAAAGTTAATGCCTATGGAACATCTTTGGAGAAAGGATGTCTTGTTTCAGACAAAACTTTTCCTTGTTTAATTAAGAGGCAAGAGAAGTTCCAAAGGACATTTGAACTTTCACAGTCTTCAGCAAATAAGAAAACTAAATCAGATTTTACATTTGTAAGATAAAGGTAATTTGAAAAGAAAATAAGCTATTTATTTAAAAGCCATATAAATCCAGCCTCTCTTTTAGGCATGCATATTTCCAAAACAATGATTTTTCTTATAAGAAAATAATTCTGTTCCTTCTCCAATCAGAGCAAGATTCTACCTTTCAAAGTCCTTACTACAACAAAAAGGTTTTATAACTGCATTAAACCACTCTATCTTCCAAACAGTTAACAACTAAGGAAAAGTTAACAGATTTGTCCTAAGTTACCCATCCCTCCGCTGCACGAAAACCAGCATTATTGCACTCTGCCTTGTACAAAAAAAGTTTTAGCAGCAATATAATCAATGTAAATTCTCAATAATCTATGCAAGTCAGCACGTTCCAGTCTGGCAGGGTCATATAATATGGAGCAGAAACAACTGCAATCCTGCATGAAGAAACTGGTAGACTGTAGAAATGCTTGTGATGTGTAATATACAGCCATGGAGATTTTCATCTGTCTGAACTCACCAGAAACAGTAAAAACTTCAAGCTTTCAAGATGTATCTCCAACTACGGTAGAAACAGTCCCTGTCAGTCTTACTTTTTGTAAAACATTTCACAAGTCTTTCATAGGCTCTCCTTTTAGAAGATTTTTAATACTAATTACCGTGCTTAGTTATTGTATTAGTACAGTTTTAACAAAGTAAAAACATTTAGTAATTTGAAATGAGGACTGAAAATTGCCAACTTCGAAAATGCCATTTGTAAAAGGATGCTGACTTCCAATAACTGACCTACTAACTTAAAAACTCAGCTACAACATACCATAAGCACATTTGCCTCGTAGTCTTTTCGATAGCACACCAAACTAAAGCAATCATTTTAAACCCCAGAATGTGAAATATAGTTACTGTCCAAGACTACACCAGTAAATTTCATTCAGTGACATAACTGCAATTCTCCTGTCCCTTCCCATTCACTCACCATATCTGTGCTAATATCGGCTGAGGTAACCCAGATTGAAAAAAAAAGTTTCTAGCTTGATCACCTATAAAAAAAATAGGACACCATTTCAGAAAACGCTAAAAATACCTGTAAGAGGAAAGACAAAAACATGAGTCAAAAATATCTAAAACAAGCAACAGTCAACCCATAAATAATGCTATGCATACATAACAGAGTATGAGATTTAAACTTTTGTCATTTGCAAGCCTACCAGATATCTCCAACAAGCATATACTGTTCCAAGTCTGCAACAGTCAGCACCACATGAAGTCAACTGGGCATAAACATTTAGGGCAACAGAAAACTCATGGTTCACAGTCCCTAACTTATGTTAATGGCTCTCTTTGTAGGAATCATATGCCTTTTCTTCCAGGAAAGCATTTATCAATATAAACTCTGTCTTAAGATTTTTTGGAAGTACAAAACCAGTTAGGTAGCACAAACTAAATAAAGTGGTCTTTATCCTAATTTGAAGTCACCATTAATGAAAGCAATAGTATATTTCAAAGTCATTTTCCAACTATCTATTAAAAGTAATGATAGCAAAACAATTGCAAAAGGATTAAGTACTTGAAGATGTTGTGGCCTTTAAAGGAAAGTTGTAAACGGACTAGAAATAGCACTAAATATCAAAGGAGGTCAATAAAAGCAGTAGTATTTTGTACCACATCTGTCATATAAAAGGAGCAGAAACAAACAGATCGCATACTTGGAGGCAAAGTATGCCTGTGATGAGCCTCTGCTAAGAATCCAATTCCAATTTCACACTCGGGAAATCCTCTTGATAGATAAGACAGCAAGAAATGTAAAACACTTCTATACCTTTAATTTCAATTCAGCATCAGAATTTAGATAGCGCTAAAGAAAATTAAACGTAACAAAACAAACCAATAAAAGTAGGCATCCTATTGCCTTAAAAACCAAATCAAATCAGTGGTGTTCAATGAAAATTTAGTAGGAACAGTGCAATTCCTTTACTTGCAGCCGTTTCCCACAACTTAAATCAATTTTGCCGTTTAGATCTTTTTAAAAAGATCACACACACCGATTTCAGTACTTTAAACAATCCGTTTCTGAAGCAGATTTCAGTTAAATTGATACATCTTTATTTAAATGGTCGTCTTATTCTATTAGTATGTTAGTATGGTGGGTTGACCTCAGGCAGAAACTGAGCACCCAGTCACTCACTCGCTCCCCTTCCCCCAGCAGGACAGGGAAAAGAACAGGGAGGGCAGAAGTGAGAAAACTCAGAAAACTCATTGGTCATGATAAAGACAGTTTAATAAGTGGAAGAGTATAAGAAAAAACAGCAACTCATGCAAAGGTCATCACTCACCACTTCCTTCAAGCTCAGTCTGTGAGCAATGGCAACCTTGGAAGACAACGGCCTCTCCCCCCACAGATTTTTTTGAGCATGGTGGTATGCGATAAGCCGTTAGTCAGTTTGGGTCAGCTGTCCCTGCTGTGCCCCTTCCCAGCTTCTTGCCCACCCACAGCCTACTTGCTGGGAAGTTGCAGAGTGAGAAATAGTGAAAGCCTTGAGGCTTTACAAGCACTGTTTAGCCACAGCCAAAACACAGCACCATAGAGATTGCTATGAAGAAAGTTAACTCTGCTTCATCCAAACTCAGTACAGTGAGTTAATTCACTGAGCACATTAAAAGCATTATAAACATCAACAGGCATCAGAGTGATTCTGCATCCTGAATTCTAACTCCACAGTTTGTAAGTATCAGCTGGCTCTACCCAACAGAACTGCTTTATAGAGCCACAGCCATAAATAACTTTAATCCTGCTTACAGAAAAATCAAGTAGCATGAACCAGAAAAAACACCAGAAAAGATGGGGTTGATGTGGCTAGGATATAAAATGAGTAATATCTGTTCAATTTTTTCAATTCTTATGTCCTAATGCCTACCAGGCAACTCTATACATATTTAAGCTAGTTCATAGAACGCTTTGGATTGTAAGGGACCATGAAGATCATCTTAGTTAAGATTTAATTAATTAAGCTAGAAGTAAAAATCATTTCATCACCAGTGATAAATCCAGAGGTTGGCTTCAGACTATGGAACTGTTGATCATGTTTAGCTCTCTCCTCCACAGTAATAGCCCAGATATCCAGGTTGCCTAGTTCAAAAGAAATGGAGAAATAAAATTAAGAAACACTATCTAAAAACTACAGTATTTTTATTTCTGAGTGTAATTATATCATATCATACTGGACTTCTGAAAACAACACACACACAGAAGCCACTCATCCAAAGCCTACAGTTGAAAGCCTCATGAATCCTTAAATAGCCAGTTAGGGCTTATGAACTTAACAGAACTAAGTGTTACCAAATTAAGACTGCTGAGCACTGATTCACTTACCCAGCTCTTAGAAAAACTAAGGCTACACAAAGTGCAACCAAACTTACAAATGGGCTATTAGAGACAACATCAGCCTACCAGGGGACATAATGCAGAAGGTTCACGACAGGAGATATTCAGGGGTTGGGAGGTTGATTGCCTCTAAAAGTGCATAAAGCTGAAATGCAAGTTATTTTGACTGAAAAGATACCTCAAGTAATTAGTTGTGTACTGTGTGGCTTTGTACTTGTCTAGGAAAAGTGCAATTTATCCAGAAAGTAAATATTTTTCATAGGCAACAATAGCAGGTGAAAGCATGCCCCCAGTTCTTCTGAGAAGGAGAAATCTGAGTAAGAATATTATGCAAACCAGATTTTTCACATCACGCTCATATTGGAGGTGAATATTCAGTTTACATTGAGATTTACTCATTTACTATCATTCTACAGTGCCATGCTTCCATAATGCTGGCTTCAGTTCTACTTCCACTTTTGCAGCAGGTCCGCTCCCCTCCCTCCTCTTGAAGACTTTTCACTATCATCCTTCAGATTATTTGTACCAAGAGCAAACATATCTCAACTTTCACTTGAGACCTCCAACAAACTCTCTAACACTGTGTTTCAGGTTTGTCTCCACAATTTCTAACCAGCAAAAATCATGATTTTGACATCTCTAGAAGTAAATTGCACTGGTACACCTTCCTGTAACTCCTGCTGTGTAGGAATGTAATGATACGAAGGCATCTAAGTTAAGGGAAGCACTGTTTTATTGAAGTAATATTAAAAGTCAAAATGTAGACTTGCCGAAAAATAAAGAGACTAGCACTCACCCTGTCTCAGCACTAAATTCTCAAGGGCTTACATTTCAAGTTTACAAATATTTACAGCAAGTATATCAAACTGCTTACAGGCTGAGGCAGAATCAGACTCAGCAGTTACGAAGAACATGAGATTTCCTGCCTCCTGAATTTCTTCTATTTAAAATCTACTTTCATGTGGCAAAACATACTTTGGCCAGAAAAGGAAACAGACAAGAGGAAGAAAAACAATCCTTTGACTGGTAGATTTCATTAATGAAAGAAAAGCTACATCCTTAGTAAAAAATCACCACCTCAGTTTCAGGTAATGTATGTATTTCTAGAAGCAGACAAGCTAATAATATCTAGTTCAACAAAAGAACATTTTAAGATTAGTCAAAAAAATCCCAGAATTTCAGTGATTAAGCTCACAGGGGCACTGTAAACAGATTTCATATCTGTGCTCCCTGTGGGAATGAAACAGGACTCTTCTTTGGATAAGAACATTCCAAAACATAAGCAGCTACCTCACCCATCTTCTCATGGACTCCTGGCAGGAGGAAAGGAATGGTGTTAAGACTTTATGATCAATATGCAGACTAGGCCAACTAGGAGCAGATGAACATCTCCTTGTACTGGAAACACAACTACTCCAGCCTAAGAACCTATGGCTAGATGTGGCAGCTTAGATGTAGAACTTCTTAAATATAATAAGTGGGAGGAAAAAATTAAATTTGCACTGATTCACTGGCTTGCTCGCTCTCTCTCTGAGATATGTGTGACTCCAGTACCAGAAAAAAAACAAACAAAAACAACAAAAAATCCCAAACCCCCAAAACCACAAAAGCAACAAAAAACCCCACCAGCTCTTCCTATTCCATTCCAGGCAATAAAAAACAGAAATAAAAACTCTTATGGCATGAGGTAACTAAAAATGTTACCTCCATTAACTATTTTAAAACAAAATTTCTTCTCTGGAATCCTTGTAACTAGAACAAATGATTGCCAATATTTACTCTTTCAGATGATTTGGTTGGTGTTGAAATAGCAGATCTCCTCTGTAGGATATGAACATCAAAAGAGACAATGTTAAAACAAGCAAGACTCTTCAGTCAGAAAAGCAGGAACAGCATCTTTGATATTGCCCTGTATTCATCTTTTGTTATTTGAAGAAAGAATAAGACCTGTGGGAGTGCATGAAGCAGGATCTTACCTAACACCAAGACATCATTCATGGCTTCAGATCCTGGATGCCTATACAGAGTTTGTGGATCACTCCGATTTATTTGAATAGAAAGGAGACAGACATCAGTCCACAAAATTGAGTCATAAACAAGCTATTCTCGAATGCAGCCGCAAGCCCTCTAACCATCTTTTCTTTTACATGGTTTAGCAATCATCCTGTCTGCAGAAGTGATGCAGTGGGCTCTCATATGAAATGGGCATTTTGTTTTGCACAAATAGAAGGTCGAGCATACCACGTTCTTCCCAACAATTATAGAAATCCTACCATGCCTATTTTTTTTTAATTAGTCATCCATAAAATGTATTAGTCTTCTGGAATCCAATTTAGCTAATAGGTGCTGTGGTCTTTCCCTCTCAATTTTCGAAGCTGACTTGAAAGATTCTTTAAAAAGAAAAGAAATCAAATAAAAACAAGAATATCATTACGGGTATTCACAAGCAGAGGTCTACCAGATATTGTACATTTGGAGTGAGGGCTCTCCCAAGATGGAGACTGTATAAACCTTCTCCTCTTCATCTTTTTTGGTGAGTACAGATAACAGAAAATGTTGCATGCTCGAAAGGATGATAAATTTCCCCATAAAAATGGAATCTTTCTTACACCATTTGTTTCCTCTCACAACCACCTTAGACTTTTGCTGTCATTCTTCTTGGTTTAAGTATGAATATCAGAACTAACTTCCCTCACACCACATTAAAAATTAAAGATACTCCAGAAACTACAACAGCCATGTGCTTATTACAACCTCCTCATTGTAAAGCAGTCAGATGAGAAAAGTTGTTTGAGAAGAAACAGTACAATTCCTTCCTTCATAAAGCCATGTACTAGAGATAACAGGATCCTAAACAACACATGGAAGATCAAATAGTACCATATAAAGCTGAAAAAAGAAAGCTGGAATCCATTTGTAACACAATGAAAACTCTCTGAAGATGGCAGAGGAGAACGTTTCGAAGGCAAGACTTCCTTGAAGAATGTAATTACATGTTTAAATACAGTAACATGCAAAGCACAGCCCTAGCCCTAGGACAAAACTCTAGGACAAAAGGAAATACCTCAGACTGACTGAGCAGATTTCATTTACATCATGACTTCTCTCAGATTAGGAAAATTAGTGTGAAATGAAGTTATTCACAACTTTTTATACTACCTGAAAGGGTATTCTAAGAAAAAATGTCCAGTCAGTTTATTTTATCAAAGCTATTGGCAGCCAGTTTCACTTCAAAACTGAGAAAGTCTGCCACCAAACAAGATTGACTTCCAGAGGGCTGGACTTAAAAGATAATTGAGGGAATGAAGAGAGGCAGCTTTAAATTACACATTTCCTCTAGCTACCACATGCAAAGAGATGCTTCTTCTGTTATGCTTCATAGACTTCTTCAGACTGGCAGAGATTGCATCCGATCAATTGTGTTTAACAAGAACTGGGTTTCTCAAACAACATACTCTGAACAACACACATTCTTCCTCAAGTCTCCCACTGAAACACTGACACTAGACCCAAATTTAGTTCCTAGCTATATCTGATCTCAAAAACTATACTTCCATACATATTTATATACATACACAAGCTCAAAACTTCTCATGAATGTATTCATATTTATGTGTCTCTATGCATACCCAAACATACATGAACACACAACAAGAATCATCTCTGAATCTCCAGAGAAAAGCCCTTAACAGACACAACATTTAAGTGGAAACAAACTGGTTACTAGTTCTCAGCACTGAAATTTATTTTTGCAATGTTTCTTCTGAACAGTTGAAAAAAAAGAGCTTGAAAACATATTTCATGTGAACAGCAAAAAGCAATGTTTCTGCTGCACTACCAGAGCCCTTCCTGGATCTTTCAAAAAGACTTAAGTTCAAGATGCTGCATCTCCCAGTTTTAAGTGGAGAGCTAAAAAAAATGCAGCACCTTTGTTCTAATCTAAACATGGGTTATGGACAATAGGAAAAAGAAATTTGAAGTGATTGCATCCAAAGGCATCTGCTGCACTTTTTAGCAACAACGAAGTGCAGGAATCCTAAAAGAAAAAGCTCATCTACTGCTCAGCCACAGCTAGTGCTTTTAAAGTGCTAATTATAACATTTAAATAGCATTTTAGAATTTCCTAGGGGGGGGAAAAAAAAGGCAGGCAGAACTGAGTAGCTAAGCTTAAGAAAAATAAAGCTTAAGGCAAATAAAACTCGGTAACTGCAGAATGAGGCTATATCCTACTGCCAGTGGCTGACTGGCCTTACAGTTAAACTGTAGGACTGTAATGGATCAATGCACAAAAATGGACAGAGCACCACTTTTCTGTTTGACTCTTCCGAGATGTCTCTGCAAAATTTCAGGTATATTCTCTACTGGATCTGCAAAAATCAGATAAACTATCATCTCAGAAAGATACACTATCCATACAGAACATATTCAGAAAACAACATATTTATACACAATTTCTGCATATAAGAGTAGTTAAGAATATACTATAAACAACTTACCCCCAAAAGGTGTTGGAAACTGAGCCATGGTTCTATCACTTTAGTTTGTTAATAGATGCCTGAAAAAGAAGAAAAAAAAACCCAACAGATAACCGGTTAAAGTATCTTCCATTTTCAACGTATTTTCTGTACCAACTTACAATCAACTAGTACAGCAAAACCAAAGAAAAATAAGTAGGATCATATAAATGCTACCTGAAAGAACTGATATTTCCAAGAGAAATAAACATCTCACTATCCCAGGCATCCATAAGCACTTTTTCATACTAGCCAAGAGCTACATTTTAGTTGTGATTCAACATCCTCAGAACCAATCTACATTTATAAAAAATCAGTGATGTAGTAAAGAGCTGTTAAGTAAGCCACAACAGACAAGATCTCACTGACACTGCTCAAGGCTGCATTACTTTACCAGGCACTAGAACTCTGCTACTACTTAGGAATAAAACTGGCCCTATTTCCAACTGTTGAAAGCATATGACTTTGTCAGCAATATGTTTTTTATTCCTGACAGAAAAAAAAACAACATGAAATTTGCTGTTTTGGTTAGAGTTCCTTTGTTCTAACCAAAGTACATTAAAAAATGAACTAGACTTCAAGATTGCTTTACCTCCAAACCAGCCCACAATTTTAATAAGCACATTGGAATGAAAAAAAGTGCAAAAAGTGACATTGCAAGCAAAAATGTGCTATTTCATAGAAGATATTCTTAGTTTTGCACTGCTTGCTTTTCAAATAAAAGCAATCTACAGTCTAGAAACTTAATCTTTAAAGAAAAAAGGAAAAACATTTTTCTTGCTCCACACAAAGACTGACATGAACTGCCTGAGCCAAGAGGACAATAGCTAGTAACAGAGCCACAAAACAATGAAAAAACAGCCCCTTGTCCCACTAGATTCCACTCATGTTTTCCAGGCAACAGGAAAAAAGCAAAAGGAAATAGAATCAGAAGAAGAATAGTTTAGACTGCTTGAATAGCAGCAGAAATTTATCAGTATCACTAAGAAAAGGCAGTAACTTGCATGAACAATTTCCTTTTGTCTAAATTTCTTGTTTGCTGCTCTCCCCATCCCCCTTTCACACTTCCCACATACTCTTCTGGCTTCCAACTTAGGAATCCACTATATATACACTCCACAGATGTCACTGCAGAAAAACTCACAGCACTGTTGTAAGCCAGTCTCCCCATCAGTCGTAATATAGAGAACTATAAAAAAAACTGGGTGGTGGGGCTTTTTTCTTTATAATTTGGCAGAGCAACCAGGCATGACGCATGACTCGGAAACCTTTCAAATGCCAGGTAACACATTCAACACTAATTTCATCCACAGCAAGCATTATCTCAAAAGTTTAGAATCACATGCAAACTGATATAGGGTTTTCAGAACAACGGCTCTTTCAAAAGCATTTAAGTACTAGAAGATCAGCACTCTGATTTTTGTTTGTTTTCTTATGTTGCAAGCATTACTTCTATTACACTTCTATTTCTCAAAACTGCAAGGAAACCCTAAGAAGAAAGAAAGAAAAAAAAAGAGTTCTCCGAACTTCCACACCTGTACTATTGAATTTTACAGCACAGACAGTTTTTACACCCAAGTGTCAATCAGCTAACAGGAGAGCAACCAGCAAAGCACAGCTTCTCTTCCTACTTCGATTTTCCAGCCTATGCAGAAGGACAGGAAAAGCACTTGGGATAGCACCAGGAGGACAAGAGTCTTCCAAAGCAGAACCAGAGGGTGGGCTGAGCAGGGGTGGTGTTGGTGTTTGGTTTGGGGTTTCTTTGCAAGCTCAAAGAACTTAACTATTTTAAATACTGGGACAGAAGAGTGCATAAAAGGAATGAAAGTCTTTGCTGCCTAAGGGAAGATACTCCTCCAGCACCTACTAGGAATTGATAGCTTATTCCTCCTTTACCTTGAGCACATGAGAAAGAGGGGAGGCAGTGGGAAGTCTCAAGACTAGCCCTGTGCTGGGTGCCAAAGAAAGCATAAAACCATTCTAAACAGCTTGTGGAGGGGGGGAAAAAAAACCAAACAACTAAACAACTTAGCAATAAGCAGACCAAATAGTGATGAGTAAAATGGAGTAAAAGAGCAGAAAGCTATGTTTACATTTGAGAGACAGAAAAATGAAAATAAAACAGACTGCAGACATACAATGGGAAGTAAACAGAGGGACAGAAAGATAAATTACTCTCTTACTGGGGTATGTTGAAGTTTGCTATCTATTGCCATGCACACCCAACCTCTGTAACGAAAGGTTTCATTTTATGCAGCCAAGTGACACCAGGGGCTCTAACCCTGCATGAATTCAACTTTGCAACAGTGGACAGTTGATTCCAACAGCTCAGAGTTGATTATATAAGAAAATTAAGGATAAAAGATCAAGAATTTCACAGCATTCCAATTATAACTTTGTAGTTTAAGTATCAAAGGGTTGCCCTGGGAGGAAAGACTTCCTTTCTCCCTGGAAAAGAGAAGGCTCAGAAGGGACCTCATCACATTAGCCCAGTACTTGGAAGGCCAGCAACAAAGAGGACAAAAGTTTTCTCTTCTCCAGGAACCATATGAAATCAAAGGGCAATTGAGTACAACCTGCACTATGAGAGGTTTCATCTTGATATAAAAAGAAATTTTTTACAGTGGGAACAATCAATGACTGAACCACATCATTGGGGAAGTTGTTCAACTCTCCATCACTGGAGGTTTTCCATATGTGATTGGACAGCGTGTGAGATAATCTCATCTAGGCTTCCTTTCCCATGAAAAGCTGGTCCATACGGTCTTTCGAGGTCCATTCTGACGCAGGCTGTTCTATGATTCTACTTTTTTAAAATCCATAGGTTGGAGACCAAGTATTATTAATCCAAAAAGCATATGGCATAGTCATTATATTGTAAATTCAACATGTATTTGTAAATTATCATAATGGAAATATAAGCACTGATATTTCAATTTGCAACATTATTTTGAAATAGCAACCAGTTGTTTTAAATCTGCCTTCCTCATACCCTCATCTCTACAGGTTCCAAAGCCACATTAACTTCTCTGCCTCCCTTGTTCCTCCTGCCACCCCCAAGAAGAAAGAATGCAGTGAGACAAAACAAAAAAAAAATGCAGGAATCAACTGACCAGAAAGCTGACAGAAAAACAGAATGGGTAAACGGAGCCCTGCGCCGTTCCCCTCAAGAAAGCAGTAATTTCTCTCTGACTACTGATATTTGTATTTGTAGGAATTTATATCACAGCAATTTTTTTAACTCAAACAAATTCAATTCACATTGAAATTATTCAAGCAGAAAGATGAAGAGACAATAAGGGGAACCACAACTGCACTGTCAGTCAATTATACGCACTGCTTCCTTAGAAAGCCAGCCCAAAACTCTTACCATAAGCAAAATTATGCTAGCAATGAACTGTTAAATACCAGTCCAAAATAGTATATTTTCCACAAGAATCAGAAGATGTAACAGATATTTCATACAGCTTTTGCAAAGAACATTGAGCTACTCACCTCTGCTTGTTCGCAAAAAGTTAAAGCCATCACTACACTGAGATTTGACAAACAGATCCGACATTAAATACTTCCTCGCTATCATACATCATAAAACATCTATAAACAGAAAGATACACATCTAATCTACATCCAATATAAACCACTAAACACCACAACCACTCACAAGCTCTGTACTTCCCAACTCTCCAGAAAAGACACATACACCAGATTTTAAAATTAACAGTGTAGTACCCACATCAACCCTCTCCCTCAAAGTTCTGTGTAGCACCAGAAAGTGTTTGTGTTCTCAGGGCAGTGAAAGCAGCGTAATGAACAAATGATGTTGCAGTAGATCAATGCATGCAAATGCATGCAAGACCCATTACATGCCTGCTCTGTAATTCCTTTCTGCTCAGGATTACGATACTATGTTGTTATGAGCAGGCAGAAAGGATGCTCGTTGTGAGCACTGTTCCAGTTTCACTCAACGTCTACTGTGTTCAGGGGTTTTAACTCTCTGTCACTTGGGAGGTGGAAAGCCCATAAGGTCTGGAAGTGAATATTTCCAGCAAGAAAAGTGGGAAAAGAGAAGAGTGTTATCTCTCAAAAATAATACACTTGACAAGACCAGTTGAGCCTACATTTTTCAACCTGAGGACTGATGCTGTTTCTCAGAGATAGGAGACAGACAACACTTGGAGGAAGGTTCTCAGCTCTGATTGTCTTCCACATGGGAAAGCCACTAGGAATAAATACAATCCTTCCACCCATGATCTTCCATGGACTTGACAGTACAATGATGCTTTCCTGATGCCTAAACATAAGGGATGATGAAATGTCATGCTGGCACACAGACAAAAAGTGCAGAACAAAAATCAGGACCAAGGCATTCAGATGGCACAACTTCTACATTCTCTACAACTGAGACTTTAAAAATCTACAGAATTATTTTTATATAAGCAGAGAGTGTTAAAACATATATTTAAAACACATAGTTTAGTTTACAAGAAAAAATTGCTTACACTTAGCGAGGGAGGCAATCAAATGCCCATGTTAGACTACTGTAGATAAGTCCAGAAATATTTTGTTTCCTCTCCCTCACTCCAAATAATTTACTCTTCTCATAAACCAATATTCTATGTGCAAGTAGTACTCTCTCATATACATACAAGAAGTACTCTTTTAACATTCTGCTCCTCCTTAAACTGAAAGGAGGGCTTTCTAGACTAGAAATTATTCACATAAAGGTAAAATTTAAACATGTAGTGAGACTAACTCCATATGTACATAAGCCCAGATAATACGTAAATTTGAGTACTGATGTCTTAATCTGAGTTTTTACCTTGAAAAAAATATCAGGTTAAAAGACACTACACTAACAACATTTATGCATAACAGCACATATGAAAATTACTTCCACTGCAAATTATATACATCTACCTTAACAATGTGGCCCAAAGTTTTATTATAGTTTCTACTTAAAGTTATCTGTGCTCTTATATGGAAATGTTTACATAGAAAAATGCAAAAAAGACATTTGAGGCATAAATTATGAGCAATTTAGCTATTTCAGTGCTATGTCTTCATTTAGACATGTTTCACAAGAAACAGACCCTATTCCTGTTTTCCTTAAAATGCAGCACAGTATTTCTATTCCTAAACAATCATTCACAAGATAATCTGGACATACAACTCAAGAAGTAATTCCTGAGGCAACTTATCAGGCATCTTCCTTCTCCTACATGAAAAAAAAACAAACAAGCAGATAAAAACCCCACATCCTTCCCAAGAATTCCAAATTATGACAAAATACTCCCAGGCAGGATATCACGTGAGAGTATCACAGACTAACAGCAGGTTTTGTTATTTTCCGATATTACATAGGAAAGCCTTTAGACTAGTGCTAAGAAGGACTCTTGATAGTTTCAGCAAAGCCTCGTAATTTTAGATAAATGTTGGAAAACAAAAAAGTTTGAGACATTCATGTAAACTGAATTCTTGCTCTTTGGTGATCACATTATTAATACAGCTACCAGTTTCAGTCAAACTTTTCAGAGTTTCTGCTCTTTACAGGAATGACTTCTAACTGTAAAAACCTTCACAAACATTAAGTTCTACTGTTTCTTGTACTTTTTGCCAAGTACCCAAATGAGATTTAAAAAGTTACTCATCATTGCAAATTCTTTTCAATACCTGTGGCAATGACCAAACTGCTAAGAAGGTCGCTTTTGTATTCACAGTATCCATCTTGTGCTGTGGAGGAAGGATTACCTGACCACAAAGGAAGAAAAGTCACTATAAACCACCAAGCAAGCAACAGGTGTAGTAGCAAGACACTCTTCTCTCTCCTCCACTCTAAGTCTGAAGAAAGCTCAAGAAAGCTCAAGAGTCTAACAAATAAAGAATTCCTTACTTTCTAAAAACAGGAAATATGGAGACATCTATCAACCTAATGCTGACATTTATCAATGACCATGGTGGAAGTCCCAGACTAACAAAAAAATGGTATTTCTGTGTACAACAAATGTGCAGCAGTTAAGTACATGGTTTTTTTTCTTGCCATGGCACTGTCACTTTATCTTGTTCACTCATGTAAGCTTTAAGAGTTTCTGCAGGAAAGCTATCCATAACTACTTTCAGAGGAACTATCAATTTTTGTCTGTTCTTGCTAAAATACTCTATAAGGGACACACTGTCCAAATCATTTTACTACTTCAAGACATTGGGGTAAAATTCAAAACCATGGTTATGAAGAACATTCTTGCTAAAATCAGACCCATATCACTCAAAATTCTCAAACAAGTTTAAGATCCAGACAATAGACTTTTTTTGTCATTCATATTAACAGCTGGTTTGCCATTTTCCACAATTTGTCTTTCATTAAGACAGTACTGAGTTTTCCAGATTATATTAACTCATATACTTCCAGGTGAAGGTATTTCTAATTTCTTTAACTGACATCTAAATATTAACATTAACAATCATTCATTTAATGCAAGCAAGGTGCTCAGAATTTTTCTTTAACGTACAAGATTATTACTTCAGAGAGAGTTCAGAGATCAATTCCTTCAATAGTCCTTTTCTTCTTCCAAAACACAAGCAGGAATTAGATAACGATTATAAGCATTAATAATATCCCTTTTGTAGAAAATGAGAAACTATGGCAATTCTAATTCCTGGTAAGAGCTAATTCCTGGTAAGAGCTAATAGTGTAATTTGAAACAGAAACTTAATTCAGTCTGATCATGAACCATGAGAATGTTTTGCATATGACTATCACAGGCAGAATAGAAACTAAATGATAAGGCTGGAAACAAGAAGTTAAGATCTTCCTATGTCATTACATTCTACATTCTGCACCTTCAGCAACATACAAAATGTTGCCAATGACCACCTATTACCAGCAGTACTCAAGTAGCTCCCAGGCATTACAGCTGAAATATTTCAGGAAAGTACAGGCTTTAAAATGAAAGCATTAGTCTTTCCCTTAAGCTACTCCCAGTTTAATCAAATAGACCTCACATCAGGAGGAAAGCAAGCAAAGGCTACAGTGATAAAATCATGTTGTATAGTCCAGCTAGCACAATCTGAATGGCTGTTTCTAGTCTTGCACATACATAGGCCGGTGTTAATGTTGACAGCATTTCACCCAGTAATAATTCCAGTACTGAGTGAACTGTGACTGAATTACAGTACCTTTTTAAAGAGATGATTTTCTTTCATTTTAAAAGATTTAACATGATGGAAAATCCACTTCATCCAACTGTTCCTTAAACTCTTACTAAGAAATAAAATAAATATCTTCTTTTATTTTTACTTCAATATTCATTGACTTCCTTCTGAAGCATCACACTTTGTAAAGTACATTTTTGCCTTACTTTTTAGAATGAACTTTTAATAGTTTCTTAGCACTCACAACTTTCATTTTTCCTTTTCAGTTGACCTTACTTACAGAGGTGTAGTAAAAGGTTGCTTTCTTTTTTTTGTTTGGTTTTGGGGTTTTTTTGTTAAAAGTTTAATTAACATAATTGCAGTTGGGAAGCTTCAACTCCTCCACCTTCAAAACAAATTTCAAAACTGAAAATATGAAACACAAGTATTATGGAGGTGGAAATACATGCCACACCTACAAGATAGCCATTAACTTCAAGAATGGCTTCAGTAAGGAGGACAAAGAAAGCATCATGTTATCTTATACTCTCAAAGCCTATTTTGTTTCGCAAACAAGAACTTCAGCAGTATTCTCAAACACCAGCAAGGAATGGTTTACAGCTATACTGATCACAAGTAGAACCAGATAAAACAGTTTGGTTCTACTATTTACATTACACAAAATGAAGACAGCCATGCTTTATTTCAAAATTATTAATCCAGCTGTATCTAGGGCTCTAGTATCACTATGCAATGGCACTTAAAAGATACACTCAGAACAAGAGAGAAAAGCTTCCAAAGCCTGGAATCCTGCCTTAGCCAAAGGAAAGCAAAGTCTAAGTGCTCTTAGTACTAAGTACTAGTTTTATGTTATGGTATATTAGTGTATTATTCTACGAAGAGGTTGATAGTCATGTCACACCTTTAACTTAGCCACTCTTTTTTTTTTTTAACTCTAGCTTTTCAGAGTTGTTTTGAAAGCCCAGTGTAACACTAGGTCACTTCTATTTCATTAGGCATTTCTCCCTTATCAGATTTCTAATCTATCCAGTCTATATAACAATTAACATTGTTACTTCCTTTACTGCCTGGACAAGAAATAGATCAACTACAGAATAAATACCATAACAGGGTTGGTTTTTTTTGCAGTTTAACCTTTTCCTTATTTCTACATCAAGTATCACAACACAACAGCTTCTACTCCACCGGGGTCATCTCGTATAGTGAAGTGGACATTGCTGTATTACTTGCAAGTCAAGAAGGTCATGTAAATATGCCAGAGAGTAGCTGATAAATTTCTTCCTTCACTTCCTACAGAATCCAACTACACAACTCCATGTGAACTCTCCCATGTTTCACCATTGGTCTAGTATCACTGCAGTGTTCCTGCCTTCTCAACACAATTTTCATCAATCACTGCTACTTACCTCCAATGCAGCTAAAGCCACACTAACCACAAGAATTCCTTTTTCATACCCCTGCATGAGCTCAGAAGTGATAAAGGGGTGGAGATGGTGGGTCTGTGAGGTGTTTTCAGTCACAGGACAAGAAGAAATTACAGACACAGGTCGGATCTGTGCTCCCCCTTTCTGACTAGGCCAGTATAACTTTTCTCTAATATTAGACATACTAGAATCAAACGACTCATAACTCAGCTTGATGTTCTCAGAGGAATGACAACAGCCAAAAGAATAGGTCAGAGCCATCATGTCTTTCTTGGACAGCAGCGGCAGTCTTCTATGCCAAGATTTTATTACTTGTAAGCCTACTAACTTTATCCAACATAGCTATGCTGGGCAAATCCCCATTCTTGTCTGAACTCAATAGCTGATCATTTGATATGGAGACACTGAAAAAAGTAAAAGAAAAAAAATCAGATCTTCTGAGTTCTTTCACTTCACTTTCCCCATCTTTGCCTTAAAGTAACAGTTATGCTGGGGGAAGGGTAAAAAGGAAGAAAAAGCCCAAGAATCAGCATAGAGTAAGTTGAGAGAGTTTAGGATCTGTCTGTCCATTCTTATTCCTCTCCTCCTACACAAAACCATAAGATAAAAAGGTCTAGTAGGGCAGAGATAGGATAAAGTACTTGATATAAGACAAGGCACAGATGGCTCTGTCCTTTGAACTACTCCAGCGTAGGTCATTTTGTCCTCCACAAGCATCTGCTCTTGTGAACTCATAGAGAAAATGGGATCATCAGTTACATAAATGAAGTGGTACAGCAAAAGCAGTTTGCTATAGCAGATTTGTCAAGCATATTTTCAAAAAGCGCTTTAATAGGAGAAATTATTCAGTGTTTACCAAGCCTTATCAGCATCTCAGTAGTTGTGTTAGGCCACGACACTATTGACTGAAGTAGCCAACATCTCCAACCCATGTAACTTCTGCTCTGAATCTCTACACAGCTTTGTTGTCCTAACTCTTCTGCATGACATTACAAGCACTTTCAGATCCAAGAACAGACGCTAGTAAGCTATTTCAACAAGTATTCCTATTATTCGTCTTCCTTCTGGTCTCACTTACTCTGTTGTTCAGACACAGGTCGACTTCTCTATTTTTTTCTTCTAATTAGTCATACCGAGTTCCTCAAGAGTGACAATTTAAGAACTTTGGTATCAGGGTAAAATCCTCTGAAAGAGACCTTGTAAAACATATAAGCACTCCTTGAACCTACCCTGAACACGAGCAGCATCCCTAAGGGACAGTTAATCTCCCTGTACTTCACCAAAAGAAAAGATCCAAAACCAATGAAGGTGAATGGCAAAGACTTTTTGTTTTCAAAAAGTAATCACTTATCAGTGAATTGACCAACACCACTGCACAGCATGTTGTGAAAGAAGCTCATTGTTTGGGGCAATGACAAAACAGGCATTAAAAACACCCAGAAAATGAGGATGCTTTCTTATGATTTTTTTTTAAATTTATTTTTTATTTCACAACAGACCTTCACAGAGAAAAAGGTCACACAAACATTTCACAAAAAGTTATAAGATTAAAGTTAAAAAGATTTCCATATTGAGCTAAAAACATCATATCGACTTATAAAACTACCGACGCAGCATACACCAGGAAATTTTCTGTTCTGTGGCACTAACATAGAGGTACAGTCTTGACCCCACCACTCTAAGGCGATTGAATATTTGTGTACAAAGCAGTGACGTTAAGTACAGCATTCACCCCAGTTTTCAGACCCTATTGATTTCATCACAAGCAACACAAATGAATAAAAAGTATATAGCTATAAAAATTATATATACGTAGCACAAGCTTCATATGTGTGGATATCTACACAGAGTGCCATGTCACTGAGCATTAAACAGTAAGGTTAAATCCTTTTTTGTTACAAGAATGAGTCTAAACAGTTACATGGAGTGCAGGGCAGGCAGTGGGGGGGTTGCAGGGGTAGCCTCTCTGAGGTTCCTACAGACCCATCACAGGGCACAGCAGAGTCCATCAGGCCAGATGGCAGCACCTCAGGGAAAGCGTGGGTGAAAAAGGCAAAACACTGCTCAGTAATGCAGGGAAAAGTGAGAAACAGCCTACAAGCACCAAGGTGAGAGAGGGGGAAGGAGGTGCTCCAGGCACCCCAGCAGGGATCCCCTGGAGAGACCAGATATCCACGTGGAGCCTGCGGAGGACTCCAGATTGGAGCAGGTTTATCCTGAAGGACTGTAGCCTGTGGAGACCACGTTGGAGCAGGAGAAAGCGTGCAGAGGAAGAAGTGGCAGAGAGGAGCTATTACGGACCACAGCCCCCATTTCCCATGCCTCTGTGATGCTCAGGATGTGAAGGTGGTAGGGGAGCTGGGAATGAAGGAGTGAAGTTGAGCATGGGATAAAGGAGAGGGGGAAGCTGTTGTTTCAATTTGCCTTTGTTTCTTACTATCCAAACCTATTTTATCTGGTAATAAATTATTTTTCCCCAAGTCAATTCTGTTTTGTCAGTGACTGTAACTGTTATATGAGCTCCCTGTCTTTATCCCAGCCCATTAGCATTTTTTACCTCATCTTGTCCCCTATTCTGTTGAGAAGAGGAGTAAGTCAGCAATTGAGCAGGCAACTAGCCAAGGCCAACCCATGACAACATACTAACTTACTTAAGGAAACCAGTATTCCATCCGTAGATGATCCAACCCTTTAGAAAACATTAAGAGACTATGCAGGAAATGACATAAAATTAGAAAAAAGCATGAACAGACAAAATTGTTCTGACTTATGAAATTATTATTGTAGAATATATATAAATAATGGAAGTATGTATAGACTGACATACAAAAATTACCAGTTTGTGGTTTCTACTCATTTGGCACACAACAGGCTTGAGGAAGACTCGGGCAAAGTTCTCTGAAAACAGCAACACAGTGGATAAATTACCAACACTACCTTTTAGTAAAGGAAGTGATGACAAATTGTGTTTAAAAAGAGACAATGGTAGAGGACAGAGTCTCTTTTCTTCTTCAAATAAGAAATACATACAATGAGCGGTACCTGCCATACAGGATACAATTCAACATCCTCAGTCTCTCTGAAACTGATGATCACCTAGAGGCAGGGCACCCTTAGCAGAATATTTAGTGAACTTACATGATAAAACAATACAAATAATAGTTCCCAGGTGACCCAGGTGAATATAGAGAACATACTTTAGACTAAAGTAGCTGACATACTACAAGGAGTTAGGTACTGAAGCTTTATTTCTTTTATGAAGCACACCATTTTATTTAGTTAGTGCTTTACCTGTCTTAACATCCCAAATGCTTTACCATTAGTAGGATTATCAGCTCTCAGCTTTGCAGAAAATGAAATACTTCTGTTAAGACTGACTCCATTAAAATAATAGAATGTAGTTTGGTGAAAAAAAAACACCTGGAAAAAATACTCAGAAGACTTACTTGATGTTACCTAACGATATTAGTATACCATTTAACACACACGCTTCCAGCAGACAATGAAAAGACAGAATAATACTTTAACCAGCAGCTTTTTGGGAAGAAATACAAAAGTTGAACGAACAGATACTGAAACTTCCTGTGCTATTTTTCCCATAGTGATCAGGACAGACCCTTGGGCATTTGTAAAATTAAGTTATTTTCTTACACTAGAAAAGTTGCTTATCAGACAGCAGTTCATACGGAGGTGGTAGAGAATTCTACATTGTCAAGCATGCATAGGTTGTACAAAGTGTTAGAGCTCAATTGATAATGTCTCCTATTTCAAATACACTTAGGAACACACTAATGAACTGAAGAAGAAAAGGGCTTAACTGCATAAGGCATGGTATATCCCAAAGTAAGGTTTTTCTGTTTCCTTTTTTGATTAGAATACCAATTCTCCTGCAAAATGCATAGAAGCAATTTTCAAAAAAGAGTAAAGCTATTACAGGTATGTCTACAAGGCTACGTAACTAATATATGCAGTGGGATAAAGGGAAAGAAAAATGTTTTGCAACATGGAATGGTAAATGGTAGATATATATATAATAATTCTAAAAACTGCATTCCAATTTATAAATTCTGTTTCTATATTAAACAGAATTATCAATTGACTGCAAGAGCAGTTCAATGACAGAAAAATTTGTAAAAGGGCACATGACAAATTTGCTTTCCAGATGACAAGTGTGCTTTCTATCAGTCCCACATAAATCAGTCTCCTGCATCTCAACAACAACCACAAAAGTTTTCATCCTTGGTTGGAGTTAAAGGTTCTTCAAATGTTAAGATACAAGGACAGGAATAATCCTGTTGAATAAATTACCAGTGGTAATAACAAATTCAGAGGCAGCAAAGAAATGACAAAAACAGATTCACAAAAAAGGAAAGTTTTCTATACATTTCACTAGAGTTGAGCGCAAGTATTTATGTAACACAGACTCCTTCAAATAACATATACAGTGTAGTTAAAGTTTTCCCCACTACAAGAAGAGGTAAGAGGGAGCAAGAGTTTATCGGACAAATAGACAGATTTCAGCTTTAGTCATAACAAATGGCATGTTGCAAACACTATTCCACAGCAGCACTTTCTAACCGCTGAGCAGCTGAGGGAGTAACGAGATCACTCAAACTAGTGTCACCAAGTTCCAAGCTATTTCTGCCAAGGGTTGGGAATAATTTCAAGTCTATGCAAGAGAGGATCAGGACATGCACACAAACAAAATAACTCCAAGAAAAAAATAGAGACATTACATACATCTTTAAAAAAAAGTCCTATCCAGCAGTTAGAAAAGAGGTGCTCCTTCTCAGTATATAAATATTTATAGCCTATAAAATGGCTTCTCTTAAGAAAGTGGATTGCAGAGGGAGGGCATCATATACACAGGCACATTTCATGACTGATCTGGAAAGCAGGCTACTTTCTTATGGTCCTTCTGTAAATGACCAAAGAAGTCTGTACGGTTAATAATACTGAAATGAGTCATTTCCCTGTACCAAAATGCTTTAATACCCCTTCCAGGATAAAAATTCCTTTCCTTAAAGAAGATAAGAACATAAACCATTAGGACTAACAATAACGATAATTCACTGTAAGTCACAAATCTGCAGTATGGTGACATTTATTTACTGTAGCTTACAAATTTCCCCCCTATTTCTGTTCTTCAGTACCTAGTAATCAGGAAAATTTGTTACAAGTCACATTATGGTTTCCTAGTGCTCAACTAAGAAAAAATCAAATTTTGGAATTGTAATACAATGTTTTGATTTCCAAACATAGAAATCTAAAAAAGGTTCAAGATTGATTCAAGCAGAAAGCGAAGACGGCTTTGAAAATAAGCCTACTGAACTTTTTAAAAACCCTCACATTTGCAAGTTCAACATGATAACTATTAACCAGAGTCCAACTACACACTTCAGTACAGTTCTGCTGGTATGCAACAATACGATCCTTATTCACTGAAGTTGTGTAGTGGCAGCAGATTGATTACTATTAAGAGACACATTGAACTTTGCGTCGTCGGGAGACTCGCTTCCTCAGCAAAGGCAGGGACAGAAAAAATAACGTAAGAAAAGAGATGAAACATTTATATAGGGAGTAGTTAAAGAATACTCATGAAGAGGAAGGCCAACAAAGAATGAAGCAAGACAAGCCTCATAAAAGAGAAGGAAGGGCATAATACTACAGCAGACTGCACAGTTCATTCACCTCAACCCATTCCTCCATCAAACTCCCACAGTTCTTACAGCACTCATGTAAAACTTCACAAAGATTAAGCTTTCCAAACTTCATACTTCTGAGAGAGAGATCAAATAAGCTCAGAAGATGATGTTACATCCATTAGCCAGCAATGACACAGAACAATGACCTGAAGACAGAACTTTCTTTTAGGATCTGACTTGTCTAAAGATTCGTATATTTCTTTATCTAAATTACTCAATAGGATTATAAGATCCCTTGTTTTTCATTTTTCATCACAAGCCCTGAACAAGGATGCTGAAGAACTGAAAGACTCCAGTCATCTCGTTAAATGAGTGAATTTTAAATTCCTGTAGAAGTCATCAGTACTACATCTCACTCAATTTTCTCTTGGTATGTTTGTTGCCATGAGCTTATTTTGGTTCACCGAAAGTTATGTATCTGTCAAGACAAAGCCACAATTTGCGGGGAATCAGATAGAGATGCCACCTCTGGTATCAATTTAAATAGTTACCACGTGAAATCCTGAGAGCAAGTCAAGAAATGTACATCATTATCACTAAAATGAGACTTCCATGCCTAAAAATCTAATTCTATAAAAAAAGGAAATAATCACACTAAAATAAACGGATCTTTCATGTTTAGGTTATATTACAAAGGCTATGAAGCTGCATACCTTCTCTCTACTTTTAACCTTGCCACTACTAACATAAGAGAAATTACAGTGCAATTTTCCACGCTTTGTTAACAATTACAGCTCCAAGCTCCTGCAAAGCATATTATTCTCTCTTACAAAACAGAAAAAAATGTCTAGTCCTTAAGCTTAACCTCAAGACAGCTCCTTCCTTTTCTATGCTGATTTCAAGTTCAGGATAAGGTGGGCAGCCAAAGCTCATTATGAAGACTGAGATAAAGAGCTCACATAAAATACGTGTACACAATATGCAGCAAGACTGAAAAAATATTTGACTACATATAACAGAAGGGATATTGCATGTATGCTGCCATAATGAAGATACTTCAGCAACTACAGTTCTCCTGATGCAAAGGATGTTTCTCACTTGAAACAGTTTTAAGTTTTCTCAAATTTAAAAAAGTGAACTTAAGAAATCCCTCTGCCTTTTTGTAAGGTAATTATTTTGCACTCTGGTTGACTAGTTTTGTTCTCATCTTAAATTGGACTTTCATAAAAGAGTCTCATTTCTTCTAGTTGTTTAGGTGACTGTAATCTACTGATCTAATTTGATTGAGAAGTTTTCATAAGTGACTCAGTCTCCAGCCCAGAAAGCACAGGGCCCATGGCAGACATATGTCATACTTAATTCAGTTATTACTTTTCACAAATTGAAAACAGTACCCTAATAAGATTACTTCGTAAAATACTTACCAAGTAAGTTAATACCAGTTTTTCAAGATTTTCCACTTTTTGGTCCAACAGGCACTTAGTATCAATATTGCACTAATATAGTTAGTTATACTGCTATTATATATTGTTAGGTACCAAAACCTGCTCAGAGAAAAGAGAACCTCTTTTTATTGGAAGAACAGGAATGCACCTCACTTTGCTAGCAGGATCACATGTGTCGATCATGAATCAAGTTTAAGTATATGCACTTTTAGAGAGCAGGAGGAAATAGAAGAGATTTGTAGTTGAAGACTACAAATTAAATATATTTTCCATTACAAATGTGTTTACATGTCTTCATGTGAGAATGAAAGATATGAAAAGTTTGCACAGTTTATAGCTCACACTTGCAGTAGTGGATTAAAACCCAACAGCTAAAATGATTATGGTCCCCATTTGTTCTGCTTACTCCAGAGGGTACTTTAATTCTCAATCTGGTTTGTAAAAATAGGGGCAACTCTCCCTTGCAAATTGAGTCACGACTCCAACAGAAGATAGCTTGAGGGCCATTTTCTGCAGCAAAGACATCATCACACAAGGTTTGGGGACAGCTGTGAAGGAAGCTTGAAAGAGCAGAGGCTAGCATAATCAGCAGTATATTCAGCAGTAATTTTTCAACTCACACTGGCTGGCTTCAGTGCAACTTGGTGACTGACAAGATTTTAAAAATAAACTTTGCATTCTAAAAATATATATCTGATTATTTACCTTGTAAGTTAAGACCTGAAAACGAAAACTGCATTATAATGAAGCATCTACTCTTTCAACCATCATTACAGCTAATAAGCTACTTCTCAAATGGCAAGCAAGATTTTCTTGTAGTCACTTGTCTGTAGGAGAAGTGTAGGCCATAGGTATTTTACATTAAAAATTAAGTTGTCAATATTTCAGCTATTCAAAACCCCATGTATTAAAGCACTTACAATCAAACCTTCACCAGACAAAAAGCCTTTCTCAAAAATTCAACAGTTTAGCTTTCAACTCTCCTGAAAAATATACACAGCATTTACCAGTGCTTGAAAAGAAAGACAAAAGACAAAATGAACTTACTGGAAAGATAAGTTGAATAATTGAAAGGGAAAGATCTGAACTTTTGCCTCAAAATTAACTTGTCCCACTTTGGGGAAAGAGAAAAGTAGTAATATTCAACCACCATTTGACATCAGAACAATGAATACATGTCTCGTCAAGAACTAATGGAGGCATTAAATATGCCAAGTACGGTATGATATACATTTTCTATTACATATGTTCAGTTCCAAAGCGGTGATCAGTCATAAGAGGGCCTATAAAGGAGTAAACTACAATAAATGTGGGACACAGCAAAAGTAAGACTGTTAAATTAATTTCCTCTGAAAACCAAGTGACAATACCTAACTTTCCTAAAGCTACAGTACTATTTTCTATTACTTTTAGAATTATGGTAGCATTGCTCTGGAAAATCTCACACATAAGTCAAATCAACTTTACTTGTTCACATAAACAAGTAATAAAGGGCCCATGCAAATAAAATTAAAAGAACATGCCGCAGCTTTCATCTGCTTAAATACAGCTGCTGACAGTTTCAAAAGTCAAGTACTCAAAAGTACTTTTTCAAACATACAGCTGATTTAGTTCAACTTTTAGGCAGGAAACCCCAAATTATGCAAGAAAAAAATCCAGTTAAAAAAAAGTCAATTCATGTGCTTAAAGGAGAAAAAAAAGTAGCAGCAAACGGTCCTCAATAAAGCCCTCCAGCAAGCACTGCCATGAGATATATTGACAATTGGACTAAATAGGCCATTTACTCACACACTTTTTATTTTTCCTTTTTATTTTTAATTCTTCAGACAATGTCCATGACAACTGTTTCCAGCTACAGCAGTTCTAACAATGGCAACTGTTCTCTGAAAATATCTCACTAATTATTTTGACTACTAGTTCTTAAAATCCATCATGACAATCGAGAGAACAACACAAGCGTATACATTTGCCTATGGCTCATTCAATCACTGATTGTGTAACTAAGAACTGAAATGCTTGAGGAGCAGGGCGAAAGAAAAAAAAACACACCAGCAACTCCAATTCCTTTAAGATACCAAATAATGACAAAGAATTTTGAATCAGACTTAGCAGAAAAAAAATCTGCATCTTCAAACCCTGCAACCATTACTTTAGCCTTTTGAAAAGTTTCTGTTGGTTTAGCAGCCCAAAAATGAAGTCTTTAAAAGAAGCCTCAAGAAATCCACTTGCCAGCAGCTGGTATATTGTCCAAGCATGCAGTGTAAAATCCACAGAGAACTGAGGGTACCAAGTGGAAGAATCAAGTTGAAATAGAGGCAAAGAAACTGGGTAACACTGCAAACATTTGACTACCAGAAAAATGTACTGTCTCAGGACAACGTGTGCTATTTACTCATCAGAAAATACTAGTAAGAAGCCTACTGTCTAACAACAATAGTGGAAGAGGAAGGCAAACCTTCTTGAAATACAGAGCTGTATGTCAGAGATAACACTAGAAATGACAGCTGGTGGTCCACATCAGGCTAGACAGAGTAGTAAGTTTTCTGGTTTACTCACCTGTTCCCTTATACTAATCTACTTAGAAATCTGGGTCATCTTCTATGGGTCTTCCTGGGAAATAATTTCATTACTAACAATTAAGAAAGCTATCAGACTGCTTCTAAAAACATTTAAAATACTAGGACATAACTAAACATACCTGCCCAAACACGCTAACAATATATAGACATAAGAACAATACTCATAGCTTACGCCAAACCCTTTAGAGAAGGTCATTCTTAAAATATTCTGAAGAGATACAAGATGAAGAGCATGAACTATCCTGAACATAGCCTTGGTTTCAGGCCGATTTATTTTTCAATAATAAACCAGCTTTGATTACATCAAATACTTCAGATTTGATCTTCTAGAGGACTGCATGTGGCTATTTACTTGAAACCCAAAAAAGGCTCTCTGTGACAGGAGAATTGACCTGTTTTGGAGAACAGCAATTTCAGAGTATCAAGCAACATACTAAACCATTTGTGAATTAAGCAATATGAAGAAAAAAAAATAAAACCTAAAAAGCTTGGGGAGGATCTTAGTTGTTCCAAGTTACATCTAACAGTTGCAAGTAATATCCAATTTTGTTATTTATTTTAGGGTCAAATGCTGAAGACCTATAATAGAAACTCAATTCAACCCCATTTTTTAAATACTTATCTCTAGATTGGCATACCAACTGAACTGACACACAAAGATGCAAGGAAAAAAAAATGAGCCATAGCATTAAAATGATACAGCCAAGCCAAAAACATCAGTAACCAGATACACAGTGCCAGAGGTCACAGAATCCACCAACAGTACTGCTCATGTAAGTCATTGAAAAACAGTAATGAAGAAGTCCTACAAAGAGGCACTAAGTCAGAAACACCCCAACACATATTTTTTCAGTTACCTTGCCAATAACCTCCCCACTGTATCCAACCCACTAAACATTAAAATCTGGAAGAGATATAATGATTCTATAGCAACCAGCTGCTGAGATATTTTTCAAATAGAATGAACTGAATACAACTGCCAAATACTTTCCCAACAAATTTAGCCCGTTGCTAGTGGGAGGAGAAAAGTATGTTCACTGTTGTGATCCAAGATGCAGTGCAAATTTGAGGTCATTACAAAACTAGAGCAATCTAAACCAAATCGGATAACCAGGAATAGATAAATAAACAGATACATAAGTTGTAGGTATGTCAGCTGCCATTGCTGTGCAAGGACAGACATCACTCAAGAAGCCTCTCCTCTGGAGTAGCACTGCCATGACACTTTTCTACACTGATTACTCCCATCACCACATCACCAACAGGCCAACTTTACCAATACTTCCATGTCCCCTATCAGAGTCTATAAGGGAGTCTTCTGGAGATTTAAAACATGGCACATGAACGTGTCAGTTCCACAGTGGTAGCTGCACACGTATGTAATTTGGGTACTGCAAGCTTTCAAAAGGAAGTAGCAACTTGGTTGTCTCTGTGTTCAGATGCAGTCATTCCTGCTATATCTCCTGATATGTATATCCATAAAATGGTTCAGCCTCCCTAGTATATGCTTACAAGCACATCAGTTAAACTATTTTTCTCAGCAAAATGTGAATCAGAGACCAAGAAAATTCAAGAGCATGGTTTCCCTTAGCTAATATACAAGGCAAAGGAAGACTCTAGATAACTTGAAAAAAATAACTACAAAAAATCAAGCCTAATATTAGGCTTATATACATTGTCCCACATGTGTATCCTCAGAAAGGATACTTTAAAAATCTACAAACCAAAAGAAAGAAGGAAGCCATTTAGCTAAGTAACATGTCTGTTTTCTTTTATCAGAATAAGGCTTTGTTTCTTGTTAAATCTTGACAGAATAAAGTTTTTAATCTTCAACAAGAGACAAAGCCAAGCTAATACAAAATGGAATTATTGGGAGACTACATTAATCTAGTTTCATAATATGGTACAGGGATAACAACAGAACTCAACAAGTAAATGTTTTAAAATACCTTAGTTGAGACAGGCTCCCATTTTTCCTCTGTGGCTGCTGTTGTTAACCAAGTGTTTTTCCATCTCTCTTCCCCAGCTGTAAAGCATGGCTCACCATCAGTATCTAAGCTACTCTAGAAAAATGCCTGAGGACTGTCCGAAAATTCAAGGGCATCCTATACATGGCCTGCTTCAGAACCAGATGCTGGTGCTGTCACCTTAAAAACGATAATGAGCAAACTAAGTCTGGAAAGCTGCATATTGGTGTATTCACACTATTTTAGCCTTCTGCCCTTTTCCTGCCCCTTAAATTTACTGTCTTTTTAAACCTCTCTAGCTACAAAGTATCTCAGGCAGAAAGTAATTTCGTGCATTGCTCTCCCTGGAGGATTCAATTAACTTTTTAAAAGAATTTATTTATTCCCCCCCATTTTTTTTCCTTTCAAAGCTGGGGAAGTATAATAAAGCACAATAAACAAAAGGAAGTGATATTTCACAAGAATTTCAGTATGCACGTTTCCCATGTTTCATTTCAGTCCACTAAGTTGAGCTGAGTCAGCATTCTTGATTCATAATGCTTGCAGTTTTTTGAGGGTTTGTCACTGCTTTGAACTTCCCAAGCAGAATGCCTGATTTTAATTTTGAAGATATCCGCTTAAGAGGTACCGGATTATTATATTCCCTACATACATGCAGGAAGGCTATTTAAATGTAGTTGTTGCCCTGCCCCAAATAGCCTGCACTTTGCTTTTCCTAACAAACTCCAAGTGCCTGAATTCAGGACAATATCAACGTAATCCAGGAAGAGTAAGAACTTGGCATTGCCATAATAAATTCCAGAAACTCTAAGAATTAAGCAACTCCAGAAGGGAACACCATTTCCTTTGCAGCTGAAAAGTAACATCTTCCTGCTTGTAGTAAGTAGAGCACAAATAAAACGCAAAAATATTTCTAAAGATTCATGCAGTTTCTGATTACAGAAACTTTATCATCTATCAGAACCACCAAAGGAAGAACCCTCCCTTTACTCAAAAATCCTTAGAACTCCACAAAAATAAACGACAACACACAATAGGCAGAAGGTTTATTATTCAGTTATCAATGGAGACTACCAAGTATCCAGAAACAACTACCAGCCGAAAAGACTACAGTCTTTCAGTCTCCTGAAATTTCAGCTAACACGTCATCCCTGGAATACATTCAATTCCTCAAGCCAACAACTAATAAGTGCCAAGATGCCGAAAGGTCAAAGCTCCATTTCTCTAATCCCTGCCTCTGAGCAAGTGGTAAAACCAGGAAGAAAAAAAAAAAGAAAAGAAAATCTACATATTCCTACTCTTTTTAGTGCTACAGATCTCCTTCCTCAGTAAGGACTCAGAAGCCTATATCAAGACATAAGCAGGAGCAGAATGAAGTTAGCCCAGATCCTACCAGTTTGTCACCTGCCTAGAAAATTCTGAATTCTAATTCTGAAACTTACAGCCTTCTGCTCTGGTTTGGCAAGAAAAAGGCAACAGCAGAAAATAAAATGGTGGTACCTAAATACTCAGAGATATCACAGTTTTTAGCGTATACAGAACGTATCCAAATTAAAAGACAGCCTGTAAGATCAGATGATGTTCTTGTCAAAAAACAAGAAAAAATGGCCTTAAGCTTTTGTTTGGTTTGGTCTTGTTTCTTTTGAAGAGAGATTTTGTCAAATATTTTGAAACTTTTCTGTTTTTCTTCTACAACACCAGTGGGGTGTCTAATCTGGGGTCTCTGAGATAAGCTGATGTCTCAGACACACACACACAAAAAATACTGTGCTGCTTTTGTTAATCCAATATTCTTTTATTTCTTTCTTATTAGGTTGTCAAACACAACCACTTGGTTCTGGACAATAGGCTTCCAATGCAAATTGAGATTTTAAATTCCATTTAAACTCCCATATAACTGCTATCACTAACCAGCCCAGAGTCTTCACCAGGATCTTGCTTATGACATCACCAGAAAAATCTTGGAAAACACTGTAAGAGATTAAAATAACACTTTGTCATATTTCCTAAGATAGAGGCTGAATAGGAACAGGCACCAAAGTATCACGGTCTCATATAAGTTCATAGAACATATTAGGTAAGTTCATGCAGGGTTTGGTGGGGTTTTTGAGGGTTTTTTTTTTTCCTATAATTATTCACAAGACAGCTTGACTTAAGGACACTTCTGGGTTATTACCTGAGCACTCGTTTTTTGGGTTTTAAGTTCTACAATAATAGCAGATTAATCTCCAAGTTAATTCACCCAACTAGTAAATATAAATAAACTGTTTTAAAGTCATACAACAGCATTTGTCAGAAGTTCAGAATAATGTTCAGCACTTGACTCAAAAGGATTCCTTTTTTCCTCCTCCCCAAAAAACCCCACACAGCAAAATTGGTTTGCTTGCATCATCTACAGACAGCAGAATCCTCTCACCTTTAGGCATTGTTTAAATTGTAGCATCAAATGCAGGTTTGTGAAACATTTAAGGAATAAATTCATTGCCACATTTGACATGTTAAAGCCAGTACTGCATCTAGAGTACTTCCTATCTCTGTCTCACAAGAGCAGATTCCCGCTATTGTGCAGAGCTATGTGACTTACAGTTCACCCACAACTTCTGACTGTGCAAAAAGGATGACTGATTAATCAAAAAAACATGAAACTGTTAAAGTGACAATGCTGCACAAGCCTCAACTCCATTCAGATTACTCTGATAAGAACCGTGGTAACGAACCATATTCAGAGCATGGATAATGCATTCAGCAGCTTCCTATGAGCAAGCCTAATTCACAGATCATAAAAGCATAACAATGGGAGGAACTCACTATTAGAGCGGGAAGATTCAACTATTTTATTTATATTGACTACAAGATCCCTTCTTCAGCAGTCCAATATCAACCTGTTTGTACCACTAATGCCATCTGAAGGGCTTTTGGCAAACAGGAATTTAACACTAAGACAGATTTATACCAACCAAATCACTGACTCCTGACTGCAGTCAGAGCTTATCAGTAATGTCAACATTACATCTAGTCAAGTGCTACATCACACAAAAAATAAAATGCATTTGCCTTCTTCCCCTACTCATGCCACCATAGTTTCACATTTCCTTGAAGCAATACCATTTTTCAGCAGACACAATCTATAAGACAAAATTTCTATCCCATCTCTTAAAAACAGTCTATTATGTTCAATAGTAGGCAGCTATTATATATTTTTCTTTTATGAGTATGTTATATTGCTTACTACAGTTTTAGGTGGAGTCAGTACCAAACAGCAGAACACGCAAAAACTTCTAAGCCGTATAATGGATCTTTTTAAACTTTGTCATACAAAAACTATTACATCCAGCCATTAATTTAAATACAGATGATCTTGCCATGTGAAAACATATTTTAACACTTTTATGTTTGGAACTTGTCTTCTGAATTTAGTTTTTAGTAACTGGAATTAAAAAGAGACAACTAAGGAACAGCCGGAAAAGAATGAGGGGAAAGCTTTCTCACATGTCGAATTTATAAATATAATACTTGCCTGAATACCTAATGCAACTTAATTCTATTCTAACACTCTATTCTAACAAAGAATTCTTCCTTCTACTTTGTTTATTGTGCTGTTCTGCAACTTGAGCCCATGCTGCAGAACAGAGGTATTAAAACGGAATTCTTTGTGAGAAAGTTTTACAAGCATTTCAGATAGCTCTACAAACTATTTCCAGTAATTTACTTCACCCAATCTTTCCTTGTTGTGATTGGCTCTTACAAACATCAACAGAACAAAAACCAAATAACATCAAAATACAAAGCTTAAGTGGGAAAGAACACCTTCCAGACTTCAGATAATGCTGAAATACACAGAATCATTAGTGAACAGATAAAAGAGGAAAAACAGGAAAAAAAGGGATAAAAATGTTGACTGGTGAAGGCAAAGAGCTAGGAAACAAAACATTGCAGTAACACAGGCAGAAGATGCACAGAGAACCACCACCTAAAAAATGCCATTTACACTGGAGTCCCATGGAAAACCACCCAATCAACAAAAAAAAACCCCAAACCTGAATATCTCAGGAGTCTATCTGTCTGCTTTAGAAAAACAGAGAAACAGGTTTATCCAATCAGAACTCAAACACAATTCAAAGAAAAAAATGTCAGTATTTTCGTGCAAGAAACGGAACTATTACACCATCCGCTTTGGTACACAATCGGATTACTGGCATTTTATTACAAAACAGAACTCTGAAGTTGTCAGCTTTAGTTCATGATTCTCTGCAAAAAAAAAAAAAGAATCTTACCTCCCCAAAACACCCTGAAGATTTATGGAAGTTATTGGAACCTTACACTGGGTAACTGAGCTTCTGTCTAAACCTCCTCACCACAAACACAGGAATCCACACAATCAGCAGACAGCTGAAGGTCAGGTACCTGCAAGGTGCTCTTCACAGGTGCATCTAAACATTGTAAAAGATTCTTTCAATTGCTGGCTTTGTATGCATACAAGCACATGTTCATACAGAACAGCTTGCAGGATGAGGGATTAACAATGTGAAGCTGATGTCTAAACATAGCATAATGTAACTGGAACTAGGAAATGGAATAAATGTGCTCAGCTCTTATCTCCTTTTGTTGCAAGACTGGCAGAAAAGATAACACTGAAGTTTTGACCAATCCCACTGCGACCTAGTAAAAAACTTTCTTTACAAAAAAAAAGGTTAATTATTGCACCTTACAACTTATAGGGCAGTCCATATTCTTGTGCTTTAATAATTCTGTTAATTTGAAACTGTAAAATAAAGCTATAGTAGGAAAAATATATTTTACAGTTAATAAGACGGGTTTCTTTTAATAGAGAGGTGGAGACCTCAAAACACAAAACTATCTCGATTGTATCTTCAATTTTCAGATCCATCATATGAACACTTACTATACAAGCATTAAGTTTCCAAAACACAACCATGTGTCAAATTGTAACATAATATGACCATAGCCATCATTGATAAACATCTAAGTGTCCTTGCATAAACTCACCTTGATCTTTTAAAGTTACATACGCAGCTGACTTTACACAGCTTCTTCAGCTAAATGGGCACCCGAGACTCTTCTATTCTGTATGGACACACAGTTAAATTGCCTTCCTAGTAGCGATCAATATTAGACTCCTTCTCTACAGTTCAGGCAGCTAACAAAAAGTAAATCTATACTTTTCAGGATAATTATTATTTGAAAAATATTCAATAGATATCTTTTTTCTTTTTTTCCCCAAGATGGATGGTTGCTCTTTCTTAAACATGCAACTAGGCATCATTTTACAATTTTTCACATATACTGTGTCTGGGTACTCACACTGAGAGACTTAAAAGAGACTTCATTCACAAATGAACAAAAGTTCTTGCTTCTCCAGTGCAACTCTGACATGAACACCTTGAGATCTTAGCAGGCCCACAAAAGGAACACAACAATTTGATTTATGTATCTGTTACATTTACTGACAAACAAATTACTTTGTAACATGTTCCAAAACTGCAATTCATTGCTTAAAACAATTACTACCTCATTTAAGAGTCAGCATGCAGTCTTTACCTCAAAATTTTAATACAGTTCTACAGATGTCTCCAACTACAAAGCGAGGACAAAGCTGAGGAAAGCTGCCTGCTGGTAAGCTGTTGTGTAGCGGTTTTCAAATCCTAACAAAGTTATCAGTACAGAAACTCTAGCGGTCAAATTTGAAAAACCAGAAATCTGTGCTCTGCACTACTTGTCACTCAATATCTTCAGTAAGTGCTCAAACATAGTTTTAATTTTAATGCAGAATTGTTTATTTTAGTCCTTTAAGTCTTAAAAATTCTGTTGAATATGTACACAGTTAATACAATGAAGGTAATTCAGTTATGTCTAACACACTGTTCAGTAAAAGCACATATAAATCATAACACCAAACAGTCACAGAGATTGACTGCTTTCTTCAACAAATGGGGGCAAGACCAAGATAAAAACTGCAGCTAACTGTCAAGGATGTTGGTAAACCCAGACTACCTGCTCACAGCACATGTGATTCTACCTAGAAGTTTCTACTATAATTCTATATATCCCATTAATAGCTTCACTTTCCATTGCCTTATTCTCAGCCATAAAGTCTGGGAATTACTTTGGAAAACATCTTTTGAAAGCATGGCCAGAAGACAAGCAGAGCAGTAAACTGGTCCAAAGATACTGTTTTGGATTTATTACATGTTCTTTTGAGTTAGAAATTTTCTAAAGAAGTAATAAATAAGCTGTAAATAAGTTCTCATTCATACCTCATGGATTACTTCATAAGTATATTAATTGTTGTAAATATTATTTACCATTACGTATGAAAGTATAGAAAGCAACATGAAACTCCTTTGCAGTATTTTGAGTCTGCCAAAGCAGTCCCAACTATTTCAGGTGACTCTCTGAACACTCAGGTACCATGGATTTAAACCCAAGTGCTTTCTGTATTTTGGAAGTATACTGATAACTATTTTCTACAAACTCTACTTTTATATGAAGCAAGTAAAACTATCTTGAAACAACGGAAAGATGAACCACTGTCCAGTCATTTATACTACATTTGTCATTCTCAGGTCTAGATCCTTAAAAGATATTTAGGTAAAGAATCCCCATGGAAATTAGAAGGAGCTACTCATCAAAACACAAAGGAAAACCTGAGCTCTTAAGACAACAGGTCTTCAGTGAAATTATTTTAATAGTACTACTAGGACTTGCTAATCTGTAATATTCGTACTAGTACACTGATCTATTATACTAGAACACATCATCAAGCCTATGATTTTTCAAGGATTGCCAACACAAAAAAAACCTTACTCTCATAAATCCACAATATTTAGACTTCAACTGTCAAAACTGTGGTCACCACAAACATCCTGTGGGCACGCATAACCACAAGAGAGAGCAGGGGAAGGAAGATCGAGAACTATTGCAAACAAGTAATACACAGCAGAGATTTAGGTTTCGAGCAATTAATCATATGACTATCTCAAAATTCCAGACACATGTATTTCACACACATGCTTGTGAAAAGTTGAGTTTACAGAGAAAAAGATGACCATTAAAATAACACTAGCAGTAATTAATTCAATTACTTAAGAAATAATACATTAAAAAGGAAAGTGTAAGATCCAACATATGTAAGTTAAATACATTTCATAAGAGAAGACCAAGTATATACGATATAATTTCAGATTTTCCGCATTTTGACTGATAGCAATGAAAGGAGTGTTGTAAAATCTCACCTTTCGCATCAGAAAAAAAAAAGACCTTTTCCTTTTGGGAAAGATATAGGATACCTCTCTTCACTCATGCACAAGGTTATTTAATGTCCATTCATTTTCTATTCTGGCCAAGAAGTTAATCCTCAGACACTCTCAAGCAGGTAGATAAATTTCAGTTTCAGATGTAGAAAACCATTTAAGATCAGTAATTAGAAACTAATCTCTGCTATATGAATGGTGCATGGCCTATCAAGAACTTGACCACCTCTGCCCTTCCACTCACACACAGTGAGATTCATTCTAGAGTGATTCATACCTAGAGAGATTCATTCTAGACAAGTGGATTAACTAGTCTTGTTAATGCTCCAGAACAATACAATTTTGTGTAGTTGTATGAAGGACTGGCAAGTAGTTAAGAACACTGAAATCCGTAATTAAAACATCAAGACATACCTACAGTAACAATGTTACCCAAAAGTTATCACTGGAAACTGTCCTTTTTAAATTTTAGAAAGTGTACTATTAAAAGGAGGGTAACTGCTTTTGTCATGTATCACACAGAAACTTCAGCAGCTCACAGTAAGGTTTTATGTAGTTTATCATTGCAACTCAGACTGGATGAAATTTCTAACTGTCCACCACACCACCCAATTTTACGCTATGCAAATAAAAACAAAAGCAACTTACTGTGTAGGGGGCATTTCAAGTTCAGCAGCTGTATTAAATACAATAGCAATGAGCGTTCAAAGTTTCTAGCAGACAACAGAAGCAAAAGCAGTCTTTGGTTTATTCTTGTAGTAAAAAAAAAAAAAAACCTGATTTCTTGGATTCCATGCAGGTTAACTATTGAGCTGTCCCACCTGAAACTTGCACTACAAACAAATCTTTCGGCTTATGATTTATTCTACTCAGCCACTAAAGCCAGTGTTAACAAATACTCATAGCTGACTACTCTCCATGATGATGGTCTCCTCATTCCTCAAGTCACTGCTGACATTTTCCTTAACTTTATTTTTCTTTTTATTCTACAAACAGAACTCTTGTGTTCCTATTTTTGCTGGTGCTAGCCTACTAAAGCTAAAATTACAATCTATGATTACAGTACAAAGATAGACCAGAAAAGCCTATTCAGCATCATCACTTAGAATGATTTAATTGCCAGATTCACATTTTTTCCTGAATCCAAATCTATCCTAATTGCATGATTAGAGGTATTAAGCAAAGGGCATGCAGGCTTTCCACCAAACAGCTAACAGCAGCAAGAGACAGAACAGGCACTGCTGGTCAGTGGTTTATTTTGAGATACCATCTCTTATTTTACTGTTTCTAAGTACTTACTCCACTGAATCAAGATATAAAGGAAAATTATCAAGAAAAGACAACTACTCTGAAAAGGATCTTATCTGGAACAAAAGACAACAGGATACTATAAAGGGAATGCTTGAACTGAAAGAATTAAGCATAGCTTATGAAGCAGCAAGTGCAAAGAGCAGCCCGTTCAGCTCAAATGAAGTTTCAGCCTAATACACTGGAGAAACTGTTCAGAAAGAGTTCATCTGTATGAAACATGACCCCTGTAAGGCTGCCAAAATCAGTGCGAGCATACAAGTGCTAATCACTCAAGCTAAATCGGCTAAAGTTGCTTTGACTTACATGCACGCCTAAACATAGATGGCTGCATATCCTAAATTATGAATTAACAAAAAGAATGCAGCTGTTTTCTTTACCTCTACTTCCATATGTAATCAGTATTCCTCATATCATCCACAAACAAGTACACTCCTCAATCCTGTACCTGGAAATCTGAATACAGTTGACATGCACAACTCCTCATCCCCTCAAGCAGGGCATTAGAGATGCAGTGTGAGCATTTTAAAACAGAAAGAAGAATTCAGTAATCAATTCACCAGTATGTTAAGAAGCATACCGTATAAAAACATCACCTGGCCACACTCATTGAGGTAAGTAACTGGTGGCTAGAACAAAAAGGCAAAAGAAAGGCTGTCTAATGCAGCGTGGAATAACACAGCACAGTTTGATGCTCCCAGAGTCGTCAGTATGTAAATACACAGTTTGGCTTTTTGATTTAGGTAAAAAACTACACATTTGGAGATTGACTTGAAATATTTTGTTATTATATATAGCTATTACTTTAAACACACATTGCCATACAAGTTCTAAACAAAAGACAAACCTTAGAATGGGTGGAAAGAGGTAGAGGAAAACTGTTTCTTGCTTTAATAAGTACCACACTATCATATCTGGAACTCTAGTTATTCTACTAACAAGAATTATACACTAAACAATACTGTCTTACTTTAATGATCTATGGAAGCTCTTAACAGCGTTTTCTCTATCATGACATCCATGCCCTAAAGAAAGGTAAAGTTCACAGAAAATATTGTTTCCTAAAAGGAAACCAAACATTTCTTTCAGAGTAAAGAAGCAGCTGAATCAGAGCAAACTATGTCTACAGGAAATATTATCCACAAAGTTGCCTGCTAATCCGAGGAAAACAGAGACGAAAGGGCAAATAACCCGATCCTGTACCGGTTTCTTTCTCCTGACGCCCTGACACCATTCCCTCCTTCAACGAGGCCGTGTGCCCTTTTCAAGTCGTAAGGGTTGTCATTCCTCCTTCCCTTCGTGCCAGGGCGGACCGAAGGGGCAGGGAGCAGAGGACAAGGCAGCAAGAATAATGGTTAGTTAATGCGACACAGGGAAACCCGCTACCCGCAGCCGCACAACCCGAGATTCCCGGAGGACACGGCTCCCTCCGGGAGCGATGTTTGTCTCGTGACAGCGCGGGCTGCGCTATGGGCGAGCCAGGGCGCATCGAACACGCGAACCCTGCCAAAGCGGCACCTGCGAAATACACCCATTCCACTACAAATTAAAAGAATAACAGTATTTTTTTTTCTAAAAAAGCCAACCGGAGGAAAAAGCGAAGCAGCGACGCCGGGACCAGTGCGGGGGTGGCGGGGCATCTCATCCACACCGGCGGCCACCACAGCACTGAAGGGAGATAGAAGTCCGTGCCGGGCACCCGGTGCCTGCTAGCGGAACCGGGCAACTGAGGGGGCACTCGGGGGAGGGGGGAACGCACGCCCAGCGGCTGAGTAGAGCCGGGGGGCGGAGGCTATGCCGGCAGGGGCACAGGCGCCGCTGCCCTGGGTTGAACCGTTCCCCCCCCCTCAACGAGGGTCTTGTGTGTCTCTCTGCCCTACCCCCCACCGGGGACGGCAGAGGCGCCTGTGCTCCCCCACCACCCGCAGACGCGCGCCGCTGCTCTCCCCCTCCCAACCCGCCGCGGGCGCGCGCGGCTGCTCGCCACCACCACCACCCCACAAGTGGGCGCGCGCCGCTACTCCCCACCAGCCCAACACGCCGCAGGCGCGCGCGGCTGCTCCCCCCACCCACACGCAGGGGGGGCGCGCGCCGCTGCTCCCCCCTTCCCCGCCCGCCGGCGCGCGCTGCTGCTCCTCCTCCCTCACCCGCGGTCGCGCGCCGCTGGCCTGGGTTGAACCGCTCCCCCCTCCCTCCCTGCGAGGGTCGTTTCGCCTCGTTCCACGTTCTCCTTCTTCCCGACCCCTCCCGCCGCCGGGCAGTACCTCATATCTGCGCGGGCCGGAGGGCCCTACTCACACCCATGGCGACGACAAGAGGGATGGAGGAGCCGGAGCGGCGCCCGCCACCGCCTCCGCCAGACGCATCATCCCCTCCCCGCTGCCTCCTTAGGCACCGTCTGGCGAACGGGGGGGGGGGGGGAGGAGTCCTGGCTCGCGCTCGCCCTCCCAGCCGCCGTACTGACGCGCGCCCTCCCGCGCGACGGGCAGGCGAGGGCAGCCAATGAGAGGCCCCGGAGCGCCGCGCGGGCCCGGCTCCGTCCAGCCAATGCGGCCGCCGGGCTTGCGCCCAGGGGGTCAATGCGGCGGCAGCGGAGCCGGGGAAAGGGGGCAGCTGAGCACTACTCCCTCCTACAGGGGGACAGGATTCGACACAAAAGCATCACAGAGCCACAGAAGGATCTGAGCTGGAAGGGACCCACAAGGACCATCGAGTCCAACTCCCGTCCCTGCACAGGACAAACCCAACACTCACACCGCGTGTCTGAGGGCATTACCCAAATGCTTCTGGAATATTGTCGGGCTTGGCGCCGTGACTGCTTCCCTGGGGAGATGTTCCAGTGCTCCACTATCCTCTGGGTGAAGAAACTTTTCCCGATATCCAGCCCAGACCTCCCCCGGCACACGTTCCTGCCATTCCCCCGGGTCCTTTCGTTGATCACCAGAGAGAAGAGACGAGCCATTTCTCCTCCTCCTTCCCTTGTGAGGAAGCTGTAGACTGCGATGAGATCTACCCTCCCAGAACCATAGAATTGCTTGGTTGGAAAAGACCTTTGAGAGCATCGAGTTCAACCGTACCTGTCCACTACTAAAACACATCCCTAAGAAACTCATCTACCCGTCTTTTAAACACCTCAACGGATGGTGACTGAACCACCTCCCTGGGCAGCTGTGCCAGTGCCCGATAATCCTTTCCGTGAAGGAATTTTTCCTGATGTCTAATCTGAACCTCCGCTGGCGCAGCTTGAGGCCATTCCCTCTTATCCTATCACCTGTCACTTGGGAAGAGACACCAGCACCCACCTCCCTATCAGGGGAGTTGTAGACAGTGATAAGATCTCCCCTCAGTTTCCTTTTCTGCAGGCTAAACAGCCCCGGGTTTCTCAGCCGCCTCTCATAAGGCTTGTTCTCCAGGCTAAACAGACCCAAGTGACTTCAGCCACTCCTCACACGGCTTCCCCTCCAAACCCTTTATTAGCGCCTGCTATTCCTCCCCCCGCCGAAAGGACAATTCCAGCGGGGAAGGGGGGTCTCTTCCTTCCGGCGGCGCCCCAGCCGCCGCTCCCCGCAGGTCAGGCCAGCCGCGGGGCGACTCCACGAACACTACCAGGCTGCCTGCTCCTCGCCCGCCGCTGGGGGGCGCCCGCTCCCGCCCTCTGGCGAGAGCAGCAGCCGTCCTGGCCAATCTCGGCTCCGCTTTTGTGCCGAGTGGCGGCTGCTCTGACCATTCTGACTTCAGCTTTTGTGCCGTGTGGCCGCTGTGGCCAATCACAAGCTCGCGTGGCGGCCTCTCGGGGCGGGGAGCTGGCACGCCGGTGCCGGAAGGCGAGGCGGCGGAAGTAGCGGTTTGTCATGACAACCGGCGGTCGAGAGGCACTGCGGCGCTCGGGGGGCTGGGGGCGGGCTCAGAGCCTCTCGGTTCGCGCGGGTCTTTTCGGCGGGTGCTGAGAGGGGCGCGGAGGCTCAGGCGGGCGCTGAAGGGGCGTTGGTTTCTCTCCCCTTTCGCCGTGCCGGTCTGAGCTGCAGGGAGAGCGGGGGTCGTCCCGGGCCCCCTCAGCCTCTTCGAAACGAGCGAGGTGCCTCAGGACGGGCCCTGCAGCCTCAGGCAGCCTCTAGGGGGTCAGTGTTTGCAGCAAGACACAGCGTAATGGGCGCGTCGTTTTCTGCCTCTCTGCTCTGGGCTTTTCTGTTTTTTTCTTCACCTGGAAGACTTTTTTTTTAAGCATTTTGCCTCCCCAAAAGGCTCATAGGATCATAGAACCTCTCTGCTCTGTGCTTTTCTTTTTTTCCTGTAACTCAGAGACCTTTTTTAAGGTTGTTTTCCTCCCCAAAAGGCTCGTAGAATCATAGAATCACTTTGAGATCATCAAGTCCAGCCATACCTGTCCACTACTAAATAGAACCATATGATAATCTTGTTTGTCAAGGACAGCATATGCCAAGTTGGCTGAGGAGACCAAAACCCCAAGTTTTGATTTTTTTTCAGTGAAGTCATATGTAAGGTTCCTTATATTTCCTGTACTGGTTACAGTGTGCTTTGCGCTGCCTTTGTATATGCTAGTGAAATTGTGTGCCTTCCAGCCCAGGTGGCAAACAAACCATCATCTACTGCATTGAACCACCAATCGGTAAATCCTGTATTTCATTCATTGCCTTTTGCTGCTCATCTGAGTCCCTAATATTTGCTATATTATAGTCAGCAATACTGATGTAACCTGTTGCATATTTTGCCTTATCTGTTGATCTGATTTAGAGCTTATGTGTTGGAAGGACTCAAAGGCCCTCTGTTGCTTGCACTCACTGTTCTGCACTGTTCAGTAAAATAGAGCTTTAGTTACTATTTGCTTTCTCTATAGGTACTGCATGTATTACAGTTTGGTTGCTGTGTCTTTTTTCAGATCACTATGAAAGCCTTGTATTGTCAGCAGAATTCACCTGGAGAGGAAATGACATTTGTCTTCCAGGAAAGAGTGAGTTCCAGTCATAATAGCACTGTTAATCATTCTGTGGAAGAAGAGATTGTGGCTGAATGCCACAAGGGAATTGAAAAACCTAACTCTCCTGTAGACTTAAAAAAGACCTGGTGTAATACTTGCACATACAGGCAGGTAAATGAAAGTAGGGGAAGTGTATTGTACCATCGTCATGCAAAACCTGGTAAGACTAGTGCTAGATTTCTCTATTCAGTTTTGGTGTCCATATTTTACAGACAAGTTTTGCAGGCGTAGCAAATGAACTGTGTTTTCGTATGGATTCACATCTCCTGGTTGGACTTTGTGGTCACTGAAAAAGTAAAAATATAGCTTGAGAAATCTTTCGTGTTTGTAGCATTTCTTACTCTTATTTTATTTCCTCTTATGAGTTCTTTCCTTTTAGTGAGGTTTCAGATCATAATGTAGCCTTTTATCTGTGAGGCATTGTGAATTGTCTAGTTACCTATTTTCCTGCAACTTAAAGGATCAACAGGAAGATGATTATTTTTCTGTCAAATTTAGCTAGAACTATTGTGCGATACAATTTTCATCGGTTGGTGTAAATATTAATTGGGTAGGTGTACATGTGAGCTTGTGGCATAAGGCTAAAATAGAGTGTCCGTGGGTGTATATTGATGCAGTATGGGTGTCTGAACAGCGGAAAAATGCTTATATGGCTGTGAGGATGTGAACCTGTGTTCTGATATCTCTTATAGGTACAAAATAAATTATATATATATGCCTATGTATACATACCTGTTTAATACAGATACCTAAATATACCTATGAGCCATATATCAAAGTGCAACAGTATGTACTGGTGAGAATCTTACTTGAGAAGCTGCAAAGTCCCAGTAGTGAAGCACATCTAACGTGCTGTCTGAAGAGAAGGATCATTTTTATACAATGAAGGTGCATGTTCATGGAGCGGTCTTAGATCTACTTAAACTGATTGTGAAATTGTGCTTTTGCTGAAAAGGCTTGTTCATATTTCAGAGGCACATTTTTGTTCTCTGCCTTGTAATGGTTTTAGTGGTCATGCATCTGTAAAGGGAGATGGATCAGCTTATTTATCGAGCTGAAAACTAGTAGCTTATTGCAAGTTAGTTCACATCATTATGGTTGCTTCATGATTGCTGTCTCCAATGCAAAGGAAGGGATGGGACATGCTAGGCAACAGGTGAGCTGGACAGCTCTGGTGCAGTCTTAGATAAGCTAAAGCAGGTCTTGAAACTGCACTCCTGTGGAGGCACTTTGTCTGCCTACTTGCCTGTTTAAATCTCTTCAGACAAGAACTGATCCCGCAGGATTCTGTGTAATGACCAGCGCTGTGAAATCGTCAACTTAAATAGAAATAAATATTGAAAAAAGTAAGGAAAAGAAAAGGTAGTGGGCTGAGGAGACCTTAATAGAATAGAAGATGGATAATGGAAAGTCAGTAGCTTGGATGTAGGATTTCCAAAGGAAACCTTCCTTATGTGGTGCTTGGTCAATTGCTGATAATATGTTTAAATTATGAAGACAGGAACCAGTTAACAGCATAAATATTTCATGTTCGTTTTTTGTTCTTAAGACTTGTATGCTTTTATAAAGAAAAGCAATTTTTATTATGTGCATTATAGCAGTACTTAGGTTCATTGAGCTGTGCATAGCTCAAAGGATAGTTCCGAAAGATAACTTCTTAAATTTGCGTAAATTGTGTAAGTCCCTTGGAGTCTATCATCTTTTTCCTTTTTAAACCAGAGATGCAGTATTCGCATAGTTCAACATTTTAATGGCTTTTCTGTTCTGTGAAACAAAGAGTGAGAACCCACTTCGGTTTGTTTGAGGAGCAGGAGGTCAGTCTGACTGGCAAAATGCCTTGCCAATTTTAAAGGAACAGCATGCGTTTAACTCAGCTGGAGTGAGAAAATGTTTAGCTCAATATTCCTTGGGCAGAAGTTACTGTTCATGTTGCTAAGCCTAGGAGAAAAGCAACAGCTGTTTCTTGGGAAGAGTTTGAAAAAAATGGAAGCGAGCTTAGGCACTTAAGAATATATCTTAACTTCAGAAGCAGAAACAAAGCACTCTCGTGGCTTTCTGCTAAGTGGTTCAATTCCAACAGACATCTACACTACAGACTACAGTATAACATGGAAATACATGATTTTGTGTCCAGTACCTGACGTAGCTCTGCAACAGCTCTGTGGAGTCAGCAGCCCAGAACTCAGCTTGGCTAATTAAATACTTGAAAGTAGAAATACTCAGGTACTTAAAATCATTTCAAATATCAATCTCAAATGCAAAAGTTGAAACAGTAAGGGGAGGCTTCATTAGTAGAACACTTCTGTATATGAGGTAGCCATCATTTGTGGGACTTAACACCAGTTCTTTATCCATGCTGTTGCTTTGACCTCATCTGGACTACTTCAATATTTACCTCAGTTAACTTCTCAGTACATTATGTCAGACAGTCATGTCAAAATTATCTTAAAATTCACCATCACTCTTGCAATATACTTTTAATATTAAAGATCTGCTTCCTTTTGTCTGTTAGATAGACACTAGGGGGTTAATACCTATTAAAATTATTTCAGATAAGGGTGTGATATTTAACTTGCAGAAAAAAAAAACCAGTAAAATAATATCAGTGTCTGTTGACATTTAGTGAGGTCTAGTGGTCAGTTTGAAATATTAATATACACGTACTCAAAGTGTAAACCCATTGTGATACCAGTTCCTTTTTCATTGAAAAAAAGTTCTTATTATGACTACAAAACTATCTAAACCAAAGACTCTTTGGAAAAGTGATTTCAGGGGCTTGAGAGGATCCTACTAGCGCATTCATGTTGCATTGTATAATGTAACATCTGTAAATTTGTCCTAGGAAAACCTTCCTCCTCTAGGAGACAACGATGTGAAGGTGCAAGTTAGAGCCTGTGCACTGAGCTGGATAGATACAAAGGTATTTGCCTTTTTTTTTTTTTTTAAATAAAAGCTAGAGGTGTTTACAGTTTCCATTGAAGATCTAAGCCAGGGCCTTAGCTGGTAATTAGCGCAATTCCATTTATGCCATCTGAGGATATGGGTGTACTGCTGAGAAAGAGTTATGAGATTTCTGTGGTATTCTTGCATATCTCTAAATAAAAAGCACCTGTCATTTGGTTCCTGATTTATGGAGAAAGATCAGTTGTCATTTGTGAGTTCTCTTACAGTAAATCCCTTTTATCATACTCTGCATACTGACTTTAAGTCAGTTTGGCTTGGGTCCTAATAACTCCTTTTTTTTTAATATGCTTCTAAATTTAAATACAGCAAAACAGTGCAAAGGTTTTACTATTAAATGAGGAATGTGTGTTCCTTCTTACTTCAGATAACATTTTGGTAATGATCCAACATTCTTACTGTGAATACCAGACTCTCTAAGATGATAACAAATATGCAAATTTGGAGACTTAATAAGAATGTTGTAACCATTATGTTCATTTAGCTCCTGTCAGAAATTAAACTGGAGAAGGAGCTTATACCTGTTGGTCGAGAAATTTCTGGAGTTGTATTGGAAGGTAAGTTAGTATAATTGTGAGGGTATGGAGCAAGAATTAAGGTCTGGTAATCCAGAACAAATAAATACTGTTTGTATGGTACACCTTTAATAGTAGGAACTACTTGCTTTCTTAATGAGGTTTTCCCTAAGTCAGTAGTGGTACTGAAATGAAACTGAACTGTAACTCCTGTATGTCTGTTCAGAGTTACAAAAAAACATTGTACAACAGCTTTCTAAATAAAATATACTGAGATCTTAAGATATTACCTGCACGTGCTATAACAATCTTTGATTTATTTGTAAAAATCATTTGTTGGAGTAGTGAAGGCAAAGTGACAGGAATTTTGTCAGTATTTCACTGACATATCCACTTTTGATGCGTAGTTTAAAGCCTGGATCTTTCAAAAACATATACGTGCATGTACTTGTATATAACTGTTTGTGGATGCAGTGCCAAAGTTTAATGAATTAAACATTTGGGTTTGATATGTGTATATATAATAGAAAAAGCTATTTTTTTGCTTGCAGGATATATTTTTACTTTTGTGAGCTACTGCTTTCAAATGCATGTTCAATTTCAGCTATAAGCATTATCTTCATTCTTTCCTCCCTTTCATATATTCTTGAGTTGGAAGAAAAGTGACCTTTTTTCAGACAGATGAAGAAGTGGTGGGTAAGTTGATGCTCATTTGCCTTAACAACTAACGTATTTGGTAATCTTTTTATAATGAATGGCTGAGGTTATAATCATTACTAAAGCTGCAATTAGGCATATATTTTTGAAGATTCAACTAGTGTCACGTGAATAAACTCTTACGAATGAGAATTCTATCCTAAAAGTCTTCTCTTAGGGAAGCTTTTGGTTATAAGAATGGAAGTTCAGGTTCCCAGCTAATGTAATCTGTCATAGTATAATGTATTCACCAAATCTTTAAGGAAATACACCTGGATCCCATTAGCCATGTAGAGTGAGTGTTGTAAAGGCTACCATCTGAACACCCACACAATTAGTTGTATCTATAACACCATCTTGATGTTTTTAATACATATCTTCTGATTTCTGTGGATGATACAAAGTGCAGGCTTGAGGATTGCCATCTTGAGGATGATATAAAAATATACTTTTAGCTGGTAGTGATGAGTTGCTAAAAGCAAGGCATGTACACAGGTGTTCTGCGAAATACAAGGCCACATTTTAAAAAGAAACACTGATTTAAGCTGCTTGTTTTCCAGAATCTATATTTTTACTGCACATTAGAGTTCTTGAAAGTGGACTTGTTTCCCTCTTAACCATAGGGAATCCTTGCTTCATGAACCTGCTGTGACATTATTGTCAGAGAAGCCCTTAAGAAAGGCAAGTAGTAATCACTGTACTTTTTTGTTTGTTGTTTAAAACAGACTTCCAGGTCAAAAATCACATGAAAAGGGCTTTTGTTTTCCTGGTAAAACTTTGGCAGACCTTTCATACCATTAGTTAAATATAGTGGAATAAGATGTGTGATTATTATTACTTACTCACCACAGAGAGTGTAATCCTTACAGCTGGGAATTAATATTCCATTTTATGGCATACAGAAATGACTTTGCTTTGTTTAATAAAGTGGAAAAGTTATGGCCAGGCATTTTCTGGTCTTGCATATGAATTAACTTTGAACTATGAATAGCGTAATTATTGTAAACAGTATTGCTCGTTTGGTTAAGTATCTTACTAATATGTGCATCTATTGAATATTTTAAAATAGTATTTGTGTATCAATCAGATTCTGTTGTAGCTGAAAGAATAGAGTTTCAGTAAGTAGTTAGGGAAAGAAACCCTCTGAAAATACTTCAGTGGACTTGAGAGGTCTAAGTGAGTTCTAAGTGGCTGTGGGGAGGGTTGGTGGGGTTTTTTTGTGAATTAGGACTTCATTCCCTTCTTGTTAATTCAAATATAGAGTAAGTAGTTTGAATCAACTGAGCTACTTCAGAATAAATTTGACATTAAGGGAATGGAATCTCTACTTAGGTTATGAAAAAGCAGATTCATTCTGTTGGAGATTTGTTGTCTGCATTTTTTTTATTGAATACAGAATGTTTGTGAATGCAGGTACAGAATAGTCAGAATGAAATGTATGCAATAGGAAGATGAAGAAAACAGCATTAAATATTTTTTAGCCCTAAAAGTAAGAAAACCCACTTTTTTAAATACTGAAATCTCAGAGCATTGCCTTTCAAACAGCTGTTCAACCTTAGGCATCCAATATAGGCACTATGAAAACAAAAGACAGGAGTGAAATATTTCAATTATGGCAAATCTTTCCTGACAAGCACCCTTTCTAGTTACTGTTGCTGTGAGTTTATACATAGTCAATGAATGAGCAGATTTGAAAGAAAATGAGCTGTTGCCAAATGGTCTGCTTACCTGTGTATTCATTAGTATCAAACTGTCACGAAATATACAGTTCTCAAAAATATTTCTGCTTTAATTTTACAAAAAAAAAAGTCTGTCATTCTGTCAAAGAGTGTAGTCCTGGTATGTAATCTGTACTGACTTTAACAGTAATAATACGGTGATAGGATCCTTATTTGAGAATCTGCTCTTTTTCATACAAGAGTAGTACTGTGCTCACTTGAAGTACTTGGTGTGTTAAATCATTAATCTATTCCTAAAATCATACCAAGAATTGTTTCTTCCTTTCAAAGCTTTTCTGATCCTTCTTTAATCTCCTAGAGGAGATTTCTTTATTCAAAGTATTTTCTTATGTATAATTATTTGTTTGGTTAAAAAAGAAGTGGAGTAGTAAAATCTCAGAGCAGCCAAAAATCTTTTGCGATACATTCTTGACTTCCTTTCAGAGTTACAGTCAGTTTTTTTTATTGCTCTCAGAATCTTTTAGCAATCAATTATGCCATTTTTCTCATTAAAATAAGTGCAGGGAAAAGTATTCTGAGTCTTAAATTGGCTGCAAATGCTAGGAGATGTGAACCTAAATATAAACATACTTGCTTATGTTGGTGGTTAGCTGGTTTGCCTGTCAGTTCTTCCATATGCCCTGTTGCACTAAAGCCCTATGCTATGTGGAGTATTTCTGACAAATGAGGTGAAAAATCTGAATTTTTACATGCGTCAAATGCTTGATGTATATAGCATATATAAAATAAAGGTCTATACTACATGTTGGAGCTTCTGTAAGCATTATGAGGTATGCTAAAGGGCACAGTTCTTTAAGATGCCCTGTGTCTTTCCCACAGTGTAAGGGTCATGTTTTTGTGAATGGTTTATAGACCCTGAAATCGATGTGAGCTGGCAGCAATGTATAATGGCTCCTTGGAGGCAGTCCTGAGCATTAGGAGATAATGTGACTTATTCCTGAACTTTTGCATCTGTCAAGAAAAGGAATGTCTTCATGTATTATTCATTCTGTGTTACGCTTTTTCTATAGTAAGGTGTTAGAATGCAAACTGGTTTAGGTGCCAAGGCTATTTTAGCTTACTATAAGGAAATTTTTCTTGTGTTAATCATCAAAATGTGAATGATGCTTTAGGATAGCAGAGATATTTCTTAGGGACATTCTTTCATGCATGTATGCTAAATACGTACATTTATCCATAAATACATACATTTTGTGTCCTAAATTAGACGTTTAGAGGATGACTTAAGTTATGAAAGTTAGTCAGAATTGATATTGATGTTGTAAGAAAGTGTGTTCTGTTCCGAGATTCTTGCCCTTCTTGCATTATTTCCTAATAGCACAATAGCTGCTGTATATAGCTACTTTAGAGTTTTTATTATTATTATTCTGTAGAGAAATCCTTGAGAGATCTTCAGATGTATACAAGCACTGTAGGGTAACGATTTTTTAATGGGGCTTGTGAAAGACTGAAAACAGCAGCCAAATTTGCTGAGGAATTTAAGCCAAAGCTCTTGCTTTGGTCTAAATGGAGTGTAAGATTTGGGTGGGAGAGGGAAGAAAATATTGTTTCACCAAGGACAGAGGGTGCATAAGTACAGAGGACTAGTCAGATGTCTGAACCTGCTGTTTATGAATCTCCTTCTTTGGCTAATGGAGGAAAAAAGCACTGTTATGATCAGGATGGATTTAGGGGTTTTTGTTTTCTGCCTGTTCTGTGTTTGCTTTCTCTGTCTTCCGTGCATGAGGTTTTTTCCTTCAGTTCCTCTTCTCTGTTCCGGCTTTTTAAAAACTTACACATGCATTCTTGCCTGTTCTTCCTCTACTTCGGTCTGTCCTTTTTTTGCTGCCTTTGATAACAAAACATGTACAGGCATCAGGATGGAAGAGCAGAGGTATCTGTAGTGTGGTTTGGTCTGTGCCCGTCTGTAACACAAGAACTTGATTTTCTAGTTAGCCCCGGCGCAGAGTAGAAACATGAGCATTCATCAGAGTGTGAGCAGTGTGAAATGAGTTCAGACATGACCTGACAAAACTTAAGCATGCCAGCAGCAAAAAATACTCAGTAGTGTCCCCATTCTTTGTCTCCCCAACCCCAAAATGCAGTTTGGAGCACCTTTGGAACTACCTTGTGCACTGTGCCTGTAGATATTACAGGCTGTTACCTTCCTAGGTTTTCTTAACCGTCATACGCCTGACAAGAGGGCAAATGAACCACAGTCCAAGTGGGACGAGCAATTTCATAAGAAGCTTGTTTTGGATATAAAGTATGCTTGTTTGAAGTTAGAGGTCTGTGTTATTTTTTTTCAGGAATTTTGCCCCTGGATTCTGAAGAGTCTGGTCTTTGTGAAGTTATTCTAATTCATGAACATTATTTGGGTACGTAGTTCATGTATTTTGCTAATATTTACGTTTACTGTGTCTTTAGACTTGAGTTTTATCTTTTCTGATAGGGACCTAATTAACTTGGACCTCTGGGCAAACTTATTCTGTACAGCAACATTCAGATATTTTGTCTACTCCACCTGTTCATAGAAGCTTTGAATACTATGTACTCTCAAGGCTTTTTCTTTACTGTTACCACTTAATGGGTTAATGTTTTGTCTAAATCACATAAGCACACTTTTTTTTTTTTTACCCCTTTTCTAACTTCCCCTTCGGTTGCTTCATTGTCTTTCTACTTTTTCCTCACCTCGTTTGTTGCAAAATTAAATGAGGAGAAGTTTGCGTTTTTTCTCACTTTGACTCAATCCAGGAACATCACTTGTCACCAGACTAACAGATTAAATAAAATGAGCAGACTGGAAGCTGGAGAAAAGAATTTCCAGGGAATGAGGATAGGGAAGAAACTAGTACTGAAACATTCTTTTCAACTATTGAAAGTTTCCAGTTTCCCCTTTCTGGGCATAGAGTGCTTTAATGTGTAGAATACTAAATTTGGGAAGCACTGTGCTTCTTTCAACAGTTTGCTGTGCTGCTTTGCTTAAATTAATTTGTATCGTGTTTTTGTTACTTTTCATGAAATCAGCCTGTGTAGTTATGAGGTGACTCCTTTAACTTCATTTATACCAAAATTGAATCCCTACTTTTATTGCATGAAATACAGTAAAATATCCTCTCCCTGTTTTTTAAATACTTAGAGGGATAAAGGATTATTTATCTTCACTTGTTTGAAGATGAGATCTTCCCGACTAGCTGTTACAGTTTTTGCAAAATAAATAATGAACTCATGGAAATGAAAAAATGAGGTATATTCTTGCTAACTTAAAAGTACAAATCAAATTTTTCCTTCTGCAGCCATTCGATACAATAGCTATTCAGTTAGTAAAATGAAATCTAGGAGTCTGTGATGCTTTATCACTATTCACAGTAACAATAGGTCGAAAATATTTCTGACTTTGTTACCTTCCGCAGCTTACTTAGTTCTGAGAAGCACGAACTGGCACACAAAGGGATAGCGGTAGTGACAATCCCTGGAGTTCTTTTCCAGCACACTGGTAAATGATCCTAGGTGATCGCATTGCTTATGTTGTTTTGTAGCTTCCCCGGTTCAGGCTAAACTGTGAATTCTTGTGCTTAAAGGAACAGACCAAACTCTTCGGTTTTTTTCCTTTCTGGTGTGCCTAAGAGGATTGCATGCACTTAGTTCAGACCTATGCTAGACTTTTGGCTGGGCTATTATTATTTTTTAGCTTATTATCAAGGTCTTTGCTAAATCATGTGAATTATTTATATTAAAAATGGTGTTTGAACTTGTGATTTCTATTGAAGAGAGTACTTCATTAACATTGCCTCCCCAGGCTTTTCAGTGTGTGGATAAAATGGAAAAACTCTTTAAGTGTCTCATTGGTAGAGACAACAAAAAACAGATAAAGGATTATGTCCTTGTGACCTCTATCTCTCTTAAAATGTGTTGTAACCTCCAGAAGCTGTTTATGCCAATGGATTAAAAGTAGAAGATTCTAACCTATAGGAGAGAATTAGGAACTAATGGCTTGGAACTCATGCTATGTGTTCTCTATGTCAGATTTATCTTTATGAAAAGGAGACCTCCTCAGATCATTTCCGTCAGGAGGTTATGGTAGGAAGTGTGTGTCTGTTTTCTTTTTTCCTGTTTAAATGCTGCATTTGTATTTGAACCTGCTCACAAGAGTGCTGCAGAAGCAAACTGGTTATTCTTGGAATAACAGTTGCCTTTCCCACTTTGACTCCATGTAACTCACCTAACACTACCAGGAGCCACATTGGAATACTGCCTTTGTGAAATAGATCTAATTACACCTGTAAATTATTTGACTTGTATAATTTTCTTTCATGTTTTAGAAACTGATGAAGTCTAAAAGTAATTCTGAGTGAAATGTCAGGGACTTGCTGCCTTTTTTTTTCCCATTTGGGTTTTTTGTTTGTTTGTGTTTCCCCAAAATTTAGTCCGTAAACCAGAAAAAGTTTGTTGGGTTGAAGCAGCCGGGACTGTTCGTGATGGTGTCCGAGCATACACAGCTTTACACTACCTTTCCCAAGTCTCTCCTGGAAAAACTGTCCTTGTAATGGATGGAGCAAGTGTAGGTAACAACTGTGCAATGACGATTTTGGGACAGAAAGATTACTTCTGCCATAAATAACTGTCTTGTCACCACAACGATTGGATTTCTTACCACATACTAAACTTACCAAGCCTTGTATTCTAGTCCAGGTAGCACCCTTAATGGATTAACGGGAAAGGCCCTCCCACATAAGATACTGAGCCAAGCATACAGTCCTTTACATGTTGTATGGGTGGTAAAGAGAGGTAATTCTTCTCTGGTGTTTCACATAGACATAGTTTTACCCTAAACCCTCAGGTATAACTGGAAGAAAGTGCCTTAACTTTTTATTTGTTTCCCACCAACTTCTCTTAGATATAAATAATTTCATTTGCATTACTGCAATCTTTAGTGCTAATGAAGATGTGGATATTGCCTCAGCCAAGATTTGTTAATGTAAACGTGGCTGGGGCTTTTTCCTTGGTAGCACTTCTTCCTTCAACAAGCAAGCAAGCCCAAAGCTACAAGTTAAAATTGCAGTTATGGGACTTGGCATTACTTCAAGTAGAATCTGTGCTATTTTGTTGAAGAGGAGAACTAGTTAATTACTAGAAGTTTGTTCAGAGTTTCCCTGTCAATGAAAAGAGTTTTTTTAGCCTCCCTTAGAACAGAAGCAGATCCTCTGAATGTTCAAATTCTTTGTTCAGGTGTGTTTTATTGAAGAAGCACGTTATTTCTGGATACTCTCCTGACTTCTCCTGAATGTCCTTTGCAATATAATCTTAAACAGCATCAAATTGTTGCTGTAAATAAGTTCCTGTACCTTTTTCCTTCTGCAGCCATTTGGTACAATAGCTATTCAGTTAGCACAACACAGAGGAGCTAAAGTAATCTGTACTGCATACAGTCTTGAAGATAAACAGTACCTGGAGAGGCTTAGATCTCCTGTGGGTAAGTCACATCATATCCTTCAGAGCTAAAGCTTATGCTCAAAAATGTCTCAAAATATTTCTTTTCTTCTTAGCCTAGAGATTTATTTCAGTAGTGAAAACTGATTATAAATAGTCTAATTAAATAGTTCTAAACGTTATTCTGTACTCTATAGGTATTTAATTTCTGGTTTAGATGTATCTAATGGCATTTTTATTCTTTGTTTAAATTGTAATGACTGTCTCTCAGTACTTTCCATCTCACACAATCGTGCTTGAATGCTGCCTTTTGGCCTAACTACTCAAGAAGTCTTTTCATTTTATAAAATTGTTTCTTATGAACAAGAAGAAAGCATTGCTAAATCATCACTATCACAGTATGTAATCTAGGTGCCTCAGCCAGAGTTCAGATTTAATCATACGCTTGAGATGCAATATTCATCAGACTCAAATTACTTTTAATAGTATTTTATCAAGTTGTGTGGCAGCTCAGTTTCAAGTACTGTTGTAACTGTAGCTGGACAGTCAAAGGCTCTGCATTTTCCTATTTTCTAAATGAGCTTTGCATTTGACATAATACTTGCATTCATCTATGACTTTTTCCATTTCTTCTCTTTCATACTTAAGTTTTTGGGGGTGTTTCCCTCAAAGTAGCAATGCTCCTTGGACCATGAGGAGATTCTCTTATGTAGAAGCTACTAGCATCTTTCCTGATCAAAGTTTATCTCATCTCAGTGCTGCAGAGTGGAGGAAAGTTAGAATATTTATTTATTCAGACAGTTTTAAAATAATGAATGACATTGCAAAGTCTATTACGGTTGTGGTCCATGAACTTTGCTGTGCAGTGAACAAAAGGTTAAAAATAGTGGCTGATATTTCCTCCTCAAAATGCAGTCTGCCATGGTATAATCAATAAGATTATTTTTCAGTATATGATTTTTACTGTCAGTTGAAGAAGTAGAAGTAAGAGTACATGTGTCTCTTGTAAGGATGCTTCTTTCAGGGAAAGCATTGTGTAGGCAGATATCACGTCTGCATATATTACAGTCGCATCAATCAACATATATATGGCTTAAGATGAGATCTGATAAAAAAGGTAGTGTAAAGGTTAACTGTCCCTGACTCTGGATCCTTTCCCCTTTGTTGTTTTGCCTAGTAATTTTGTTAGCAACATTGGCTTTCTACGTGGAGAATTAGAGCAGTTTTCAAATCTCTTTTCTTGTTCGTAGTGACTCACTAAAATCAGGCAGTGCTAATATGTAGGTGCACATAGTATTGTCCTTGTTTTCTCCCTGCTCGCTCAAGAATAGTAAGCTAGCAGAGGGATGAAATAAGCCAGAGAGCTGCTCTTTAGACACAGAAAGAACAGAGTTCTTGTCAATTTCAATTCATTTCTGGCTCCCGAGGACAGAACTGGCAGTGGAAGCACAGAGACAACACAGTGTGCACGTGCTTTCTGGGGCTGCGTGTTCACACACATCTGCAGTGTTGGGGAGTGATTCACTTCCAGCCTACCAAGTGAGTATTTAGTTCTTCCAGTAGTGGCTTTGGAGTGCTGATAATGCAGCAGGAAGTGGAGTGCTGTGCTGAGGTTATTGCACAAGAGCAAGGAGAAAGACATTTTTGCAGTCTGACCTTAACAGTCTTCAACTGGGAACTGCAAAGTTTTGTGTTGGGAATGTAATAATTTCTTTGAAGACCTGGCAGACTTATTTTTCTAGATGTTTTTTTGCAACTCCACCAAAAAATATATTTTTTTCTTTTTTTGTTTCAAAAGTCTTTTTAAGTGTCATGGTAGATATTACAGACTTCAGAACATAAAGCAGTTTTGTGAATGCTGCTGATATGTAGACGTTTGTTATGCCAGCTGTTACAGGGTGAAAGAATACATACAAGAGACCTAAAATTTTGCTTTGTAATATTTTATGGGTATATTTTGCTACTGATATGAAAACTTCATTAGCAAAGCAAGGGCTTTGCAGTTAATCTTATTATCATAGTCCTGTCAACACATATGAATATGACTTTGGGTTGTTATATTTACTTTTGTTTTAAAGTTATATGAATGTTAATATAAAATAAATGTTCTAAGTAACCCAAGTACAAGTTTTGTGCTTGCTGTTGGGGTTTGTTTAGTTTTTAGCAAGAATCTGTCAATTGTCAGTGAGCAGCTGTTTGTATTATCAGTGTATAGGGTAACTCGCTGCTTCATCAAATGGGTAAAATAACCATCTCTTGCAATGAAAAGGCCACAGGTTATATTGCTCACATATGTGCTTGGTTTACAACAATAGGAGTTCAGTTTTAGCAGTTTTGTAAATGTTTGTGGAATGTTAAGGGAAAAAAAATTAATTACAACTTTACTTTAAGTAAAAATATACAACCTGGGGACAGCATTAAAAAGAGAAACAGTCTGAGTGTGAAGGCGAAAAGCCACCCTTTCTGCATTTTGGGGGTTTTTGGTCTCTTTGGGTTTGTTTTTTTATTAAATGTGATTCCAGTGGCTGGAGTAGAAATTCTTGTTAATGTTTAAGAATCTATATTTAGACCAACAGGATGAGGTCTTTACATGTCTTCAGTTATCTCTGGAGTAAGTATAATAATGGTATGAAGGAGGAGATTATTTATGTGATATTCTGAGTAGGAGGCATTAAAACTTCAAAATTTATTATAACATGATGAGGTTTTGTTAGAGAACAGAAGAAAAATTATACCCATTTCTTCTGTTCCCTAGGTTACCCTCTTCTTTTTTGGTTTGGTTTGTTTGTGGGTTTGGGTTTGTTAAAACCAATATTGAGCTTTCAGTGGAGAGGTTTCTGGTAAGAACTTACCAGTGATTTCATGGCTCTCTTGAGCATGTTCAAATAAACCAAGTAGCAGATCTTTCGCTTGGTGGTTTTAAAACTCTATAGCTGAACTTGCTGGGTGAGAGTAGCAAGTTGTGGAAATGCTGATATTTCTACTTCTTGTCAACAGTGAAGTAAGAAAGAAACTGAAGCCTTTTTCCCAGTCAGAGTAATGTTACTTCAAAACTTGTGCAAGCCACAGAGGAAGAAACTGAACAAATTTACAAAAGTTTTGTGACAAATTTTGCCTAAATGACAAAGCATTATAGAAAGTTCTGTTATAATTTGTTGCTCAGCCTTTTCCACAGTGGAGAAAAATTGTTACAGCATTTTGCTAGAAAGGAAATTGAACAGCGTTTTGACGTGTACTGTTTGAATTATTGTACTGAGCAACAAAACTGGACATTTTTGCTAGTCAGAAATCAGAAAATAGTCAGACTTATTAAACTGTTACCTTTCTTTTCGGTAGTCAGTATTTGAGTCTGTTAAATCAGAATTATTCTCAGAAAGTGAAACTATTTGCAGAAATTATATACTATGTCAAATTGACGTGTTAAGAAAAAAACGTTTAACTTTTTAACTGAAGAAACTGGTAAGAAAAGGGTTTTATGAGATTTTGTTTGCATACAGCGAATGTGACTATCATTATTAAATTAATGTGACATCTTTATTAAATTAGGACCATGTGTGTTCTCTTTAGCCAGATAACTGGACTTCAGAGAAAAAAAGTGATTGACCTAAAATTTGAATGCATCTTATGATTTAATTGGACAGAAAAAAACCCAAAACCCAAAGCATTAACTTAGTAGTAGTTAATATTCTTCTTAATGACCAGTTTCTTGCAATTTTTCTTCTCTCCTTCCTTCCTACTCCTTGTGATTAAATTCAAGAAGGTATACGGCAGACTTTAGTGGGTAAGTACACATGGCAAATTTGAGTTCAACCCCTTACGTTTTGGAAATGTGCCTCCAAATTTGTTTGACATTATTTCAACTATCATTTTGCTGGGAAGTCCTTGGCCTGTTTAGTTTTGAAATGTTTGTTCTACCTCATAATTATGAAACAAAACTAGAAAACCTTAATGGCTGCTTCTATGCCCTAGTTATTCCTGGTTTTGTTCTTTGTAATCTATAATTATGGTATCACAGATATGAATAGAAAATGTATTTGTTACTTTCAGTTTAGAAATATTTTGAGAGAGGATGCAAATACTTCAATCTAAATATTTACTTAATGACCCAGGGAACCATTTAGAGGTTGAAAACATCATGCAGAAAGTAATATAGTAATAAGTTTATCCATGCTGTGAAATAAGTAATGATATTACTTTTACTTTAAAGAAACAATCGGTATAATAAGATTAAAGGACTTCATGGAATCATAAGAAAAGTCAAGTCAGTGCCTTCTGAGTGACTGAGTTTATTGCTTTTTTTACATGTTTGCTTTTGACTTGTACTGGGAGACAGGTCTTCATGCCAGGGAGAATAGGTTTTTATTTCCTTCTACAATGGAAGGGCTCTGCAAGGGGCTGGCAGGAAGTAGTGGGGTTTATATCAAGTAAGGTAATAAAGCTATGCTTGGAAAACTCTCCCAAAGCATTACTGCTATGGTTATTTGATAATTTGAAAGCTGGAAGATGTGAAATAATGTGCCTCCTTATCTTTTGGACACTCTCTCTTGCTTCGATAACACTGCTAATCATCCCAGAAATTATTGGTTTTGAAGGCACATTTGGAAAAGAATAGCAAAGTGTGAACTTACAGGATTTCTCATTTTTATAGTGGCATACTTTATCCTTTTTTGGCCTAAACAGACTTGTGACTTTTACTTCTCCATTAAAGTAACACATATTTTTGGGTGTTGATCTTACACTGTAGTCGAAAATGAAAAAAAAAACCCTGTTGACTGTTTGGTTTTTTTTTACTTGGCTGCAAACTTCTTTATAATACTTTCAGAAACAAGAAACTCTCTGTTCTGCTTTGAATCTAAACTCTACATTTTATTGTAGTTAACCCAATGTTCTTCTCTTTCTAGCTAGAGTGATAGATGTGTCAAATGGAAAGATAGATGTGGCAGAAAGCTGCTTGGAAGAAACGGGTGGCCTGGGAGTGGATATTGTTCTAGATGCTGGAGGTAGGTAACTGATGAGAATCTGGTCTTCAGGGTTTTTTTTAATTATTATTATTATTATTTCCAAATAATATAGGCTGCATCACCTCAAAAGATTATGTTTAGATACTTATTCCCATGCAGTTTTATGTATGTATGTATCAATAGATCTCCTAAGGTCTCTTTTAAGATCTCCTCATATCACCCTCTAGTGGAAGCATCTAATACTGTTTTAGTGGGCTGCTAAATTTGCCTGAAATTTTCCTCTACTTAAAACTGAAAAGAAAAAAAATGTGTTTAAAGAGTAGAGCTGTGACATCATTGTTTATGCTACCTTATTTTAATGCAAAAATTACACCATAATCATCAGTACTGTCAACCTGTATTCTAAACCAAACCTAATAGCTGAAGACTCTTAAGTTACTACTTTTAGCTGAAATAATTGAAGGACTTCTTAGAGTTCCACTGAAATGTGTGACAAGAAACAGATGCTGAATTTCCTTCATCTTCTGCTTTCTCAGATGTTCTCATGTGGCTAACAGCATAATTTAATAGTAGAGCTGTTCCAACCATCTTTCATTTGATGTATTCATATGCATATATTGAACTCATTTGTATCTGGAGACATAGGACTGTAAGGAATCCCAAGATACATGGTTTTCAGTACAGGAAGAGGTGGATGTTTCCTTCTGAACAGAATTTTCTTCTGAGCTCGAATGAATGTGTTCTTCCCCTCCCACCCGCCCCCAGTGAAATTATACAGTGCTGAAGATGAAACACCATCAAAATCACAGTTGCTGCCTCATAAGCATGATATCATTACTCTTCTTGGTGTTGGAGGACACTGGATAACAACAGAAAAAAGTCTTCAGGTAAAGATACTAGGTCAGTTTGTACTGCAGTATGCGTGTCTGTCTATCTGAGCTTCTGTCGTGGCAGAATGGTTCCCTATTGTTAAACAACATCAGTTTTCATTTAAGAAAGTTTTCACATGCATAAAATGGGAAGCATTAGTAATGAATGTTTTTATTTTCCTGTTGGACAGTTTTGGGGCTGTCTTCTCTGAGATGATAAATTATGTTGATTGCTTGGCTGTATTGACAGATTTTAAAAGGGCCTGTTTTGTTTGGTTCAGGGTACTAAGCTGACAAGACAGTAAATTATCATGTAAAGCTGTAAATATTGCAAGTTTGCAAGTTTTAAAAATGGGCAATGGGTGGGGTTTTGTTTATTTTAACCATCTATATAAAATAACAATTTAATCTTTATTTTTGTATAGGCAAATGTAACTAAATAACATTTTTCTTCAAATTGTTTAAGCTGGATCCCCCAGACAGTCATTCCTTGTTTCTTAAAGGAGCCACAGTCTCCTTTCTGAATGATGAGATATGGAACTTGTCCAATATCCAGCAAGGGAAATATATCTATATCCTTTTGATGGTCATTTTGAATACTAACTGTTAATATGAATTATAACCAAGAAACTAACTAATAGTTCTCTTTTACTGAGTCAGGTAACCACAGACTTAAAGGTAGCACAGTTAAGGATACATTGTAAGTAAAATATAACATACACTCACATTTTAAGCTAGTCTCTGGATTCCTTCTAAGTATAATATATGTCTCTGCAGGCTTCATTAAAAGCAGTGCAGAAATAGAAAACACAAAGTATAGAAAATGCAGTGTTTTGGTTCAAGATTGAAGCAATTAATTGACAATTTCATTCAAGAAGTTATGTATATGACTTCGGGATTTTTTTCTTTTGGGCAGTAGATGCGTTGTCTGTAAATTTTAATGCAATCAGTTTAACTGTAAAAGTTAAAATATTTTAGCTTCATAATCCTTTCCTTATTTGTACATTACATGTTTGAGCAAAGTTGTGGGTGCGGGAAGAGGAATGCCTCCTTCAATTGTGTTACCTGCATTTGGTCTGAAACAGCTGGACTCTGAGCTTTCTTACTGGCATGACAGTTCTCAGTGGATCGCTTCAAGTAATGGCAGGTCTGTCTGTTCATGGCTTTAAGGACCCTCCCAGTTCTGTACTGCACTGCAGATTATGAGATCTGCTGAATCACTTTTGCAGAACAGCAAAGGCAGGTGAGGATTAAGTCATTATATTTGTGGAACGACTAACTGTGCCGCAAAGAAGTCCTCCCCTCCTCCACTAAACTGCAAAGTAGATCAGGTAAGGTCAGGCACACTAAGGAATATTTATGGGATGCAGGGTATCATGAGTCGGTTTATAGTTTGTATTTTTATTGAATGCTTGCTGAGTAGCTATCTGCATAAAAAGTAAGCTGTCTAAAGAGTAAGGTTTCTTCTGTCATCTCCTGGGGTATCTTTAATAACAGAACATTTTCTCACAACAGGCTTTAAAGTTGAAAGGAAAAATCTGTTTTCTTTTGGATTTTTTTTTATCTGTGTAGCTTGTGAAATTCTGGAGCATATGGCATTAATATCTGAAGAAATCACAAGGTGATCGCTCTTTAAGATGGCTTGAGCTTCAAATTTTAGCCAGATTGTTCTTAAGAAACATTATTTTTTGAGTTTCGCATAAAGACTAAATACAGCCTCATCTGTTGCATTGTCATGAATGTTAGTCATTAACTGAAAGATCCCTTACAGATGCACAGTAGTGCTCTGAGAATTTAGAGACTCTGCTATGTTCCCAGCTTTATTTTGTGTTTTACCTTAGATGTCTGTATGAATGGTAGCGATGTCCAACTGGTACCAAAGTCTGTCATCTTCCTTCTGCACAAAAAATGCAATTGCCATTCTGATCAATTAGTGCTGTACTAGTGCAGGCTGCATTTTTTGGTCTTAACTCTTGTTCTTTATTTTTTAAAATTCTATTTTCCATATTTCATTTATGCATAATGTTTGAGGAAAGGACATTTCCAATATATTAAGTGCATAAATCTAATCACAAGACTGGTATTAAGGTTAATTTTTGGTTCACCTTGATCCTGCTGGTTCTGTATCAATTCAGGGCTCTTGCCAGAAGAGGTGATTATAGAAGATGTATCTGTAGATATGTTGTTACCTTGACAGTCCTCTTAGATACGCATCTTAGAAGATATAATGGAGAAATTATCAAGTAGCATTTTCAGGTGAGAGATGTGACTTTTTAGAAAAATGTCTTTTTTTAAGACTTTCTTTCCTTTTTTTTTAATTTCTTTCCTTTTTTTTTGTAAATTCCTTTCCTTTCCACGTTAGAAGTAGAAAACTCTTGCCAGCATTGTACTGCAAATTTATATTGGAATGCTCAGGAAAAGATGCCTCATGTTTTAAATGGAGCAGCTTATCGTCTATTTCTGTCTGTAATACAGCTGGCTAAGCACAAGGAAATTAGGTAAACCCCACAATTATACTGTAAATCAAAATTTAACAAAGGCACATATTCTTTTCTTGATGGAGAAAGAGCATGTATTTGGTTGCTCAGCAGTCTGTCTGATTGAGAAATGGTGTAGACTGTAAAAGACGATGGGGCTGTTTAATGCTCCTCTGAGAAGAGCGACAGCTTCATTATATATGACAGCTCCCAGAATGAGGTGGGAATGGAAGATGCTTTCTCTTAATGCAGGGTAACAGTATTGTTCAGTAAAAACCTCACCACCACCACTTTTTTTTCTCTGTAAGAAGGATATATTTTAATTAACTTCTGTTTCCTGTTTGCTTTAGGGCTCTTCCCTTCTTTTGTGAACACAAGCAAAGCTATAAAATCTTTATTTTGTTTAAGGATTAAAGTTTACATAGTGAAAGTAAAGTCTGTAGCAGTAGTCCTGCAATATTTCTGTTGATCTGAGCATGCTCACCAGATGCTTCTGACATATTGTTCCATTTCAGGCCTCAGCTGGATGAACCGATCCCATTTTATGAAGCCAAAGTTTCTATGGAAATAGTTCAGAAGAAGCAAGCAAGAAAAAGACAAGTCATCCAGTTCTAACATATAATTTCCTGATAGCTAAGCCTGTGGAAGATACAGAAACATAATGTATTTGAGAAGTAAATTAGTGTACACTTTCAAATAAGTCTGTAACCAGAATTGAAAGATCTTTTGTCCCTCAGCACAAATGGTCTGTGAAGCTCCTGTGACTTCAGGGATTTTTTTTTTCTTGGATCCACTTTAGCAGAGTATTCCCATCAGCAGCTTCTAAAGAGGCAGTCTTGACATACAAATCTTGTCTACCCTGCCCTAATATCTACAGGCACCCTCAGCTGCTGCTGGTTTTCAACCATGAGAAATTAAAGAGGGAAAAAAAGTCTGGTGTTTTTTTATGAGTCCTCCCTTCTCCAGCCTCTGCCCATAGTCACCTTTTACTTTTGACTGCAGTGAGACTGAGCACTCTCTGTGGTGCATTTAAAGTCTGTAACCCACATTTTAAATTGTTACTTAATTGAAAGACAATCAAAATCATCAGAATTGGCAAGGATGCTAGAGGGGAAGGATATGGTGCTTGACCATAAGAGTTCCGCCCCACAGGTGGTTTTCTTCGTTTTAGCAACCAGGCAGTAAACCTAGTAAATCTAGAGTCCATAATCCGATATGATCGTGTCATTCAGCTGTTAGAGGCACTTTATGTATCTTGATGCTGTAAATTTATCTTAGATATCTTTCCAGTAAGACCTTCCTATACTGTATGCTTCCACTTCCCCTCTTTTAGCCTCAGTGCAATACCTAGCACAGCTCAAATGTGTTTATGCAACATTCTCCATTACTGTGAACCATTTGCAAATCAGTGGTAGGGAAGGAACTATGGTTTTCTTTTCTCAAAGCTTGTGGCCTCCTACTTGCTATTGTTTGAGAGCAAAAATTTTTTTTTTCTTTCAGGTGTGCTGTTCATTTTCACTGTGTGGGTGGGTGAAACAGTGGACATGAGCACTTGAAATCAGTGTAAGAAGTTGGAACATTTGAGTGAAATATCTAGAACCTTGATTAATCTTTCACCAGACTTGTATTAGGTTCTTGATGCAAGGAAAGCATGTAAAAGCATGAGTAAATGTAATTTTACTGCTAATGTGATGTTAGGCTAAAAAGTGATGCTTTTATGCATGTGTGTGTACACACGTATCTAAAGCATGTGAATCCTTTGTTAGATGTTTATTCTGAAGCTTTGTACCCAACTGCTTATGTTTGCAAAATAAAGTAGATCCGAGGAATTAAGGTTTGATAAAACAGGAACAACCACTGGCAAAACTGAAGAAAGATTTTATAGCATAGCTTTTCTTTTAGATCTCTTGTCAATAGATGTGTTACTCCTAACTACATATATAAATGAGTTTTGAACCCTGAGTGCAACAGACTAAGGCTAAATATTGCAGAACTTGTCTTAGTCTTTCAGCTGGATCAGACTGGGAAGCAAATGTCTATGTGTTTCAGGTGTTAAGCTGTGTATTGGTGCATTTAGTTGGCTGAGATGTCTCGGCATTTTCTCATGCTCTTTAGTAATGTTAGCTTGAGACTTGCATGTGCTTGAACAAGAGGGTTCTTGAGGCTCTCTCAGCAATTGCCTCTGCTTTTGCCCATCCCGACAGAAGGAAGCAGAAAGTAGTTTGAGTGCCAGAACAATTCTCCCTGGCCCTGAGGGGAGAGGCTGGCAGATGCTTGCCTGTTTATTAGTAGCTTTGACAGGAAAGTTGCGTCTTCTTCACTGCCACCCGTACAGTGATCCAACAACTCCATAAAGGCTCTAATGGTCTCCTATATTGCTAATAGTGGCGAGAGGCATGCCAGGAGCCCTGCTGCCTCAGGGCCCTGCCCAGGTTTTGCTGGGGATGCTCCTGCTCTGCTGAGCGGAAGCCCGGCACAGCCAGATGATGTGTGGATGATGCGTAGATTACCTTTCAGGGCATCCTCAGGTTTTCAAAAGCAGCTTTGCATCTGGATTAAATTTTATAATCCGTCATTGTTTTATTTAAATGCTGTGTTTTTATTAACGCTGTATTTTGGAAAGGCTCATCTGTCTGGCATGTGCTGAAAACTGCTGCCCATTTCTTGGAGGTGAGAGGATGGATGGGTGCCTTTCTGCAGCACAGTCTGAAGCAACACTCTACCGGGAGTCACAGTCAAAATGTTTTCTACCTCAGATATGTAGTGTGTGTTTATCTCACATTCCACACAGCTGGAACCATGCTCGAATATCTTTATAGGTGATTTTTGTCCTCGTGCCAGTAACAAAAATGCTGGCAAGTAAACTATGTAAGATTTGTTTTGGAGTTTTAGAAAGCAGCATCCTTTATTTCAGCGCTGGATGCATAAAGGAATAATTTTCATCATTCATGTGTAATGAGATGAGCTGGGGAGAGAACATATTTCACAGTTACAACATGTGTATACATTTTCCCAGAAATCTTATGCATATTCTGTTACTTACCAAGGACTCATTTTAATGTTATTATGAATTTTACAACAGCCAAATCTCTGCTGATTGGAGCTTTGGAGCCAGCTCTGTCTGATCTTGTGTTTTAGACAGGGAAAGACTGCAAACAGAGGTGATTACAGAAGAAGACACATCTGTTCAGCACATACCGTACTTAACACAAGACTTTTGTTACTTCTTTCTGAACAGGGTCTGGAAAAACACTTTGAAAAAAAAATCATGTTAGAAGGAAAGCATGCTCTCAGAGGGACAGTCTGTCTAACTTTCAAAAAAAATAGTTACTTAGCTGAAACTTTAGCATAATCAAAATATTCTATTTTTTTGTAACACTAACTAGTTCTTGCATCAGTGCTGCCATGTGGCAATTTCCTCACAGACTCACAGAATGACCTGAGTTGGAAGGGACCCACGAGGATCATCGAATCCAACTCCTGTCCCTGTGCAGGACAACCCCAATACACCGGCTGTCTGAGAGCTTTGTCCAAATGGTTCTGGAATATTATCAGGCTCGGCGCCGTGACTGCTTCCCCGGGGAGATGTTCCAGTGCTCCACCACCCTCTGGGGGAAGAATTTTTCCTACAATCTAACTGAAGCCTCCCCCGGCACATCTTCCATTCCCTCGGGTCCTATCGTTGGTCACCAGAGAGAAGAGATCAGCGCCTGTTTATCCTCCTCCTTCCCCGTGTGACGAAGCCGTAGAATGCGATGAGATCTCCCCTCAGTCTCCTTTTCTCCAGGCTGAACAGACCCAGTGACCTCAGCTGCTCCTCATACGATTTCCCTTCCCAACTCTTCACCTCGCTACCGGACTGGAGAGGCCCAGTCAGGCCGGTTTCAGATTGGACTCAGAAACCCATTTACACGTGTTTTAACAGTCGTGCAGCTTCCATTCACTGGGCGGAGTGGGCGCAGCGGCCCCAGCCCCGGCAGCAGTCGCCCCCCACCCCCTCCCGGGCCGCAGGGAATGGCTCCGCGCGCTCCCCGCGCTGCCTGCACCGCCCCGGGGAGGCGGGGCCGCCCTGTTCGCGCCAAGCCGAGACAGCGGCTCCCGCCTGGCCGCGGCGCTCGGCCACACCATGGCCGCCCCCGCAATGCCCGGCTACTCGCCCGGCTTCAAGAAGCCGCCCGCGATGCTGCGGCTGAAGCGCAAGAGGCTGCGGAGGAGCGAGCCTCCCCCCGCCGCAGCCCCCGCCGCTGCCCCGCGGGGCCCCCCCGCGCCCGCCCGCCGCAACCCCTTCTCCAGCCTGGACAACGCGCCAAGGGCTGCGGGAGTGGCCCCGGCCCGACAGGCACCGCCCGCAGCGCCTTTCTGGCAGGTACGGCCGGAGGGGACGGTGGGAAGGAACCCGGCCCTGGCCTCGTGAGGGGCTGGGACCGCAGAGCTGGGGGGTTGGGGAGGAGCCGCTGAGGGTCCTGGAGCTGCTCAGCCTGGAGAAGAGGGGGATGAGGGAAGACCTTATCACTGTCCACAACTGCCTCAAAGGACGTTGTAGGGAGGTGGGTGCTGGTCTGTCCTCCCAAGTGACGGGTGATAGGACGAGAGGGAATGGCCTCAAGTTGTGCCAGTTCAGATTAGATATCAGGAAAAATTCCTTCACGGAAAGGGCTATTGGGCACTGGCACAGCTGCAGAGGGAAGTGGTTGAGTCACCGTCCCTGGAGGTGTTTTAAAGATGGGTGGATAAGATGTTGAGGAATGTAGTTTAGTGGTGGACAGATATGGCTGGACTCAAAGGTCTTTTCCAACCAAGCGATTCTATGGTTCTATGATGGAAGATCTCATTGCTGTCTAACGTTTCCTCACAAGGGGAGGAGGAGCAGGCGCTGATCTCTTCTATGGTGACCAATGATAGGGCCTGAGTTAATGGCAGGAAGATGTGCTGGGAGAGATTTAGGTTGGATATTGGGAAAAAGTTCTTTGCCCAGAGGGTGGTGGAGCACAGGCACCAAGCCTGACAGTATTCAAGAAGCATTTGGACAATGCCCTCAGACACACAGTGTGAACGTTGGGGTTGTCCTGTGCAGGGACAGGAGTTGGACTTGATCCTTGTGGGTACCTTCCAACTCAGGTCATTCTATGATTCTATACTGCACTCTGCTGCTTATAGCTTGTATGTACTAGGTGTCATTCCTGAAATTTCACTGCAATGGTGTTTTATTTAATTATCAACCTGGTTCTCATTTTGTCCTGCATCTTACAGTCCTCTTCTCTTCAGCTTTTAGAGTCTGTCTGTGAAGATAAGCCCACCAGGAGACCAGAACCCTGTGAAAGACCCGACATCCTCACCCTAACCGATGTATGAAACGGCACGTACAGCTTCTGGAACATTTTAGCTGTTCTCAGTTCACAAACAAAGCTGAAACTGTGTACTTAATATTTGATGGTCCATCTCTGTAGAAAATAATGTGCTAAAATGTCAGCATTCAAGAAAATTTCTTAAATTGCTTTGATGTTTAGTGTTATGGTGACAGTCTTAAAAAAGCCAGCCTTCTGCCTGATATCGCGACCGTTGTAATTCTAATTGTCAGAGATTCTTGTCTTCTTCCAGTTTTATTACCATGTTTACTATAATTCTCCTATTTCCTAGTTTTATGTTTTGTTGAGATAAGGATGTTCTTCAAAGTGATGTATCCTCTGCAGTCTTTTATTCAGCTTTAGAAAGGGAAAAAACAACTTCACCAGGCACCAGGAAAGAGAGAGTACCTGAAAACCAGAGAGCTTCAAGCAGATTATGTCTAACCATTGTTATAGGTTCAGAAACTTAACTTCAAACTAACTTAGCAGAATAGAAAAATGACCTCTTAAAGAGTACAAACAGTCCTCGAGCTCCCCAGTAGGTTTTTTTGCATCCTCTGGGAAGCGTCTGACATTGCCATCAGCAGGACAGGATGAAACAAAATCCTGTTTTGGCATGTAAATTCTTGTCTTCATAAACCTCAGGCTAAGTTTTCTTTTTTCAATAATTCATCTTTTTAACTGTTCCTAGTTTATGACATCCTGTGAATGAAAACCCTCTTCTGCTTTTTTATAAACAATATAATGCCCTATTTCTATTAGTATCTGCTAGTGGCTAAAATAATCAGTTGAGTGTAGACTGTGACCTTTAGTCTGTGAACAGTTAAGCTGTGTTTAACTTGGAATCTAGAAAATCTGTCTGGAAAAGTGTTTTTTTTTAAGTCTCTTCACGTGAGCACTTCCTTAAGATCAAAATGAGCAAGGCATTTTTGCTGTCACAATGAATTGGACAAAATCATGCAGGACACAACAGGCTTACCTCGGTTTTTTGTAGGCTACTAAACTCTAGACATTCCATGTAATAGCCATAGTCCTCTGTAGTCCAACGTCTGGTCTGCCTGCCAGGAAAGGTGCTTCAAATCACCACAAGAGGAGACCTAACCATGCTAAAATATAAATAGGCACCTACATAGTTGTAGGGGTTTGGGTTTTTTTTTTTTTCATTTTTCTGTGGGTTAAGTGATGCTATTTCTGTTTTGTAAGGACTTTCATTCAACTGCTGCTGTTCCCGAGGTTCCTTCCGCACCAAGACATGAATTTCCTGCAGACTGGAGTATTAAAACGCGACTTTTATTTATGTCTTCCCAACCTTTTACATGGGCAGAACATTTAAAAGCACAAGAGGAAGCTCAAGGATTTGTTCAGCATTGCAGAGCTACAGAAATGAACTTGCCACAGAGCGTGCAGGTAATACTTCAGATGGTAGCTTGGACATCCAGCTTTAGAAAAGAGAATGGAGCTTTGCATTTTTCCTTAAAAGTGATTTTAATTTTGTCTTGTTTTGGTCTTATTTGCATTAAGAATGAAGAATTAAGAATCAGACTACTAATCTGATTCCATCCATGTCTTGTACCCACAGTGGCAAAAAACTGTAACAAGTGTAGTTAAAACAGTAATAAGTGAGTGGTCATTTGACTTCAGCTGTGGAGCAGTTGCCAGTTGTGGTTCGTCTTTCTTCAGCCAAGCCTGAAAATAGTTTTCAGCATCTAGGGTCATATTTTTTTTAATCTGTGACTTGCAATGCTGCCTTAGGTAAAGTATTACTGTCCTCATGAAATGCTTTTTTGAAATCTAGGAACCAAAACTGTCCACAGAGCTGCGCTGTGCCTTTCAGCAAAGCCTCGTTTACTGGCTTCACCCTTCACTGCCTTGGCTGCAGCTGTTCCCTCGGATTGGAGCAGATAGAAAACTGGCTGGAAAAGCTAGTCCTTGGTCACAGGATGAAGCCTTGCAACAAATGCTAATGAGCGACTGGTAAGTAGAACCAAAAGCATATGTTTGGTGTGAATAAGACAAGGGGATTTTAATTAACACACAAGTTCTTTCCAATTTTTATAAAAAAAGATTTTCGATTATTCCCCCTCCAGCTAAAGAATGCTCATTATTTTGAGGATCGGGCTAGGGAAATAAGTTTAGAACTAAAGCTATCTTCTTGTCTTAAATGCCCCTCTCCAATCCTAGTTATTGATTTGGGTAGAATTCCATAAATCCTGTTAGCAAGTTGCCTTTGATGCCTTGTGTAAACTCCACATGCTGGAATGCAGGTATGATGGAAGAGCACAGCACCCACAGCCAGGCTGTGTTTCAGAGCAGCTTAGCACGTCTGAAAATCCGACCAATCGCTCGCTGTGCTCTCAAACCTGCACAGAGCACATACACACCAGTAATGCCCAGCGAAATCCAGTCTGGTATATTGATAGCAAAGAATTGCCAGCAGTGTGCCCAGGTGGCCAAGAAGGCCAATGGCATCCTGGCCTGTATCAGAAACAGCGTGACCAGTAGGACAAGGGAGGTGATTTTGCCCCTGTACCTGGCCACACCTCGACTACTGTGTGCAGTTCTGGGCCCCTCACTGCAAGAAGGACATTGAGGTGTTGGAGCGCATCCAGAGAAAGGTGACAAGGCTGGTGAAGGGGCTGGAGAACAAGTCCTACAAGGAGCGGCTAAGGGAACTGGGGTTGTTTAGCTTGGAGAAGAGGAGGCTGAGGGGAGACCTCATCACTGTCTGCAACTACCTGAAAGGAGGTGGAGTGAGGTGGATGCTGGTCTCTTCTCCCAAGTAAGAAGTGACAGGACAAGAGGAAATGGCCTCAAGTTGCGCCAGCACAAGTTCAGATTAAACACTAGGAAAAATTTTTTTCACCCAAAGGGTGGTCAGACACTGGCACAGTTGCCCAGGGAGGTGGTTGGGTCACCATCCCTGGAGGTGTTTAAAAGATGGGTGGATGAGGTGCTCAGGGGTGCAGTATAGTAGTGGACAGGTATGGTTGAGCTCAGTGACCTCAAGGGTCTTTTCCAAACAAGCGATTCTATGATTCTGTGAATTGACTTCAGTTACAGGATTGTTTTATTCTGATTTGCAGGTCTGTCAGCTTTACTTCTCTGTACAACCTACTCAAAGCCAAACTGTGTCCCTACTTCTATGTATGTACCTACCAGTTTACTGTTCTGTTCCGTGCAGCTGGTCTTGCAGGAAGTGATGTCATCACAGCTGTAATTTCTCCCACAACCAGGGGTTTAAGGGAAGCCATGAAAAATGAAGGTAAGATGAAACCAGTCCAAATAGGATCTGAATAACTAATAAAGTGCATTGGCTGTGTTACAAACCGTTCATTGCTTCCTTTCCTCCTCTGTTCAAGGCATAGAGTTTTCTTTACCTTTAGTAGAAGAAAGCAGAACCAGAAAACAAAAAAACTCTGAAGTGAGTTCAGAAACAGAAGCTGCTCACAGCCTCGACATGGACAACAGTGCAGAAGGTGGAGAGTATGTACTAAGTCTTCTACAATGCTAGAATTCAGGGGCATCTACAGACTCCTACATGTCTCATTTGGGAAACCTTTGCAGGAAGTATTGCCCTCCTAACACTGATTCTGTGTTTCCCAGGGAACCAGCTCCAAGTGATGATGATGATGATGATGATGATGATGATGATGATGAAAGTTTCTCTTGGCTTGTGGAGATGGGAGTCCAAGAGAAGGTTAAGAAACCAGATGCTATTTCTCTCAAACTGTATCCTTTCTCTGCATGTCAGGATGGATGACACCAGAAAACCATGCAGATTATATTTATATTTTATATATTTATTATTTATACCATTTTGTGGTATAAATTTAAGTTTTTATAAAAGCCTTTGAGAACTTCTCTCCAAATCTCTTCACATTGCTGCATATTAAGAAACTCTGCGTGTCTTTTTGAGTTTATGATAGGTATTTCTAGGTGCCCCTCTTCATGAAGAAAAAGCCATTTTGAATTGTTTGTGTAACTTTATAAGATCCATCTGTTAAGTCTCAAACTGATTGTGGCACCTCACACATAGGTTCACTGAAAGACTCCTTAGACTATTTTTATTTTTAAACAAAAGGGTGCATGTCCTTACAGGCTTTACACTTGGAAACAGTGTGACATGGTAGGGACAAAGCTGTAAACCACAGCAGCTGTTGCTGAGAACCTGTCCGTATTTCAGAGGGACCAAATTAACTTGGTCGTCCTCTGGTTCCATTTGCTGCACCCAATGCAGCTTCTGCTGGCTTTCATCCAAGAGGAATATCGTTTCAGCTTCCCCAGGCTGCCCCACCAGAAGTGGGGACAGTCAGGGGCTGCGCTTCGAAAACAGACTCCTGATCTGAACGCCAAATGCTTATGGTTTTGTATTTGCTTTGAAGCCAAATTCATAGTAAAACTAGGAGCTGCTAACTTCATGGGTATTCGGTAAGCGTGACACGCCAGCTGCAAGACATCAGACCTGGAAAATGCTTTTTATCTCACAACTTTAATAATGAAATCACAAGTCAGGTTTAAGATGTTGCTTAGTATTTGAGGAAAAAACCTGAATCAGTTTTTCTTTGTGTAAATGACTTGATTGGTCAGAGGCTGGGGGAGAGACGGGAGTGTTGTCTTCTGGAGTTGCACTGCTCCAGTTCTTCCTTTGCTGCATTGATGCTTTTTCACTTCCTCATGCTTTTCCTTTGACTCCAGTCAATACAGTCGTAAGGAGAAGCATGAGGTGCAGGTGGATCACAAACCCGAATCCCTTGCAGTAGTGAAAGGAACCAACACATTCACCCTCCTGAACTTCTTGATAAACTGTAAGAGCCTGGTGGCTGTTGCAGGTCCACAAGCAGGACTCCCACCAACTTTGTTGTCCCCCGTTGCTTTCCGAGGTGGAACAATGCAAACACTCAAAGTAAGTAACACAACCATCCCTTGTTTTCCAGGAACAAAAATGAAGTTGTTTCTTCACCCAGTAGACTTTGCTTAGTCTCCCTCAGGTACAGCAGAGGAACTGTTGTTGCTCTGGGCTGAGTTAAGCATTGAACAGCAATGCAGACTTCAGCCTAAGTTATCTCTGCCCACATAGATCTGTGCTGCTGAACTGAAATCCAAGTGATTCCACTCTTCACATTCAGATACACAAGAGGTCAGCCAGACTTCCCAGTTACCAAAGTGGTTCTTAAACGATTTTCCTGAGGAGGTCTCAGACTGTCACAGCTGCCTACAAGGGAGCCTCTGAACCATGGCTGCTACTGTAAGGAGGCAGTAAATAATCAATAAGGTTATGCTGTTCGTGCAGGTAGTACAGCCCTCTTACTCCAGAGTAGTTCCCACTGTTCTTCTGCAGTTACCTTTCCTAATACTGCATAGCGTTCCTGTGTACAGTTCAGGAGTCGTTACAAAGACAGTAAAACCATTATAATCCTTATGTATTGAACAGTAAGTTGACAATACTGAACAGTATTTTGAACACTTAACAGGACTGTGGCACTGCAGTATTAAAGTAAATGAAAATCAGGGCTTTGGTTTGGTGTCAAAAAAACTAATCCTGTGTGCTCTTGCCTTCAGGCTCGAAGTATAAATGCCAAAGCCAGGGTTCAGTTGGCCTACAAGGATATATTCAGTCTGGAGGTCGTAGGCCCTGTCCTGCCCCATTCTCTGCATTCGCTGACGATGCTGCTCAGATCGGCACAGAGGGGTGCGTTCTCTGCCACTTTATATACACACGAGCCAACGGCTGTGTTCAACACTAATCTTGACTGTGTGAGCCCTGCCATAAACCAGGTAAGGAAACTAGCAGAGACTGTGTTTCCTGTTAGGAATAGCATCTTTATTACAAACCATAGAACACTGAGTGACACAAAACTTTCCCTTAATAAATACATGGGTTTACACCCAATTGCTTGTGATCACCAACTGGGCAGTCCTCAGGGCTTGTCATTCCCTCAGAAACTGAATCATTGAGAAAGTAGCTTTCTGGGAGTTCCTCCAAGGTACATAAATGAACATTAAAACTAGGTATTTCAAACAGAAACACTTATCCTATGTGTCTCTTCTCGTGAATTTCCTCAGGAAACCATATGCAAAGATCTTCTTACGTGTGGACTGCATCCCAAGACTTTGGATCAACTGAGTCAGTGCCCAACACTGGGAAAATCTTCCATCCGATCTCTAGAAATGAAGAATTACGCTTATACCTGGAAGTCCTAGATATGCTAATTCCATTTAATGGAAAAGAAAGCTCTCTAGCAGGTAGTTGCTGTACTTCATTCGGGTCTACATGGGTAGCACCTATGCAGCACTGGGAGGGACATAATTGAGTTGGAACGTCACAGACAACTATTGCACATCACCCATTATGAAACACTTAAAAGGATTTTTGAAGGAAATTAAGGAGCTTTTAGAAAGCTTTTTTAAAAAAAATAAAACTTCATAAAACATTATTTTATTGGTCTGAATCATGTCTGGAAGGTCTGTATTCTCCACGCACATGCAAATTTTATTCTGAAGTACAGAACTACCGACACTGCTCTGTGCATTGACAAGTAACCATTTTGGATGGGTGGAATTCTGGGCAAAATGCTTTCCAAAACTGCTTACAGCACCTTGCCAGAAGCTTCATAAATACATCTTGGTATGTTGTACCTCTTGCTTTGGAGCAGGGGTGTCAAACTCACAGCCCACGGACGAAATCTGGCCCTCCACCTTGTTCCTACCCAGCAGCAGCGCTGAGCTCCTTGCCCCTGCACTCCTGCCAGCACCGGTCATGTGTGCAGCGTGTGACACGCGTTACGCTACAGGAGCAGGTGAATGGCGGCAGCCGTGGGTTTGACACCCCTGCTCTAGAGTCAGCTCTGAACTCCACAAAGAGAGCTGAGAGGTAGATGGGCACAAGTGCAGAGTTCTGGCTGCAGCAGAATCGGATTAAAAGGTTAAGATTCCTCACAGTTGCCGAGCAGAGCTGTCTAGTGTTCCCATACCCATTTGTGTTAAATGAGCTGGACTCTTAAAAAGCAATTTGTACAAATGATAACTTGAATCGGAACAACCTGGAACAATAACATCATTGCACCACCTGCCTGAAGATGCAGAAAACGAGAGGCAGCAGGAGCTGCTGATGTGGCTGTTTGTCCACAGGTCTGTCAACGTGTTTAATGCAGGCTGCTTCAATTCAGGCAGTCAAAGCTGTTCTCATGCAGGCACATAGGCCACTTTGTACACAGCTGTTTGGGCGATCACCCTTCTGCAGCAGAGAACAGTGAAGGTGAAGAGCAGTGTGTAGAAACCACCATGCCACTGTACTCCAGCAAGATTCCTGGTTTGACTGAGCAAAGAAAATTAAGCAGTGCTCACACCAAGTGGCCAGTTGCCCTCACATCTTTACTACGGTGCTGCTCTGCTCACCACCTCAGAGTCTGTGATTCTGAAACAGTAACTTCACCTGTAGCCAGGTCTTACTTGAGGAAACAACCTGTAAACTTAACAATGTGGGCACATAAACAAATTATTGCAGGCTGAGGCATGATGGAAGCTTCCTGTGCCTTCCAGTTCCTTTACACTGACACCACCTAAAGCATCCCACCCTGAGAATACAGCATGTATATAGCGACACTGGAATACTTCTGTTTACATTTGTTACTTTACAGCAGGGGTGCCAAACTCATGGCCCGCGGGCTGAATCCGGCCCCCACCTTGTTTCTACCCAGCGGCAGCGCCGAGCTCCTTGCCCCTGCACTCCTGCCAGCGCTGGTCACGTGTGCAGCGTGTGACATGCGTTACGCTGCAGGAGCAGAACAGCGGGAGCTGCGAGTTTGATACCCCTGCTTTACAGCAAGTACAGAGGTTGTCAGCCTAGGGGCACACACTGAACAAGACACCTAGCAAACCTAGATAAAGTCCCTCTCTTATGATGGAAAAAGCCACCTCAGAACTTTGATAATAATTTGATAATACTTTGACAATGTCAAATACTCTGTTTCTGGTGGAGTTCACGGTAGTACAATATGACTTAATTCATCTTGAAACTTCTATCTAGCTATTCCCCTTTGATTAGAATCAGACACCATGAGTGAAAATCCAGTGTTAATGGCATCAAGGGGAATGGCAGGAGTGGGTTTCTAAAGCAGCTGATGTGTTAACTACATTGTCACTTTCAGTCACTTTTAAGAGTAGCAGTGAACTCTGCCTTTATCTGGCTGCTCCGCCTCCATCAGTCACAGCCTCTGCCCTTGGGCTTTGCAGTGTGCTGCCAGTGAACCCTCAGCACAACTGTGGGTCATCAACAGCAGCTCTGCTCTCACAGCCATTCTGCTGCACTGAGCTGAGTGCAGCTCCCCGTCTCTCACAGGGGCGAGTCCTGTAAGCTGCTCCTGACCTCAGAGCAGACCTCAGAATTCAATTTCAATCAATCAGGCCAATAAGCATTATGGTATGTGGACGGAAGCCTATTTGGTTCTAGGAAAAACAGTAATTACTATTAATTTCAATTCCAGTTTGTGCTTTCACATCTACCATGTTAAGAGTTACAGCAGGTCACTAATGCCAATTAACAGCTTGCAGTCATTTACAAAAAACTGAATTACATTCTTGTAGTCTAGAATTGTGCAATTTCAAAAACCAACCACCAAACTCTTTCTGACATACTTTGCAGCATGACATGAGCTGTAGCTCCCCCTTGTACTGTAAACTGCCTGCTGGATTCAAGTCAGCCATTTCAGAAGCACACTCCATTACTCGCAGCTCTGGGATTCGGTGCTGTTTGTGAAGCCTGCATGGCTCCACTGAACCTTCCCTACAGAAGCTACAGTGCTGCACCACGCAGTCTGCTGCTCTTCCACCTCGAGGTACTTTCAGTAACTGCTACCACTGTTCCAGACACCTGAGGAGCAGTAAAGTTGATTTATTTAACCCAGCCAAATGGGTGAACTTTCAACGTAACTATGATTTGTTTGGGAGCGCTACACACTGTAGCAGCTGATTAAGACTTCACACAGCTTCACTGCACTTCCAAGAGGCTATTTCCGATTTTCCAAGGCATCGGAACTTCACCTTCCTGCTCCTCTAGCCCTAACTATGTAGAACCTAAATATCAGAAGACTGTGAAGGAACTGTTCTGGTGGAAGCTGGCTACAAGTTCTCAGGCACCTGTTTCAAAATGCTCCTCACCCCAGGGAAGTCAGAAGCACTTTCAGTGATATTACTTCTAGGAAAATAATTCTGCAGCAAAAGGAAAGCCAACAGCCAAACAGATCCCGTCTTCCATCAGCAGGAGTCACAGTCTATTCACCTTTAAGACAGCTAAAGTGCTGCATAAATAACCAGGTTCCAAGAGAGTGTTTCCTAATTGCTGTTTTTAATACATCACTACTTATCTATTCCTGCATGCAAAGGACACTCCAATGAATTAAACTTTACAAAATCTAACAGAAGCACATGGCTATGCTAGCTTCAGATTCACGGATTCTAAGCAAGTAATGAAACTAAAACAGAAGCCTCAAAACCAAGAAGTGTCATAATTAGGGCATCACAGACCTTGAATGTTCTCTTTTTTTTCCAAGTCTTCCTTAAGACAAAAGGTTAAATCCACACACAGCACCACATCTTGAAGGTATGAAATCCAGACCTTGTCTAAATACTTTTCAAACAGAGTCTTCAACGGGACTGAATTCATCTGTTCCTTGCTGCTGTGAGATAACAGGTATCTTTACATTAAACCAAAAATGGAATAAACCAACAAGTACAACAGACTGTGTGTTCCCAGACGCGATACCATACAGCTACAGGTACAGGACACCACAGACTAAACAGAACCAATATAGCTGATGCTTTAGCTCTGCCAAACAAAGCGTTTCAACAGAAGTCTGATTAGGAGCTGCTTCCACAACCCGAGTTAATCACTTTAAGTTGTACATCAAAAAGCCAGGCATCAGCTAAGGCAGACACAACACCCCGTCCTCCCACAGCAGATCTTTCCATTGCTGTACCATCATATTTACTTTCATTTTTCACATACACCATCCAACCAGTTCAGCAAAGGAGATCTTCAAATATTTAGTCAGAGACTGAAGGCAAGAAGCCAAAGGGAAAACAGTTTAATTCATTAAAGACAACTATGTCCATGAAAATTAATATTAACTTAAGCATTTCTAGAGCGCTTTGACAGATTAATAAGGGGCTTTATTTCTTGGAAGTGTGTGGTGGAGAACCAAATACCATTTCTCCGCTGTACACAACACAAGACATTGATCCTTGTTCTTTTAGGGCAAAGACAGACTCCTCGTTCTGTAACAGCTGACAAGAACACACACGAGTCGCCTTATGTTGTGGAAGAAGAGGTGCAAGCAATTCTTCACCTCCACACTGCCACTGCCACTGTAAAGGCTGCTCGCTTTAGGCCTGAGCACAGCCTTACTGCATGCAAACTGCGCTGGTTCCTGTCCCAGGCAGAGCTCTGGTCAGTGGGTGCAATACAAAGAGACCTCAAAAAGACTTTTCCAAAACAAGCACCCCAACTACTGGAGTCGGTAAATCCTGGCAATCTGCTCACAGCTCAGACAATCTGGAAAGAGGTGTACAATGCCCTTTTCAACTCAAAGTGCACATCGCTAAAGTACTAATACTTCTTAAATTAAAACAAAAGGAAGAAAAGAAGGAAAAGCTTTCTATATTCTCTCCCTCGTCAAACTGCCAAAACTCTGGATCAGGCTGTCTCCTTGAGGGCTCAGTACCAGTACGGAAAATTTGAGCCCAAGGAGTTAATTTGGTAGTAGTCCAAAGGAACCAAAAAATCACCAGAACTGACTGTGCAATCCTAACAGCTGCTGATAATCTGCATAAAGCGTATTTCTAGTCTGTGCGTTTCTTCGAAAAGCTGTTTGGACATATATTTTAATTACTGTTTACTGACCAGTGATTAAGATTATGAACTTGTGCTGCTTTATTGACCAAGTTGGGTACAACAATTTAAGCATCACTCTATCCCCTCCCTCCCTCCCGAATCCAGTTGTAGATTTGTTAGTTTAAAATCCACATTAACCACAAATTCATACAATCAGCATCAGGCAGTGTGTTAAATTTGTTTGGAATTGCAAACTTCATCACCTCCCTTCTCAGAACATGCAGGGAGAGTCACCTTTAACTTGCAAGGCTCATGGGTGCCATGGCTGGCCTTTCTACCATCCCTCTGAATGCAAGCCTTCTGCCTGATCACGTGTGTCCTAGAGCGTGGGCTGCATGGCCGGGCACAGGGCCCCACCGAGTTACACCCCCAAATGGAATTCCGAGAGAAGCCGCAGTGCTAACGCTGCACAACAGGGCTGGCGCCACGCATCTTCTCACAGGGGCAACAGTGCTGGTCCAGTACCTGCCCAGCAGTACCCACCAGCCTTGACTCGACTAAGGAAAGCTGCCCGTCCTTTTACCGGATGCAGGCAAAGGTGCAGGAGGAGCTTTACCGAGCCCAGGGAAAACTGCAGCGTAGTACAAAACAGTATGAAAGAGTTAACATTCCGTATTGAAGAGAAATCGCATGACTTTTAAAACAAGGGTTTAGATTACTGATGCCTCCAGAGTCTGTCATCTGATTTAGTCATTTAAGAAATAATTACATCACTAATGTAAACAATATAAACATACCAAAACCTAAGTATGATTTAAATACATTTGGATGGTACAAAAGAAAAACCTGAAGGTGTCTGTACAGTTTTTACAACGTGGGAATTGCCGATGTATTTACAACATGAAAGGGCAAATACCATTTTTGTGCAGAGTAGATTTATCTGAAATAATGTCAATATAAAAAAACAATATCTAGCGGTGTGAGGCACTCCTAAACATGGTGGTATTAACCATGCTTTCCTTTGGTACAAGTCCCATCGCTTGGAGAGCCGCAGTTGCTGCTGTGGCTTTAGCATGCTTCTTATTAAGGCTGGCAAAAGTAGGCCTGTATTCGTTTCCATTGACTCTCACCTGTTGAGGAGAGGGGGAGGAAAGAGAGTGTTAGAAACTGCCTCTTCAGTTCCATGTAAATACATCCTCTATGCAATTCCTCTTTAGAGGCAGACAAAATCCATGTCTGGTCTGTAGGCACAATGATTTCCAAACAGTAATTTCTAATGCAAGATATGACATGAAAAAGCCCACCTCATCAGACAACTGAAGGTTATAACTAAATCTCGCTCACTACCTTTACAACAGTAAGACTTAACAGCACACCTGCATGTAAACAGCAAGAATATGCTAACACATTGGTTAATAATTTTAATAAGAAGTGGAGCAGTGTGTTTCTTCAGAGATTCATGTGCTTGAAAGATATGATTTGGCCTTTCCAGAAATACGACTTCGACATTTTAGCATCGAGATAATGCTTAGCAGAGCTCAGCCACCCCTGAGGCAGCTTCACAGAATCACAGAAAGGTTTGGGTTGGAAGAGACCTTAAAGCCTATCCAGTTCCAACCTCCCTGCTGTGGGCAGGGACACCTCTCATCAGACCAGGCTGCTCAAGGCCCCATCCAATCTGGTGCTGAACACTTCCAGGGATGGGGCATCCACAGCTTCCCTGGGCTTTTCCTGTGCCAGTGCCTCACCACCCCCATCATAAAGAAAATCTTATGTGTTTATACACAAATACAAACATGAATTTACACTACCTTTAATAGGAAAAAACCCAGCAGTACACAAGGAAACTCAAACGCACCTTAAAGATAAAATGTTTACGATGATCAGGCCCACTATCATCCACCAACACAAACTCAGGTGGTGTCCATCTTCTTTTGTTACAGATCTCCATCAATGCAGAAACTGGATGTTTACCTTGAAGATAAAACAGATTTGGAATTTCAATGCTGCTATCAAAGCAATCGTTTTAAATGAGATTTTTTTAACGAGTAAGAATCTCACCTGAAAGATCCTTCATGACAACGTAATGTCCAGATCTCTTCTGTGCCTTCTCTCCCACAGCAACAAGCCCTAAACAGAACACAAGGTTTACATTTACAAGTCCCACCTAGTTTCTGTGTTCTCATGAGTAAAGCGGTAAAATGTATCAGTGGAGATGGAACCTAGAGACATCACACAACTCTCTTTTTACTAGTCTGTCAAACATTTCATCCAATGTTTTTCCCCTTTTCCCCCTCCATACTACACAGAGCATCCTCCTCAACTACTCCAGTAAGGCTCTAGTAGTTAACAAACCAGGCAGTAGAAAACCTCAAGTAGTCTTCTGCAAGTCAAGAAATGCCTAGTTCTCCTTGCCTTCTTTGGAGAAACACCGAGCAATAGACAGAACTAAAAACGTTCTCTCAATCAGTACCTGTTCTATGCAACCCAAAGCGAAGCCACCATCTTAACAGTCTGCCTCTGCCACACAAAGTCTTTCAAGTATTTCCATTAAACAGTAAAAAACATGCCTAGCGTGTCCTTTTATGTTACAAATAACCCAGTGGTGTTTTTACAACGTGTGCACTCTGTATGTAACAGTATTCAAATACTTATCCTTTATAGCAGCGGTGTCAAACTCACAACCCGCAGGCTGAATCCTGCCTTCCATCTTGTTTTATCCGGCCCCTGCGCTCCTGCCAGCGCTGGTCACGTGTGCAGCATGTGACGTGCGTTACACTGCAGGAGCAGGAGAACAGCAGCAGCCCTGAGTTTGACACCCCTGCTTTATGGGCAAGTTCACAGCCCAGTTACCATGATTTCAACTGCACCTGAATATAAAGCAGCAGAAGAGCAGGCAGCTGGGCCCTAAGTCAATACAAAGCGCAGAAGTTGCAAAGGAAGTCACTGTGAAATGTGGAAGGGGAACACTTCTCTTTCTAAAATCTTACACTAGTAAGAAATACAATGTAACAATTGCCAAAAATGTATCACATGCCAGTAACCACGCCCTGCTTATGAAGGGAGTAAAGTTTTTTTCTATTCATTTTGCCACTACCTTAAACACATAAGCAAAATACCTGACGGGTTTTTCCGAATGTCTTGGGCTTCAATCCTTCATTATCGCTTTGCTTCTTACCTCAATTTCTTTCTGGTCCTCGCTTTGGTGAATAAAGTCAGGCAGATAAGGCAATTATTTCCAGTTTCCTCCTGTTTCTTAAGCTTTTTTTGGTTGCTTAAAAGAAAATCTCTCCCTCCTTACTAGATTTTCATCCTAATAGTCATGCAGCTCCAAGCAGGGACTCTTTTAAGTAAGTGGCACGAAACCCTCACAGACAACAACCACTGAAACAAAGTGCCTTTTTCTTTTTTCCTTACAGAATTTCATATCTAAAATAACCCAAGATTTCCACCAAAGGAAAAAATCTCTTAGGTCACTCTCCGCATTAGAACTGTCTCTCCATTCCTCTAAGTCACCGACATTTGGCTTTCAGATCTTGTCCCTGGACCCTCAGACAGTTTCAAAAAAGCTGTAACGAACTCCGAGAAGCTCTGCTGTCCAAGCTTCTTTGAACACAGACAACCAACAACCTACTGGCTGACAGCAACGCTCAGGAAGGGTTTGGTTTCAATGCTCTCTGAGAAATCTCACTCAGTGTCTGGGAAAAAGAAAGTGTACAGGAAAGCTATGGCAAAAGCAGACAGTGTTTTGGTTCATTTCTTACTTTAGCCTGCAGAGTAACACTGTAGCAAACTGCCTGTTCCTGTATCTAGAAATACTATTTTACTTGGGGGTTAAGTTCTAAAAATGTATTTAAAAGCCTCTACAAAAGAAGAACAGACCCCTTTTTAAAATTTTGGCTTTTTTAAATGTCTGCACAGAACTTTAAAAAAACTGACTTTTTCTACATTTAAGCATCAAAGAATAGTAATGTTTGGAAGCTTTTCAGCTGGTTCTCATTAATGCATAAACACTGTCAGTTGCTTCTTTGTAACGCATCAAACATGCTGCCTCTTCCTAATGCAAGCTGTCTCCTTGAACCATGGACTGGGTTGGCTCAACACTGAAGAGCAGTCCTTATCCACACACTTCTAGATTTTTTATGGAAATTATAAGATTGCATACATGGTAATCATCAAATATTTTTAAACCATGACAATAAAGCAAAGCCCAGTCATCACTAGGGTTATCAGTATTCGCAGAAGAACCTATCACGTACCAGGAAGAGGCATCCTTTAACTCCGTCTAACATTTTTAATTATTATTGAAGACCGAGTGTTCCGAAGCAGAGAGAGCAAATTATCTGTTACAGAAAGCCCAGCACAATGAAGACCTGGTCCTATTTCAGACCTTAGGGCTTGATCTTTGAAACTTTGGTATCAAGTTCTGCAGGCACTAAGAAAATTTAAATCAGAAATCATACAAGGATCCTGGAACACATACACTTCTAGAACTGAAAACTTGAGCTGTGACACAGCTGTGTATCACCAAAATCACAGAATCGCTTGGCTGAAAAAGACCTTTGAGATAATCAAGTCGAGTCATACCTGCCCACTACTAAACCATATCCCTGAACACTTCATCTATCCATCTTTTAAACATCTCCAGGGATGGTGACACAACCACCTCCCTGGGCAGTAGTGCCAGTGCCTGACAGCCCTTTCAGTGAAGAAATGTTTCCTGATGTCTAAGCTGAACATGCCCTGGTGCAACTTGAGGCAGTTTCCTCTCATCCCTCGCCCCAAAGGGTCGCAGCAGAGGCCCCAGCTGCCCCGCTGGCCTGGTCTGCACACTGCTCTCCACACTTGCCTCTTTCCTATGACGTGACAAGAAGCAAGCAACACAATTAACAAAGCTAATTCTTTCCTCCTCACCACAACAATCCAGCACTATGTTATGCAGGCTGCATGAGAAAATAATACTGAAATCGACTGTTTTCGATTTCTCCCCTCTGACTGACTTTAATCAAGTCAAACTGAAGGAACTCTTACCAGCATTGAGAACTTTACATAACAACATCTACAAACAGCATGATCACTACGTAATAATAACAAAATATTTCTCAAATATTTCCTTGGTGCTTACTCTGTCAGTAGGGGTTTATACGTTTTTGTTTGGTTTGTCACTTTCTTTTAATTTCTTTAAACAGAAAAGTTACACAGAAGAAAAACAGCTGAGAAGCAAGTTTGGTCACTATTCAAATCAAATGAAGATGCCTGTATTATTGTGTTCTGTACTTCAAGACTGTTGCACTTCCTGATTTATAAAAACATATCATGCTGCTAGAATGTCTTTAGAATTTAGAAATCAATGGATATTTTCATAGCGTAAGCTTCCTTTCTCATGTTTTACCTCTTTGCACTTAATATTTAAATGTTTAAATTGGGGGTGTCAAACTCAAGGCCTGTGTGCCGAATCCAGCCCTTCACCTTGTTTTATCCAGCCTGGCACCTTGTCTCTACTCCTGCCAGCGCCAGTCGTGTGTGCAGCGTGTGGCGCACATTACGCTGCAGGAGCAGGAGAACGGTGGGAGCCAGGAGTTTGACAACCCTGGCTTAAATTATGTTTTCATTGCTACCTTGGTCACCTAAGCAGCACTGAACAGTCTCTGTATTGAGAAGTAGCAATTCTGATACCTAAAAGATTCCTCTAGCCGCACCTCTGCAAAGAAACTTCACAACAGTTGCATCCATGCTTTATTTTCTTCCGAGCTCAACTACGAGCTCTGACAAAAGCTAACACAAGCCCATAATTTGAAGTATTTCTGTTCTTTAATATTAGATATGATCTATGTCGTACATTAAAGGCTCTCAAGTTTTTTAAAAAAATATTTAGAACACAGCCAGAGTTTGTTTTCCTGTACTCAGGGTTAAATTGTTTATTTTGGAAACATGCGTAACAGAACAATTACATCATAAATGCTGACTGCTGAAATTCTGCAACTTGTATCTAAATTGGTTGAATCTTGTGTAGCTATTTCAGATGGAAAATTTTCAAAAACGTTCACTCTGAAAACAGAGCTCTTGCTGAACACGCTGGCAAGACAGCCAATCACAAAACCACACTGTCTCTAAATAAGGATGGTGCTTTTGAATCGAATGAGACAAGTGCAACAGTTCTCCACCAGTGGCCATGGACTACATAAAGAAGAGGAGAGGCTGCTAAAGGAATCTTTGGGAACAATCAGAGGAACATCACTGCAGACACGTTTGCAGCAGGATCAAACTAGGAGACGGAAGAGCAGGGAGACCAGACGGACACAAAAGGAAACAGAATCCATCTGGAAGATCAGTGTGACAGTCTCTTCATGTCAGGACTTCAGCTGAAAGGCAGCAGTAACTCAGCTCTGTAGCTCTCCTCTGTCCTTCACCCCAGTTTAAAACTGACTGAAGCATTCAGTCTTCCATCCTGCCCCATCCCTGCTTCAGCCCCTTTCTCTAGACCAACCACAACAGCTTTTCCACGATTCACTTCCCTGTCAACGCCTTCTCCATACATCCAACTGAAGCACATCCCTACTTTAAGAACCTATGAGAAGCACTTTTTACAGTGAAAGGTAAAGGTTATGGAAGATTAAAGAAAGTCTGGGAAGAGTTCACAGGCACAAGGACAAAGTCTAAATAGATAACCCAGGGATTGAAAAACTACCACCAAAATCATCCAAGTCATCCTGTTAAATTTTCACAGTGAAGCTGTACACAGAAAAGCTTGCTGCTTCAACGTTATGTTGCCTATCGCCAAAACAGACATAAGAAATTTATATTCTCATAAGGCATTTAAGGAAGGGTTTACCTTTTCGATCCGTCTTAAAATCAACCATAATAGGCTCAACGCTGCCTTCTTTGTTTTTTCCAAGCCCTTCTCCTTCTCTCCAGCCCATTTTTCTCATCAGCTGAGCTCCCATTCCTCCAGTAACAGGGGCTGCTCTTAAGAACTGATCCTATCCAGAAAAAGAGAAGTAAAACAAGTCCTAAAGTTAGCACTGGTGTTTTAAAAAACAAGTGAGAGCTTCCAAAAAATGTTTCTAACCACCTTTCACAGACTCAATTAAATAAAAATATACCTTAGCCTTATATACATTAATATCCTGTATAAACCAGCATTCACGCAGACACACGAGACACAAATCAATGTTTTCAAAAAAGAACAACTTAAGAAAATCCTAACGCAATCCAAAAGTGGCAAGTGACCCATTGCAAAGATCTGTACTTAATAAAATGATAATCATCCGGTTTTAAACGCGCTACTTTGGTTCCAATGCATCTCTTCTCCGCTCATGAAAGGAGGCAGTGCTAACTGTTTAACTGGCAACGCGTGTGCCAAGGTGTACCTAGTTATTGAACAAAATACAAGTACATTTAGTAATGACATTCACAGTGTTTAGGTGTATTTTAAACATAAAAAAAAAAATTCCCCTTTTTATTACACAGCAGTTGCACATTCAAGTTCTACTCTGAAAACCCACATGAAACAGAGATTTTTCTTTTCTTTTTTTTTAAAGGAAAAGAGGCGCTTAGCCACACAGTTTAGCAGCAGTAGTCGTCACATTCTTTCAAATCATCACTAACACAACAGCTGTCAAATGGTGAAAGCTTATCAACAGAAATTTTAAAAATCTGTTTTGATGTAAAGAACTTTAAAAACTCCTTAAATGTTTACGTACCTAGGCCTCGATGGCCGCAGTGTTGTGAATAGTAGGGCTGGCATTGACCGTGGCAAGAAGGCAGCTACAAGGATTTGACCCTGAAACAAGTTTCCATATAGAGGGGTGAAAGTTCACAGGTTATTCTGTGAACTATCATCTCTCTTCTGCCCCCCCCACTGACCCAAGTAAGTAAGTCAATCATTTCCATCACAGCAAAAAATTGCTTGCCTTAAAATACACAAGTTTACACACTGGCACTGGTAAGTCCATCGGTTACTTCGCACAGTAGGTTAGATGACACAATGCCTGGTATTTGTGTGAAATCAAAACAAATTAATAAAACAACTGGGGGGCTCCCCCTTTATTTGGAGTTGTTGTGCTTGCAAAAGTAAGCGTTTCCCAGATTTCGACAAAGGACTGATAGGTCCTTGGTTTCAATTTGTACGTAAACAAAACCAGAAGTCTTACTTTTGCAGAGACTAAGGATGATGTATTCTTGAGCTGACTGGCAACTGGCACGCGCTGATGATGCACGTGAGTAATCCTTGCTGCACATGGTGTTAAAAAATGTAAAAAAATACAATTGCTGGAGATTGTGGCAGGACTTTCCAAATATTGACCTATTACTCCTATCGTTCCTGCAACGGGATGCTGCATTTGATAACAAAGTGCTCTGATGGAAGAGTAAGAGAGGCTAAGTGCACCTCTATGGTTCAACACATTTCTGACTGGTGCAGACCATACGATGTGTGTGTGTGTGTACACAGAGACAATCAGTTTCCTGCCTCAATCCATACCCCTAGAATGGCTTTTACTTACTTCCATTTTCATTCTCCCCTCTGTTTTTCCAGGAACCTCTCATAAGAAAAGGGTAACCACGCCAAGAATGATACAAACCCCAGTCAATGTCACCCTGGGTTCCGATTCCTCTTTTGTACCTGCTTTGCAATGGTACAATTTTTAATATAAACATCTGTTTCATTACCAGCAGTGTGTATTCAGTTCACAAATGACAGGGTACAACTTCCTGATGAGGTCATTTTAATATTACTCAGTTTTCTTATCACACTTATAAAGGTTACTTATTGTAGGGTTAGGAGTGGTATAGAAGGGAGAGAATAGGATCAAAATATTGCTATTCATACTTAAAAATCAAAGCCCAGAGTTCCTATGTAGGATTACCAGAGCCTGAAAAAATTCCAAGTACTGGAAATAAAGAGAGTCTGAATTCCAAAGCCCAGTTTACTAAGAGCATTGCTTCTAATGTGTGCATTCAGAATCCTATCTGATAACTCAAGAAGGGATTTTTTACACTACGCTGACTCTGAAACACGCACAACAAAACCAAGACAACAAGGAATTAGAAATGGCCCCTTCCGGCCCAAACCATTCTATGCTTCTATACGATTTTATGAAAGTTTCCTTTCGTCAGAGAACAGCTGCTCTTGTGCACCTAATCTACAAGATTAAATGAAGCAATTGTGGCACCAATAGGAAAGGAGCCATGAGAATCCTACTTGGAAGCAGTTTACCGAAGAAGGAAAGAAGGCCCTGCAGCAGGGGAAAATGTTCTTTCATTTGTTTTTTTAAATAATAAACTGAAGATAATTCTCTAATGTCACCTGTGCAATTATATTACCTTTGATTATTTTTTATAATTTAATGACAACTTCACTCAGCCCATGATTTATTAGAGCAAGGGTAAAAACCAGCAGTGTTATTGTGATCACATTTGAAAATGCACAAGTAGTAAAAATGTTAACATGAGCAGGGAAGCAAGATATAAATTTCTTTTCAGTTTTAAAAATCATCGAAGGCTGAGTCTCACAAAACTATTCAGCAATTATGTACAGCCTTGCAGACATGGCCCTTAAGGATGATACCAAACTGCAGAGTATGAAATACAATAGACCTCCAGGTTTCTAAGTATTTGGTTACTGTTGTCAGAATTAACTCATTATTTACAAAATAATTGGTCTCTTTCATTCACTAATCTTAGTTCGAGTAAGTTTGCATGAAAATTTAATATAATTTTTCTCATCTTTTGATCTCTGAATTCCATGAAAGTTCAGCCAAACAAAGCACACTTCCATCCTGCCAGCAGATAGAGACAACTAATAAGCCACATTTTTGCATCAACACTTTTTCTTTAAAAAGAAGGCTACACAGTAAAACTTCATCACTTAAGAGGGTTTTTCAGTAATTCTGTTTAAAACTATTCCTCTTCAAAAGCTACATCAGGGCAACAAATTTTGCGGTGCATGAATGCCTGGATTCACATTTAAGGGAGCAAACACAAAAGCAAACAAAAAAATCCACACCTGAAAGACTGATTTTATACGGGTTTTATCTGAAGCACAACACAAGTTGGACAGCCATCACCATTTAACTGCAACAGCTGCCTTTGGGAAAAGGACAGCACACAGCATCCAGCTGAACAATCCAAAACCCACACCATCCAAAATATTATCTTAAATTACATCATTAATTTCTGCTCTCTCAAAAGAAAATACTCATTCCTTCTCTTGGTACTGACATTGCACTAAAACTAAAGTTCTGCCAGAAGGAAGGCTTATTTCTTTTGAGCAATGACTTATTAAGCAAAAGGCAATAAAGCCTTAAAGGCACTGGGCGACAGTTTCAGCTACAGCACAATGGGCTGTCTTAAAGATTACTTTAAGACTAACTCCAAAGAATTTCTCTGGGCCAAGAACCAGAAACAAGCATCTATCTCTGGCAACTTTTGCAAAGTAACGGAATTCTTTAAATAAACCAACACTTCTAGCAGCAGGCACATTGCTTCTGCAACACAAGAGGAAGGATACCTTTCTACAGAATCCCATCAAATGCCTTTCAAAAACGACACTCACCATCAGCTTCAGGATTTCTATTTGCAGCACACAACTAGTAGAAAGCAAGCTGAAGACAGCTGGAAAAAAACACTTTTGAGGACTGAACAGAGAGCCAGTCCAATATAACTAACAGGTAAAGTTGATTTGCTTTGCCATGTAGCTGTCTTCTCCAAGGCTCACTGTCTCGTATAAGGCAACAGGAATACAAGTATTTTGACGAGTGGCCTTGTTCAAAGGTCAACAGTCCTTGTGCAAGTGACCTCACAAGACTTTGTTTTGCATTCATCTTGAGTGTTACTCATCTGTTGCGACTGTGGAAGAATAGAAGGAACACCTTCTCTTTTCAGAGCCTGCTACACAGATCTGTGTGTCGTGCTTTAGCACAACTGAATGAAACAGACCCTAAGTGAAACACTGCAGAAACCCTTGTTTTGGAGACTAACATTAGGCCACAGAATTAAGCCGATAAATCCAGAAACAAGTGGTGAGTCTGGGAAAGTCTGAGTAAGTAGACCTCAATAGTATTTGCTTGGAAAATAGTACCTGACATCTTCCTCTGATCTGACATTTACTCAGCAGCACAGTGTATTTGCAAGAGAAAAACAACACAAAAATCAGAAGCAAACTCCAAAGTCAGTCAGTCATATTTGTGAACTGATTACACCAATGATGACAAACTGAAACAGAAACCACTTTTCAAAAGAAAAATATACTGTTCATCAATTATGATAGAACAAACGTAACAACATCTTACTCCTTTATGAATACTGTTCTGAATCCTACACATGAACATCATCAATTAGCATGCTACTGAGAAAAATACACCATACTTCTAACTGGCTGTCAGTATGCCACCTTAACCATGGCAGTAACTAATTCTCTCAAAATTTTACTGAGATAAAATTGAAATTGCAGGCATATTTTGGTTTGAGTACATATTACCTCTCCAGAGTCATTTTTAAAGGAAAGAAATAAACAGCTGAAATCCAAGAAATGCAAAGTGAACACAGCACTTACCAAGTAAGTTCCCCAAGTACTCAAATTTTTGTCCCCTCGTGACACCACTCTTGTGTTTCATTACATCTGTCTAGTTTTGTGATTGCCTGTCAATCACAATGGCTGTACATCAGGGGTGTCAGACTCACAGCTTCTGTCGCTCTCCTGCTCCCGCAGCATAACGCGCAGCACACTCTGCACTGCTGGCAGAAGCGTAGAGCCAAGGAGCTCGGCGCTGCCGCCAGGGAGAAACAAGGTGCCAGGATGGACACCCCTGCTGTACACACTCTAATTCTTTGTTTAATGATAGATAAATAATTAGCTGACATGGGCTCTCTTTCCACTAAACAGCACAAGTCCGCACGTCCTCTTATGGTAACTGCTTAGGGCCCTCTGCCAAGCAAAGTGCCTTCAGTAAACTTCATCCAGAAATGTGCGTTAATTTATACACCCATACTCTGAGACACTCCACAGCCCTATCAGCAGACGAAAAAATTAAAATTACTACTATTTTAATGTCAAAATGCATTTTCTTGGGACAAAAAAGGGAGTACAAATCTGACTTCCCAGGGCTACATTGCTTAATTATCAGGAACTAAGTTACACCACTCCAAGTGCCTAAGTAAAATACAACCTGTACTTTGCATTTCATGGTTGGCTTGCGTTCATGTAACTGAGAAAGATAACATGCATTCATAACCCATTGTCTCTACTTCATTCTTTCCTGTGAAATCACCCTCTAACCACAGGGTGTGACTCCACATGAAGTTCATCAAACCTAAGTTTTGCATAGGCCTCATCAGTCCTAAAAAAAAAACCCAGGGTGAGTCCTGTGTGGCCCCTAACATGTTTTGTAGAGTGAACGTGACTGCCACTACTCGTCATCTCATGAGTTTGATGGCAATGTGCGTGCAAATACGGAACCTGGAAAGAGCAAAAGAAGTCAAGCTGAGGAATGCCACAGCAGGAAAGAGGACTGTGTCCTCATCTTCTTCACCCAACAACTTTTCTTGGTTCCAGTAGCAACCTCCTTTCTGACACACCACACGATAATTGCTAGGGAGGATGCCTACTACTGCAAACCATTATATTCTTACAACTCCAGGAAGGACAGAAATGCTTCTGCCGGCTCACTCTTTATTTCTAGATTCAACAAAATGTCCTACTATCCTTCTGCTCCTCACAGCAGTCATGTCCACAAGTCAGAGACCAGATTCTTCTCTCATTTTCTACCCGTAAAGCAGGGGTGTCAAACTCACAGCTCCCACTGTTCTTCCTGCTCCTGCAGCATAACGCGTGTCACATGCTGCACACGTAACTGGCGCTGGCAGGAGCACAAGGGCAAAGAGCTCAGCACTGCCGCCGGGTAGAAACAAGGTGCCGGGCTGGATAAAACAAGGTGGAGGGCTGGATTCAGCCCACAGGCCATGAGTTTTGACACCCCCGCTTTAAAGCATTGGGGTTTTTGTTTGGTATGCATTTGTTCTGTTGGTTTTTTTTAAAGTAGATCACATAGTGAAGTTAAAAGACTGAGGGAAAACATACTTGCCTCCTTCACTTAATTTTTGTTAGCGGACACTCCTGTTGCTGTAAGGCACAGAAGACCATCACAGAACATCAAGGAATGGAAAAGAGACGAGAAGGGGAGGCTTGGGAAAAAGATGATCAGAGATGCTCCCATTCCATTGCCTTGGGAACCCACTCAAGGTACTGCAGAAAGGGAGAACACCCATAGGCCTGCTGATCTCTTTCACAAGCCTCACAGTGGAAAAGCTCTTTTTACTCAACAGTACATCCCTGCTGAGTGCTTTATATTTCTAGTTTCTACACAGGGACAGTTATTGTAATCATTGAAGCCAACATTTTGCTACAATAGAAGTTATTAATTGTTAAAATAAGTATTTATCATATATGTTCTGTATTAATACTGATAAGAGCCCAGAAGACTCCCATCTAGTTAGGAACTTGGATCTCTGTGTTGCCTGGCTCTCTGCATTGCTTGGCTACATAAAAGTGGAAAAACAAGTTAGTGAATCTTGGCAAAAATATTTCTATTTTTAGGATGTTATAATTCCAGACTTTTCTGTTCAATTTACACCAACTTTTATGAAAAATTCTACCTAAGCCTCAAACCTCACCTACCAGTTCTGAGGGTTGTCTTAGCACTGCGACCTGGAAGGATAAGCAGACAAGAGCGTATACACAACTACATTACTTGCTAGACTGACAGCCATAAACCACTGTTCTTTTTGCCCCAGGGGTGGATATTGCTTGAATTCCTCAGTTCTACTTCTTGAAAGAAAACTAGTTCAGGGTTCATTGTCAAAGATGAAGCATGAGTTATTGAACTTATAAAACGCCGGCATGTATGATGCACCACAGCCCAAAAATAATACTCTGCAGTAAGAGGTAACTATTTCACTGTAGAATGACTTCAAACTTATTAACCCAACTGCAGCTCCTGGCTTTGGCTTCCAGAAAACCCTGGTGATAAAAACAGAGGCAAAGTAGCAATCAGATAGAACCAAGCCAAATAAAACAGCAGTTTGGGACTTGGTTCACTGAAGTTGATATCGAAACATCAGGATCAAACCTTGCCTGAGCTGTCCCAGTCCCGTAAAAGTAGTGATGGACCTACCACTGCAGCCGTATCAGTATCATGGATGTCGTTTTATGTAAGGTAACACTATGAATGAACCAATCTGATTAAAATACCAGACGCACACCTTATTGAAGAAGTCTACGTCATGAGCAACACCTTAATGCACAACAAAACGTATACAGCAGTAGCAAATATCTAAATTGATCAAAGACAATGATTTAACTCAACCTGTTGTACTTCACACATGCATTACCATAGGTTTTTAAGGCACACTTTCTGTGTTTTCCAATACTTCCACTGCCACTTAAAATGTGATAGTTAGACAAGTACGTCTGCATAACTTCTACCTTTCTAATCCATGCTTGTGGACCGCTGTTGGTCAGCTCATCTGAGGACAGTATCTGTGCTCCAGTACTTCCTGTGAACTGGCCAGGTATGTGGTTGGATTGAGCCCAGGCATCAATCTACAAAACAAAAATCAAATGTAAGACCAAAACAAAAATTTGCACATTGTTCCTTCGCAATTCTCTGTTGCTTCTCAGTAATTTTCATAATGATTCCTCATTTGCATTTAGTGGTCTGTTCATTAACACTCATTTGTAAGCAGAGGCTCCACAAAACTGAGCAGCTTTGTATGTTAACCCTAAAGCCTGACCTCAAGGTCTAGCAAGTTCATGGTTTGCTTATCCTCAAAACCAGTGTTATGAAGTGCAAAACAAAGGCAGACTTTTAAAATCAGCTGGTATGAAGGGTAAACATTTTAAGTTCATCAAAATGCTGATGAAAAAGTGCAACATACCTGTTCCTGTGCACGATTTAGCATGCACATGGCCTCTAAATCAAATGAATTTTCACTAAGCCTTTTCTGAGCCGTTGCTCGATCATTCATAGCTGCAGTTATGTCCACACCCTAGGAAGAAAAATATGGTTTTTAAAAATACATCAGACCAAAGCAATATCATTGGATCTGGAAAAAGCTGCTGTAGAACAAATGCTACAAATGCTACAAAGCTGTTTTACACATTAAAAAGTTGGTTTGAAATATAAATAGGCAACGTGAAAAATATCCTGGGACTACTTGTTAAGTACATACAATATGGGCTTTCCTACACAACTACAAAATCTGAAGTTGAAGCACCTGTACATACAAAATATCAAAGGAATTATTTTCAGAGAACTATATTGGTCACAAAAAGTCCTGGTGTATAACAGTTAAATACAGAAGCACATTATTGTTCAATGGAATCTTATTAACCAGAATTAAACAAAACTTAGCTAAAATTTTTTCAAAAAGAGCCTTCATATAGAGCTATTCACATGAGCAGCCCATAGCAAGAAATCACATGTATTCCAGAAACTTGGCTTTAGTGTTCTAAATCGTCATCTTCAGCCTAAAATAGACTTGCACAAAAGCAAACCCAGACTGGTAGCTCACAGAACTATTTTGGAAAGGAGTATTTAGATCTGAGCTGCTGAAATATAGAAAATATACGGAAGAATTATTTCAAACTATGTCATACGTGTTAATCAGAATCATTTGGGTAAAAATATGGAGCAAATGAAGAAGCTTAGTACAAACCTCTACTCTCTGTGCAATGTAATGGATACAGAAATCCAAAACATTTGGGGATATAGAGATCTAACGAAACGTGGCTGGTACACAGCTCTTTGGTAAAATAATTTGTGCCCTGTTCTTGGGATGATGTGGATTTTACGGATCACTGTTTTGAAAAGAGAAAAAGAATGGTGCACTCAGAGACAAGTGAAATTTCTTTGAAGAAGATGTGAAGGAGATTGAAAGGGCTGGAACTGCCTGAAGTACAGAAGAAACCTGATCATCAAAACAAGAGGTGGCACAGAGACATAAAGTTAAGTCAATGGTTTAATTTTTTTTTATAATGTGTATTAGAAAAGACTTGTATCTTTTGTTAGTCATTATCTCATAACCTTAGCCTCTCAGGCTTTATACTAAAATAAAGGGCCAGTAAGAGAAACTGAAACTAATTTAAAATTGACTGCTGAACAGAAAAACATAGTTAATCCACAAACTGCCTGTCAGAGGAATCAGGTCAAGAATTTAGTAAATACTGAAGAACGGTAAGACAGAGACAGGAATGTCTACAAATGCCTGAAAAAGAACAATTATTTTTGTTCTCTGGCTATTAAATCTTATTTTAAGATGTGGGGATTTTTTTTTTTTTTACTGTTTAGAACAAAAAGTATTTGCATTGGGAAGGTCCTTACTGAAACATCTGGCACTCAGACAGACAAAATCCCAGATGTGGTATGTGTCTATGAAACTGACTCCAGTGTTTATTTATTATCCCTGTTGACAAAACCCACAGTTCATAAACAAGACACAAGAAGAACTAGAAGATTTTCTACCAATAACCTAACAGGACAGTCACATATGTAGAAGGATGCCTGGTTACAACATATATTTTCTTCCAATATTAAGTTCCCCTTATATAGTGAAAATAATTATTTCATGTTTTGTTTGTGAAACTGGTTCAGGAGATAATAAAAGTTATTCTACTCACCAAAAGCTTCAATCCAGCAATACACATAAGCATGCAAGTAGTCCACTGAAACCACACTGGGACCACTTACATACTTAAAACATACACGTGTACTTTAGTGCTTTACCAGACTGGGGCCTATCAGTAGGTACCCTGGTTAGTAAGAATTCCCACACACTTTCCCCACATGGTCAGTCTCCATTTTGGAGACCATCGTGGCTTTGTATTACGTCAAGACACTCGATGGCAGCTTTGGATCTTGGGGAAAAAAAATCTCTGCTCAAAGTACGAAAAGTTATTATTTAGTCAAGTAAAACAGTTTCAAGTTCAGTATTCTGTTCTCCTTAAGAGTTTTGCCTTTCTAATCCTGACGTCTAATAACGTTTTCCCACAGACACAAATCACAAGTGTTGAAGAAAGAAGGGACAGCCTGACAATAGAAAGCAGGGGCCTGTGACACTCCGCTGTTTCACTGACACACTGAAAGCATTTACTAAATTTTTAGATCACGACAGCTGCTCTACATAATAGTCACCTGTGTATACTCCCAACTTAAATACAACACTTCAACGTTATGTTCTCAGACTTCCAGAGAGCTTTTTTTCTCAGGGGTTTCTCTGACTTCTAAAAGACATGCTGATACTTCACATTACTCAAGACTTTTTCCTCCATCTCCTACTACCACAAACAATTATATTAGGAGCATAATGTTTTATTAAAATAATTCATAATGTATGAGCATGGCCACATCAGACTGCTTATTCCTATAACTAATTCTGTGAATTGAATAAAAACATCAAAATAAAACCAATTATGTATTTTATAACATCAATATAGACTTGAATCAGAACTGTCACTATCAGATTTCAAAATTAGTAACAATGAATGGAGGTAAATTAAGTGTGAAACTTCTTGAGGATCCGAGCACACTCCCCCAACTACTCTACTCCAACAGCAAGGAAGCTTATCTGGCATATTTTGCTCAAAAAAAGCTATTTCTTCCACAAAAGAGTCCTCATAAGCATTTAAAAAATTAAGCAAAGAAGCACTCTTGTTACCTTTTTCAGACTCCCTGGAGAAACATACCAGGATTCTGCTACTACAAGTGTATTCCTGTATTTCAAAATTAAGGGTTGCCAAACCCAAGGGGATGGTATTGCTCTGCCGCCAGCTAAATGACCCTTGAAATCACCCTTAACACAAACCAAGTTAAGGTCAATGCAAATTAAAATATTTATTTACAAGATATAAAACAGACAACATCGTTACAAGCATTTATAAAGATACACATCACAGAAAGGAGAGAAAGTTATGTTTAATATATTTACTCCAATGTCAATTTTTAAGGCCTCTTCTACATAATCCATACAGAAACCGTAAGAGCTCAGCCGACCCGATTCGTCAAAGACACAAGCCCAACGTCATTGGCCACTGGAACACAGACATCTACAAGAGCCTGCCTGAACTATGAGCATTTCATTAACCATTTGAAGGACAAGACTTTTTACCACCTGGTAAAAACACAGCCAAATGTTAGTATACAATGTTTCTATGCTCTGGACTTTTTACATATACTGTAGTAAATAAATGGGAACAACATTTCGCACAAACATTTCAGAATGTTTGCCTGATCAGTGGTTCATGACAAAGACCGAACAGCCATTACCATCTACACCGAGGGAACAATGAACTGGGTGCCTGGTTGTCAGGCTCTGAGCTATGCTGTGAAAATGTCTGTTGAATGAATTATATTCACTGTGCTTTTGGTGCTGTAACAGACACAGAGCAAAATACCTCCTTTGCTTCAGGAAGTGAATTAATTCCACAATCTCAGAAAGTTCTTGAAAAACAAAATGCACCAAGTGGAAGGATTATTTAATCAGAAATTGATGCCAAGGCTTTTTTGTTTATTTGCTTTGAAAGGTATGAGAACAAGTCTTCAGATGGAGTGAGGTAACATCAACTTAAAAAAATTAACATCTGTCTTAAATATTTAATTTACTTAATTACAAAAACCCCACAAAATATCCTTTTGAAGACATTTCAATGGAAAAAACATTTGTTTCAGTTTGGGTTTTTTAGTTTATTATACATACAATTAGATTTTCCTTTGGAAGGCCACATGGAAGACAACTACGTGATAATATGTGACTGTAAAGCTAAAAAATTAGCAAGTACATCCAGATGAAATAGCAGTTTTATAAAATATTTTCAGATCTATTCTTAATGGATTACATTTCAATGCAATATTATTGCTCTAAGATTGGTTGGACTATTTAAATTCAATTCATTATTATTGAGATCTAACTTAAGGTATCAACCTCTGAGGGAAACTTCACAAGAATCCTGCTTTTAATCTTCAAGCAGAAGAAGTAACTAGCTGACAAAAGCACACGGTACAGGTACAGGCTGCTTTCATCACGGCCAGTGTGAGCACGCCAACCAAAGCTGAAGTCCACAGCAGTTCACATAATTCGCTTATTAAAGTCACTACCTATGTGAGCTTTTTTTTTTTTTCTTCACAGGCTGCAATTTGGTACCAGACTGACCCGGTGGCAGTTTTGCTTTTCTTATATGATATGCCTTCCTTCCCTTCCTTACCTCAATGGACGGTTTGGGGAAAACATCGTCCTTGCTTTCTTCTTTGCCTTTTTCAACCGGAACCCATTCTCCATAGACACTATCTGCTTCTTTTTTCCTATGTTGAGACCCAGATGAAACAGGAAATTCCTTTGACAGGCTGACTTGATTTTTTGGTTGTGGTGGTGGCGCTGGTTTTATGCTGGGAGTCTTAAAAGAAATGAAGGCAGAGAAAGTTAAAACTTGAAAACACACAATACTCACAAACATATCTCTGAGAAATGACTAATTGCATACATTTATTACGTTTTCATAGAACAGCCATACTTCTAACGTCAAACTGAAACCCTTTATAACAAATCATTTCAGTACAGCCCTAAAAAACAACATAAGTGAGCAACAAATTGCAATATGAGAGAAGATGAAACAGCTAGAAGCTAAAATCACTTAAATCAGCTTCACTAGCCAAAAATACGCAAAACCTCACCCTCACAACCAACCTCCCTGCATTCCCTTCACCCTGTCATAAAGAGAACACTTAATCTGCCACATATTTATTTCGTAACGGAAAGCTCCAAAATAAAAATCCCAGGCAGCGAAAAACATTGGCTGTAATATCCACACAATGATAAGAAGTTCCACATTACTATACATAACTAGTTTTCAGCATTTTGATTTCCAGTTATCAATTATTTTCTAATAGCAGCATGAATCTCAAGTAAATTAAGTCTATGAGCTTGTTTTCCTCACAGTATTGCTGATATATTAAGAGTTCACAGAAATCTCTGGTAGGTTTCTCCGCCGAGAGGTAAACAGAGCCCCAACAGCCCACAGTACTCAGTAACCTCCTGCTTCAAAGGAACATGGATGGGAATGGTGGTAAGACTATAATTCAGAAAGAATGGAAGGAATGCTACTAAAAGGGTCAAAACTGTGGAAAACAGGCACAGCAGCCCATAACCACTAAAGAACATTTCTCTTTGGAGCCTGTAAGAATCCCAAACACTTGGGCTTCATTGTTCCACTTTCTAATAGTATAATATAAGTTATAAATCCATTTCTATCTTACATCTTATGCAAGTATTTATAACTGCTTATTTTGTGTACATCACAAGCTATATATTTGTACATAAAAATAAAAATGCTATTTATATTTTCACTTAGCATGTTAATACTTTTATAGTAGTATTATACTTCACACCCTGCAAAATCAGAGCAGGCTTCCACGGGCACAAAACCCCCCCAGATACTTTAAAAAACTCAAACCAAAACAAAAAAATCCCTTGAACCAAAAAAAAAAACAAACCCCAAATTCCAATCCATGCTTTAAAGCACACGAATCCCAGATGAATTTAAAGAAACACTCTCTCATTTTATTCCTTCCAATGCGGTCATTTCTAGAAAACGGCAACACAGACTCTGACAGAGGCAAAAGCATTCCCCCAAGGAGGGGATTTAATGGGATATTCAGACCCTCTTAATAACAGGCAACATCAGTGATCCCTATTCTTAATACAGCATTTACTTCTTTAGTCACTAATCTCAAGGCTAAAACAGAACTGTTTTTGCCTTTGGCAAACACTTCAGACCGACTGAAGAAGCAGACATGTAAGACTGGGAATCTGCACAAAGCTTACGGTATCATCATCTCCAGAACACCTCAAAATGCTTTTAGAATTTCACTGGGGTTTTTTAATTTGACTTTTAAAGAAAAACAATGCCATTCCGAAAGTATTTTCCAACTCCAATGCTGTTTGCAAATTCATACTAATATTTCTGCAATGAAAATGTGAAGTAAAACCGATCCTCTTTAAGTTACTTAAGCTCTAAAAGCTGCCAAGACGTTAATGAAAAAACCTATTTCAATCCAATTAACTACCACAATTCCATAGAATGCAGGCAAGTTTCTAGTTGTAGCAAGAGTCCCTGTAACAACACTTGAGTGCAATTTCACCAAGATTATCAATCCCTGCTTAATTTCTGTAAAACTACTTGCATTATTTAAAAATAACCACAGTTTAAATATTACAAATTAAAGAAGTACTCACACTTAAATTGAAAAAGATAGGTTTGGGTTCACTGAGCTTAAAAGGATGATTATAGAAAGGACGTTCTTCCTCTTCCTCATCAGAAACATGAGGTTTGTTCACAATCACATCATCTGTGCTTTGAGCAATCTTCTTGCATTTCTAAAAAAAAAAGGGGGGACACACATGACAGCTCTGAATAAACCTGGACTTTCAACCAAAACATACAAAAAGAACAATTTTGCCAGAAAGTCTCTTTCTTTATTTTTAAACAGGAGGTATGAACTAAGAAAATCTTTGAGCACTGTCATTAATGTATGTACTTTTGACATTTTATACACATTATCAAATACCCACCTCAGTTTGCCCGGCATCCACACAGCAAACAGTTTCACAGACACAAGATTTCAGCAGCATACTGTAAAAACTGGCTACTCAAGCTCATTGCACACTGCGTGTTTAAAGCTGCAAACATTCCAGAGCAGGAACTCACTGCTTGTTTGGCATCCCACATTACTAGCATATCGCAATCTGATAGAACTTTAGCTGTAAATCACAAAACTACTACACAGGGAAATCTAAGGATTAATAGTTACTAATTCTGAGTTCCACTGATAGTGCAGGAACTGAGTCAGAAACAATGGCTACAAAAGATCTCAGATTTCTCCCGAGGTACTTTGACACTGGCCAGGTATGCAGCACATCCCCATTTTATATTCAACAAAAGCTGAATATAAAACTCATAGCTCAGGAGTGTCAAACTCACGGCTCCTGCCGTTCTCCTGCTCCTACAGCATAACACACGTCACACGCTGCACATGTGACTGCTGGCAGGAGCGTAAGGGCAAGGAGCTTTGCACTTCCACTCAGTAGAAACAAGCTGCTGGGCCAGATAAAACAAGGTGGAGGGCTGGATTCGCCCCATGAGTAGTGGATTTGACACATTTGAGTATGGATGCTATGGCGATACTGTGGTCAAATGAGAAGAGAACCCCCAGGAAAAAAAGAGAAAAGGTATTCTAGGGAGGTCAGAATTTTATGACAAATCTAGTCAACATGGTCACCTGCACTCAGTGTTTACCAGTAGCAACTACACCTTAGTCAGCAAAAAATGCACCTGAGAACATTATAGTCTAGTATCATGCTTTTGTTATGTCCCCATTTATGACAAGTATACTTAGAAGACTTATAAGATATTTGAGGACATTAAATAATAGCAGCAAAGTGAAATCTGATTTGATTCTAGTTCAAGTTCATACCAGTACATACCACATCTTCCTGAAGACCTGACTGTTGGCATATAAGGAGGAAACAGGCAGTTCCACCACTAAAAACCAAGACACATTAATGGCATTGCTCTCATCAGTCCATATAAAAAGATTCCTCCACTCTCCCGTGCTAAGATGCCTCCAGACAATGACTGAAGTCCATTCCTTAAGCAACAAGAAAAGCCTGTGCTATCTGGAAAGCTAATCAACCAAATGTATTATCTATGGTTATTAATTCACTCCCAACTAATTGGAAGCAATTTGTGCAGTCTGCAGGTTCCATCGCAGAGAGTAAAGACAAAGCAGCCAGCTTTGCAAGAAACCCAACAGGTTCTGGAAGGTTTCTCCACTTGGGCACCCAACCAGATGATGATGGCCTGGACTGCTTTTGAGGCCAATTTTGATTCAACAGAACACAAACTTCATCCAACAGATTCCCACAGTTGAAAGGGCAAGGAAGGGGCAGGTTTTTGGCTTCCAGAGTCTCATCAGCAACACTGGACCTTGGTCAAGTTAAACAAAGAGCCCTTTACGATGTCTGCACTGCGTATCTGCACAATCTCTGCTTTTTTACTGACAAGTACTTCTGTTTCCACTAGCCCACACACAGCTAAGTGATTATTTTTCACCTGTTGAACGTTGCTTATTTCAGACGTTATTTCCACAAACATGTATTTCAGAATTGTCAAACTGATGGTGAAACTTTTTTTTTCCAATTTAAATTTTCTACAGGTTCTGGGAATAAAAGATGACACTGGGGGAAACTACAAAATTGAAGAGGGTGACATTACTACCGTAAAAGGACAAGCAGCAATTTTTTCCCCAATGATCAGAACAAAAACACCCCATTTGTAGACTGGAATTGAACAATAATTCTCTAAAAGTCCCTTAGAGCACACACTAAAATATATAGAACCATGTGAAGTGGGTACTAGATTTTTAACCCAAAGGTAACACCTAACAATGTGAAATTCATGAACAAAAATAAGAACATACTAACAACACCACAACCAAGAGCTAGAAGTGAAAGCTTTTGGTTCTATCAACAGGACCACAATGTAAATTAGCAATTTGTACAGAATCAGAACAGAATCAAAACAAACAAACAAAAAAACAATACAATTGGATTCCATGCATCTCCATGGAATTAGAAAGCCTGTTTTCACAACTTAAAAAAACTGTTTAGAGCAGGAGTGCCAAACTCACAGCCCACGGGCTGAATCCAGCTCTCTACTGTGTTTTACTCGGCCCGGTACCTTATTTCTACCTGGCAGCAGTGCCAATCTCCTTGCTCCTACGCTCCTGCCAGTGCCAGTCACATGTGCAGTGTGTGACGCGTTTTACACTGCAGGAGCAGAATGGCAGGAGCCATGAGTTTGACACCTCTAATATAGAGAAGAAGAGCTCAAACCACAAGCCAGCTTCCATGTGAACCAATTACACAGAATGACAGCTTGCCCAGAAGTCAAAAAAACCCAATTTGCTTACTTTCAGGATTAATACTGCTGTTTTTGCTTACCTCAGTGAGCTCCTTTAGTGTATCTCTGGATGACTTCTGATTGGCTTTGTCGTCTTTCTTTTGAGATAACAAAGGCATCAGGCTTGGTGGTAAGGGAACGCCGGACTTCGCACACATGGCAGCTGCATTAGCTTTGGCTATTTCAAGTAGCTGGGCCTTGTCTGAAAAAATGGTTTTAAAGAAAAATCATTAATTTTACAGATCCTTGTTTTAATACTAAGTAAGCACTTCTGGCAGACTAAACAAAGTACAAAAACAAACCAAGATTTTACCCACACTGTGCACTTCTGTATTGTGAAAATAACTGAAATTGTATGTGGTTGCTCTAGACTTTTAGAAATTTGGTCTACCCAACAGTCAAGTCAAATTGCAAATTTAATACAGACCACAGCAGTCAAAATTACAGCACTCAAAATTCTCCAAACCCCAAATGTTCTAATGTCCATTTTACTGCACCAGACACAGAGAATACAGCTGATTAGGATTTTTTCTTTTTTTTATTTTTTTCCAATCAGCTAGGTCTGGGACTATTTTCAGAAATGAGTCTCCCTTATCATCAAGTTCCTTTCGTGGGAAAGAGGCAATACAGGGTAATGCAAATAAACAAGCATTACTGCTGGTAACAGGGCTAAGAACTCTCCAGCTGGCACTTTCAAATGTTCTTTGATGTTCAATTTGTTCTCAAAACTAAAAATTCAAATTTCTTCTGGAGTACAAGGCCTTTACTACCCATTACGACAAACAGTGCTCTTCAAGACTGCAACATACCAGCTTTGTATAAAAGCTCTATAACCAAGATATAATCTGCTCTAAACACCCTTTCATCCAAACAGTAAGCACTGATTCAGTTCCAATGTAAATGTTCCTACTGGAAGTCAGCGTCTAAAGGTAATGCACAAAATGCCTTCCAAAAAACCCCCCAGGAGTGCTACAGAGACAGGTTAAAATAAGGCCAAATACAGTATCACCTAACCCTAGAACTACTGAAAATAAATTAATGACTTACCCAAGTCTGTAAGACGTTTAGGTGACCTGCTTGCAAATCGTTCTGATGACCTCGACCTACGACGATCAGGTGATCTGCTGTATCTTCTTCTCCCTGAAGATCTTGATCGCCGTAGCCGAATTGGTGACCTACTAGAACTCCGTCTTCTTCCTCTTGACCTTGATCGCCTTTGACGAATAGGTGTTCGACTCCTGCTCCGTAATCTGAGTGATATTCTACGATCTCTTGAATCTGATCTTCTTCTTCTCCTGTCAGTAGATCTCGATCTATTCCTCTGAGACCTCTTACGTCTGTCCCTTGATAAAGAACGTCGCCTTCTTGAGGCTGACCTTGACCTACTCCTCCTTCTGTGCCTTGAACGCGACAATGAGCTAGACCGAGAGCGACGATTAGATTTGGATCGTGATGCTCTCCTCCGTGTTACCGATCTGGAGCGATTGCGTCTAGAGCGAGACTCGGTATCATATCTCTGGGATCTGCGCTGAGAAGATCGGGAGCGTCTGCTTCTAGACCTCCGTGAAGATTCTTTGTCTGCTGTTTTATCAGCAGATTTGGATCTACTCCTTTGGCGAGCAGTGGACCTGGAGCGTCTACGTCTTGATCTTCGCGAAGACTCTTTCTCTGCTGCTTTTTCAACAGATGTCGATTGGCTCCTTTGGCGAGCAGTGGACCTGGAGCGCCTACGTCTGGACCTCCGTGAAGATTCTTTTTCTGCTGTTTTTTCAGCAGATGTGGATCTACTCTTCTGGCCAGCAGCAGACATGGAACGTCTATGTCTAGATCTCCGTGAAGACTCTTCATCTGCTGCTTTTTCAACAGATGTGGAACGACTCTTTTGGGGAGAGGGAGATTTTGAGTGTCTACTTGTAGATCTTTGTGAAGATTCTTTGTCAGACATTTTATCAACAGATTTTTCACGTTCAGAAGACTCAGAATGCCTACTTTCAGGTATAAAGGAAGAGTCCTGTTCCTCCGACCTCTCAAGAGGCATGGAATCCTGTTTATCCTCATCTGCCAAAGAGGGCTCTGCATCCTCACCCTCTTCACCAGTGGTAGATCTTGACTCATGCTCTTCTGACGATGTGGAGTCTCTTCGTTCAGCTGTCAAGGAGGTCTCTGCATCATCTGCTTCTTCACCAGTGGTAGAGCTTGATTCATGCCCATCAGGGGATGTGGAATGTCTACGTTCAGTTGCCAAAGAGGGTTCCACATCCTCTCCTTCTTCACCAGTGGTAGACCTTGACTCATGTTCATCCGATGATGAGGAATCTCTTCGTTCAGCTGTCAAGGAGGTTTCCAAATCTTCCACATCTTCACCAGCAGTAGACTCATGTTCATCTGAGGATGTGGAGTGTGTGCATTCAGCCGTCAAAGCAAGCTCCTGGTCCTCTGCTTCTTCACCAATGGTTGACCTTGACTCATGTTCATCAGGAGACACAGAGCGTCTATCTTCAGCTGTCAAAGACGGTTCCATGTCCTCTCCTTCTTCGCCACTTGTAGATCTTGACTCACGTTCATCAGAGGATGTGGAGTGTCTACGTTCAGCTGCCAAAGAGGGCTCCCCATCTTCTACATCTTCACCAGCAGTAGACCTCGACTCACGGTCATCAGAGGATGTAGAATCTCTTCGTTCAGCTGTTAAGGAAGGTTCTGCATCCTCTCTCTCTTCCCCACTGGTAGATCTTGACTCATGCTCATCAGAAGACACAGAGGATCTACGTTCTGTTGTTAAAGGCTGCTCCAGATATTCTCCTTCTTCTCCAATGCTAGATCTTGACTCATGGTCATCAGGAGACATAGAACGCCTATGTTCAGATGTCAAAGAGGGCTCTCGATCATCCATTTCTTCATCTATGGTAGATTTATGGTCATGGCCATCAGGGGACACAGATCGTCTGCGTTCAGGAGTCAAAGAAGACTCTAGGTCTTCTTCTTCCGCAGATTTAAGCTCATGATCTTCCTGATATGAGGATGTGGAACGTCTACGCTCAGATATCAAAGGTGGCTCTAGATCCCCTGTTTCTTCACCAGGGGAGCGCCCACTTTCAGGCATTAAAGAAGGCACTGCATCATCCATTTTTTCAACAGGGATGGACTTCAAGTCACTGCCATCAGGGGACATGGAAGCTCTATCATTTGATGCCAAAGGTTCAAGACAATCTGCATTTCCAGCAGTGGTGAATCTCAATCCCTGGTCATCAGGGGATTCCACATGTTCATTTTCAGGTGTTAGAGAAAGCTCCCGCACACCTGCTTTTTCAACAGGGGTGAATCTCACTTCCTGGCTTTCAAAAGACAAAAGACGGTCACCTTCTGATGCCAAAGAAAAAACCATATCCTGTGTTTTCTCAGCATGAGTCAATCTTGACTCATATTCTTCAGGGGACAGAGTATGTTCATGCTCAGATGTCAGATAAGGTTCCTTAGCGTCTACATTTTCAGCAAGGCAAGACTGAAGCTCCTGACCTTCAGGAGTCATGGCACATTCACCTTCAGACAAAGACAACTCCTGTACCTCTGTTTTTTCAACAACAGAAGACTGCTGCTCCTGGCTATCAGTGGAAACTGAACTTTCACTTTCCGACGTTTCAGATGGTTCCTCCATTTCTTCTTTTTCAACAGGACTGGATCTCAAATCACGTCTCTCAGGAGATATATCATACTCATTTTCAGATGGCAAAGAACATTCCTGCACCTCTGTTTTTTCAATATGAGCAGAGAGCAACTCTTGCCCTTCAGCGAATGCAGCATATTGACTCTCTGATATTAGTGAACGCTCCTGCACCACTGCTTTTTCAGCAAGGGTAGTCTGTAATCCTTGGCCTTCAGGGAAGATGGTATATTCCCTGTCAGATGTTAGAAAAGGCTCCTGCCCCTCTTCTTCAGCAAGGCTGGCTGCCATCTCCTGGCCCTCAGGAGACACAGCATATTCATTTTCAGACAGCAGAGAACACTCCTGTACCTCTGCTTTTTCAGGAAGGGAAGATGGCAATTTGTGATCTTCAGGAAACACAGCATATTCATTGTCAGGTACTACAGAAGCCTCCTGCATCTCTACCTTTTTAGGAGAGCTAGTTCTCAACTCCCGGTTCTCCCAAGACACAGCATGTTCATTTTCAGATGTTAGAGCAGGATCTTGTACTTCTGCCTTTTCAACAGAGGGTGACCGCAACTCATGGCTCTCAACAGACACTGAATGTCTTTCTTCAGGTATCTGATGAAGTTCCCACACCTCTGTTTTTTCAGCGGGAGTTGATGTCAACCCTGGGCCATCAAGCCTTAGTGTGTAATCAGTTTCAGATGTTTTAGAAGGTTCCTCTACCTCAACTTTTTCAAAAGGAGTGGATGTCAAATCATGACCATCAGAGGAAACAGAACATCTGCTTTCCAGTATCACAGGTGGCTCCTGAACCTGTATTTCTTCATCATAGGCAGATCTCAACTCGTGGCCATCGGGGGATGCACTGCATTTCAGTTCAGGTGATTGATGCACCTCTACTTTTTCAGCAGGGATGGGTCTCAGTTCATGACCATCGGGCAACAGGAAATGCCCACCTTCAGATGTCAGAGAAGTCACCGGAGCCTGCAGTTTTTCAGTAGGTGTGCTTACTGATTCACAATCAGCAGACGTGGAGAAACCATCTTCCAGAGAGAGAGGAGGCTTCTGTACCTCCACATTTTTAAGTGTGGTAGATGTCAATTCATAGCCTTCAGTGAAAACAGAACATCTAAGCTCAGATGACAATAACAGTCCTGCACCTTCTGTTTTCCCAATGTAACTGTGTTTTGATTTATGAGCATCGTGGAACATAGGAATTCCACTTTCAGATATCAAGAAAGATCCTGTACCCTCTATTTTTCCAGCAGACAGGTATCTCAATTCATGCATTTCAGAAGATTCAGAGCTGTCAACTCCAAGTACTTGTGAAAGTGCTGGACCACCTAAACCTTTGTCAACAGATGATCTGGACCCATGAACTTCAGAAGACTTGCAGCTTTGTTCTACAGTTGTCAGTACAACTTCCTGCATTTTTTCAGAATATGATGCTGAAGCTGGAACGAGGTCATCCAAGTTCTCAGCAGGACCACACTCAGATGTCAGGGAAATGCCTTTTTCAACAGATAAAGATCTTTGTTCATGTCCATCAGGTGACTTGAAGGACCCAACTTCAGCCATCAATGGAAGCTCCTCTATCTGCGCAGCACAGATGGATCCTGATTCATGTCCATCAGCAGACCTGAAGCATTCACTGTCAGAAGCCAGAGAAGGCTCCTGCATCTGGCCCCTTTCAATAGGCAAGGAGGCTGACTCACAAACATTAGGGAATTCACAGCATGTAACTTCAGGTAATAGAGAAGATTCTTGAGGCTCTACTGTTTCAGAAGATTGTGACTTTGACTCAGGGCTGTCAGCCAAAGTTGAGGATTCACTTTCAGGAACCTGCAAAAAGTTCTGAAGCGGTGTTTTTTCAACAGGGATATGACTCAATTCATGACCATGAGGTATCAGAAGAGACCTCTGAACCTCTTTTTTTCCAGAGGACGTGGAGACTGTTCTATAATCATTACCACTTTCAAGTGTCAGAAGAGGCTCTGGACCTTCTACTTCTTTCAGAGATCTTGACTCATCTTCATGGGATGTGGAGAACTGGAATTCTGTTACTGAAGAAGTTTCTGTATCTCCTGTTTTTTCAACAGATGAGGATCTTGCTTTGGATGTGGAATACGTAGGTTCAAGCAGTGAAGACTCCAGAGTCACTGATTTTTCAGTTGATCCATTTTTTGATGTCACAGAAAGCTCTGAAACCATATCTTTTTCTAGAGAAATGGATCTCAGTTTCTGCTCATCTGGGGTTTTGGAGCTATCAAGTTCAGGCATCACAGAAGGTTGCAGCCCTGCTGTTTTTTCAACAGATGAAGAGCTTTTATGAAGACTATCAAAAGTTTCAGAAAACGCACTTTCAGGTGCTGGCGGCAGCTCTGGGCCATTCATTCCTTCAGACAAAGCTACTGACATAGGACCGTTAGAGGATTTGGAAGAGTTGCCTTCGCTTGCAAAAGAAGGTTCAGGAACATCTACTTTTTCAAGACTTTTGGTTGTCTCCTGAAGTTCAGAAGACTCTACGCACTTGCTACTGCACTTTACTGAGGATAACTTACTCCCTCTTTTTTCTGTAGATTTGGACCTTGACTTAACACTATCAGAGGACTTGGAACGTTTCCGTTTGGATTTTTTGGAAGATTCCTTGTGCTTTTTTTCAGTAGATCTAGACCTGGACTTGTAACGTTCAGAAGATTTTGAGCGACGACGCTTAGATTTTCGTGAGGAGTCCTTCTTTTTTTCCACCGATTTGGATCTAGACTTGTAACGGTCAGAAGACTTTGAGCGCTTACGTTTAGACTTCCGCGATGACTGCTTTCGATCTCTTTTTTCTGCTGATCTGGATCTAGACTTGTAACCATCAGAGGACTTCGAGCGTTGACGTTTAGACCTCCGCAGGGACGTCTTTCGATCTCTCTTCTCAACAGATCTTGACCTTGATTTTGAACGATCAGAGGAACCAGACCCTCTATTTCTGAACCTCCATGAGTACTCCTTACCCCCTCTCTTTTCTGAAGACCGGGATCTGGATTTAGAATGGTCAGAGGACCTGGAACGTCTGCGGCGGGATCTCCGGGAGGACAACCTGCTCTCCCTCTTCTCCACTGACAGTGATTTAGACCTGTAGCGGTCAGATGACCTTGAACGTCTGCGTCCAGACCTTCGGGAGGACTGTCGCTTTTCCACTGACCTGGACTTAGACCTGTAGCGGTCAGAAGATCTGGAACGTCTGCGCCCAGACCTTCGAGAGGACTGTCGCTTTTCCACTGACCTGGACTTAGATCTATAGCGGTCGGAAGATCTGGAACGTCTGCGCCCGGACCTTCGGGAGGACAGTCGCTTTTCCACAGACCTGGACTTAGACCTGTAACGGTCAGAAGATCTGGAACGTCTGCGCCCAGACCTTCGAGAGGACAGTCGCTTTTCCAATGACCTGGACTTAGATCTGTAGCGATCAGAAGACCTGGAACGTCTACGTCTGGACCTTCGGGAGGACAGTCTCTTTTCCACTGATCTGGATTTAGACCTGTAGCCATCAGATGACCTGGAACGTCTATGTCTGGACCTCCCAGAGGACAATCGGCTTCCTCTCTTCTCTGCTGATCTGGATTTAGACCTATAACGGTCAGATGACCTGGAACGTCTGCGCCTGGACCTCCGAGAAGACACTCTTCTCTCTCTCTTCTCCACAGATCGGGATCTAGATTTGGAATGCTTTTTTCTGGAAACAGAATCGTTTCTGCTCCTAGAGCGTGCTCTTTTAGAAGTCAAACGTCTGGAAGTAGAACGTGACCTTGATTTTTTCTTCCGCTTCCTAGACCTGGAGTGAGACTTGGAGCGGCTCCTTTTTTGTTTCTTTGTGTCATGTTTTTTATCACTGCTTCTATGGCTGCTTTTTTCAATAACTTTCTCAAGTCTCATCAGAGTCTCCTTCATTCGTGCTGCCACATCAGGTTGCACTTCAGATGTTTCTGAATCTCTTCTCCCTGACTCTTGTTCTGGAGTTGCTTCTTTGGCAGCCTCAGCCTGCAGAATGTCTTCCAACTGGCTCACCTCTGCTGTAAGTACTGTAGCTCCTTCTGTAACAGTCTCAAGTACCAGAGCTGCTTCCAAATCTTTTCTGTCTGCCTCCAGCTCCGCAACTGTTTCTGCATGTTGCAGCTCTACAACAGTTTCAGGAAGAGGACCAGTTTCCAAATCCTTTCCTTCTGCCACATGCACTGGAACTGCTTCCAACTGCTTTGTATCTATTTCAGATTCATAACTCCCTGCTGAATCTTTTTCATCTGCTGCATGTGAAGAACCAAAAATCGTTTCTTCTATTAAAGATTTAGATGTTTGAGTTTGCTCTGCATCTATCTTCTCAATCAGTATCTCGCTTTCTGGTGCTTGAACTCTCACATCCTCTATTTGTTGACCCTGCACCCCTTCTGCATATTGTACTTCTGCTGCCACTTCATGTTCCAGTGTTGTTTCCATGTCCCCTGGTTTTGGAACTGCTTCAGAAGATTTCATGTCAACAGCACTCAAGATTTCTGGAGCTTCTTCTGCACTCTTCCATTCTACTGTAGATTTTGCTTCGAGATGTTCTGGCTTTTCATCAGATTCTGGAACAGTTTCTGAAGCATCCTCTAAAACATCCATCGCTCCTAGATTTCCAGAAGTCTGGGAAGTTTCCAAACCTTGGATATCCATGTGTACCTCAGCCTCTTCGGCTATTTCAGAATCTTTCGCCTCTACTGCCATGGACCCTCTCATACTTTCCAACCACCTTACTTCTCCAGCTTCTGATGCTGGCTCCAAATATTTTGTTTCCACTGCTTTCTCAGTTTCTGAGGTTTCTTCCAAATCTTTTAAATTTGTAAGCAAGGGCTCATCCATTTTTGTGCTTGTCCTCCTTGTTGCAATTATATATTCTACAGTAGGTCCTGGAATTGTCACATCTGTTGAAATCTTAGATTTCAGAGCTCCTTCCAAGTTTCTCACTTCTGTTGGTATTTCTGGCACCAGAGTCTTTTCTTCTGCTCTGGACAAAGGCTCTAATACTGCTTCTGAATGACCCACTAACTGTTCCCGTACAGATTTTAAACTTGTTTCTAAAGCCTCCACCGTGACTATTTGCCCAGGTTCTAGTATTGCTTCTCCACTCCTTGCCTCTGCTTTGTTTAGATCTTCTAGGGCAACTTCAGAATGCCTCATCCCTGTAACCACCTCGGATGTCAATGTCCCTCCCAAGCCTTGCATTAGTGTCCTTGTTTCAGATCCCACAACTATTTCCAAATTTTTCGTCTGTTTTAAGTGTGAAGTTTTTAACTCTGTGATTGCCTCAACTTCCGACAAGTTGTCTAAACCTCTCACTTCTACAGTGGCAGAACTGGTAGCTGGTTCAGAATCCTTTATCTCCCCTGCCATCCCAGTTTGCAAGGTTCTCATATGTGTCATGACGTGAGACTGTGAAATGATGGAACTCTCTGTACCAAGAGGTTCTGCAACTATTTCTGCATGTTTTGGTTCTCTCTCTGCTGTGGTTGTCAAATGCATCACTTCTGCTAATGACTCTCTAACTGGTTCCATGCTTACACATGCAACCACAGATTCTGGAGTCCTTTTTGGCCTTTCTTCTAAGCCAAGAAGTCCTGGACTTGCTTCTAATACTTTGCTTCCGATTTTGCTTCCCACTGCATGGGTTCCAGTCTGCAAGACTGCTTCCACAGCTTGTATCTTTGCCAGACCTACAGACACTGGATCTCCTAAATCTCTCACACCTCTCATGTGCGGGTGTGATAAACATGTCTTCATCTCTGTCCCAGCTCTGTCAAGGCCTGCTTCTGAATCTTTCATTTCTGTCTCTGTTATAGGTCGTATAGCTGTTTCCAAACTCTTCACTGGTCTCGCAGATCCAACTGGCATGGGTAGGAGACTGGCAGCTGAGCCTGTTCCTACTCCTGCCACACTACCTAGATTTACTTCTGAACTTTTTGATACCGCTGTTGAACCTAGTGTGGCTGCTAAACCTCTGGCCACGTCTTCTTTCTGTAAAGACAGGGGAGTTGCTTCCAAACCTCTCACATTTGAATCACCTTCAGATTCTGATGCTCTCAGCTCGTCTTGTCTGAGCAACAAATCTTTTGCCTCTGTTAGAGCAGACTCTGAAAGTTTTGAAGCGTTCGTATTTTCCAGTTGCAGAGTAGCCTGACTTGTTTCTCGACCTTTTACTCCTGTTAGTGCTGCAACTTCCATGGTTGCTTGAGGACTTTTAAAACCCTCTACCATCTGGATTTCTGGAGTTGTTCGGGAAACGAAGGTCTGCATAACCACTGCGGGTTCTAAAATTGCTCTTGGACTTTTTGCCTCTCCAACAGCTTTCACATCTGCCAACTCTGCTGAAAGTGCAGATTCCTGGGTTCTATCCATGCTTCTTGTTTCTGTCCAGACTTTAGGTTGCAGGAACATTCTGGACGCATTTAGCGCTGTTGCAGGATCAGTGGTACTTTCTATATCTTTAACTACTTCAGTTTGCAGACATTCTTGAGCTGCTTTGACATCTTTTGCTATCACACCCATAGTTTCTAAAGTCTGGGACTTTACACCAGCAACCGGCTGCAGAGCTCCTTCCAAGACTTTCACACTTTCCATATGCACAGGGCTTCCTCCTAGGCCCAGGGGTATTTTGGCACTATTTATTTCCACCTGGGTTGCAGCAGTCACGGCAGATATTTTAAAAGCATGTTGCAAAGATACATCTGCCTTCAAGACACCTGAACTGTCCATGGGGCTGCACTGCATTGCTCTCAAATTATCAGATATAACTGAGGGCTTCGGGGCTGGCTCCAAAGTTCTGCTCACGCCCCCTAATTCCAAAGATCTTTCCACATTTTTTAAATTTCCCATATGCAGACATTTTTCAGTTGCTTCTGGAATTTTCACTTCTTCCACAGCCACAGACACGTGAGCTAACTTCACAGTATTTAGATCTGCCTGATTTGCAGATGTAGGAACTGTTGTCACATCATTTACCAAAGACATAGATTCCGAATTTGCTTCTAGTTCTTTTGCTCCCCCGTGTGCCACAGATTGTAGAGATACTCCTGAATAATTCAACACCCCCATGGTTTCAGATTCAAGAGCTGTATCCAAAGCTTCCCCAGTGCGTACTTCTATTACCTCTGAAGCTAGAGTTGCTGCTGGATCTTTCTGAATTTCAGATTTATTGGCAACTGCAGCTGGGACGCTAGACAAAGCATCATTTCCAGTATGAACAAGAACACCCTTTTCACTCACATTAAAAGCTATAGGATAAATATTTGCGTGAGACTGTTTAATTTGTTCTTCTCTTGTGCAAATTTTACTTTGAGTTATACTAGTATTTTCTTGAATATCAGACTGGCTACCTGCTAAATTAAATGGAGGGTTTGTTTGACACAAAGTCCCTTTCTCACTTCCAAGATTTTCTGAAGATTGCTGAGAATCAGTTCTTAGATGAGAAACAAGTCCTAAAGTTTGTCTATTGAGCTCCTCAGTTGTTTTTAAGCACAGTTGTTCTGGCTGCAGGAAGACAGCCAGATTTGCATCTCCACATCCTCCATGCTGCACACTCAACTGGGAGCTTGACTCCTCTGGCATCAAGTGAGAAGCAGGCTGCAAGCCTGCTTGTTCTCCATGACGTGTGCTTAACTTTGACTCCTTTGGCTGCTTTTTATGCTTTTTCTCTTTCTTCCTTTTCTTCTTCTTTTTCTTCTTCTTCTTGCTTTTGTGTTTTTTGTTCTTCTTTGATTTTTTCTTAGGAATTTCATCTTCACCAGTAGAGCTTCTTTTTGTCGACTTAGTGCTACTTTTTGCACGTTTTTTCTCTACATCTAGAGAAAAAAGATATTTTCCTTGTAAATGTTATTGAAACTACATTTAAAAAAATCTTTTATACTAGTAAACAAATACATGGACAGAGAAACAAACAATTTAAACTTAAAACCCATACTTTCTTTACTAAACTACCATACTGTTGTGGTTTAACCTGGCAGACATCAAAACACCATGTAACCGCTTGCCTGCTTGCCTCCCACCCCCCCCAGCAGGATGCAGGAGAGAAAAAGGAGGGGAAGCAGAACTCATGGGTTGAGATAAAACCAGACCAATAGAATAACAAACCAAGACAGAATACGGAGAATAATAACAGAATATACAGAACAAGTGATGCACAATGAATTGCTCACAGACTGATGACCGACTCCCAGCCCATCCCCAAGCAATGATGCCTAAGCAGTGAACCCTGGCCCCTGGTCAACTTCTCATTTATATACTAAACATGACATTATATGGTATTGAACATCTCTTTGGCCACTTTAGGTCAGCTGCCTGGCTATGCTTTCTCCCAGCTCCTGGTACACCTGCTTACAAGAAGAGCATGGGAAAATGACTAAGACCTTATTTTCTTACCAACAACTAAAACCACTAGTGTATGATCAACATTTTTCTCACACTAACTCTAAAACACAGTGGCTGCTGGGAAGAAAATTAACTTTAGCCCAGTTGAGTGTAAGCATTACCTGTCAACAACTAAAGCAGTATGTAAGAGGTTCAAAAAGTGATGCCGAGTCCTGCACTTGGGATACATCAACCATAAGCAGTGACAGAGGCTTGGGGAAGAATGGCTGGAAAGCAGACTAGCAGAGAAGGACCTGGGGGTATTGGTTGACAGCTGGCTGAACATGAGCCAGAAGTGTTCCCAAGTGGCTAAGAAAGCCAAAAGCATCCTAGCCTGTATCAGAAACGGTGTGGCCAGCAGGACCAGGGAAGTGACTGTGCCCCTGTACTCAGCACTGGTGAGGCTGCACCTCAAATCCTGGGTTCAGTTTTGGGCCCCTCACTACAGGAAAGTCATTGAGGTGCTGGAGCACATCCAGAGAAGGGCAGCAAAGCTGTTGAAGGGGCTGAAGAATAAGTCTTATAAGAAGCGTCTTTGGGAACTGCGGCTGTTTAGCATGGAGAAAAGAAGGCTGAGAAGAGACTTTATCACTGTATACAACTGCCTGAAAGGAAGCTGTAGCAAGGTGGGTGCTGGTCTCTTTTCCCAAGTAACGAGTGACAGGATGAGAGGAAATGGCCTCAAGTTGTGACAGGGGAGGTTCAGATTAGACATCAGGAAAAATTTCTTCACTGAAAGGGTGGTCAGACACTGACACAGCTGCCCAGGGAAGTGTCTGGGTCACTATCCCTGGAGGTGTTTAACAGATGGGTACATGAGTTTCTCAGGGATATGCTTTAGTAGTGGACAGGTATGGTTGGACTCAATGCTCTCAAAGATCTTCCAATAAAGCAGGTCTATGATTCTATATATTTACATTATTCTCATAATAAATCCAAAACACAGAAGCTACTGGGAAGAAAATCAACTATATCCTAGCTGAAACCAGGACACAAATACAAATGACATGCCAATTTCCAAGAAGTAATTGGCATATACTTCAAAACTATAATTAAATGGGCAGAGCATTCTTCCAGGAGGCTGAAGATGTGCTTTTTAATTACACCAAGCTGCACATGGAAATACAACAATAATGCCCATTTTCCAGGGAAATACCCAAGTAGTGGTACACTTGCTGTATAAAACGTGGCCATCCCATTATTCCCTACTATGCTTTAACTTGTGGGGGAGCCCAATATTGCTAGTGTGTTAGAATTTATCTAAGCATATTTATTGATTAAATAAATCTTCTGATTAAGAACCACATACTAAGTTCTTCATACAAATTTGAGCAAACAGTATCTAGTTCCCAAAAGCCAAACAAGCCTTAAGGCATTGCAGGCAGCTAGACTGCAGCTGCCACAACTAACTGTAAACCTGCAAGTACCTAATAGAGTTTTTGTTTCAAACAGGACTGCAACTAATAAATTCAGGTGACTGGAGGGAGAGGGAGTCACTGAGACGGGAAGAAAAGAGGATTACTGAGGTTTCAGTCACCTTCTTTTAATTCTGTACCTTGTTTCCCTCTGAATTTAAAACACGTTAGGTTCTTATCCTTCTCTGGATCTAATGCCATGTTTTCATGAGAAATGCATTTCAATTAAAGGCAACTAATTGTAACTTCTGTTAAATATAATCTACATATTCAAGTCTGCTTGCATGTTGTCTTTAATGATTGTACTCACAGTGGCCAGTGCAGCAATATAGGTTCTCCAATTATAATCTGGCCATGATTGCAAAGTATACTCTTTCGAGTAAACAATAAAAAAATAATACAAAAATTGTTAGTAACTGTAATGCAATTAAATAAACATGACTTAACGTTCCGTAAAAAAAGTACTCCAGGTATCTTTTAGCACATATATTTTCACGGAATAAACAGCTTAGAAAATAATAGTGTTTCCACCAACATTGTTGTGAATGCAGTGAAAGAGGACAATGAAGCAGAGTCAAACCACCTTTCCTACACAGCATTTTCAGACAATCTCTGTTGTCCAACAGCAATGTTAACTCCTTTCCAGATATGAACAGTGGGAATGTTTACCATAGGTTAAGTTTGTAACTTCCGAGCTAACAGATCTCAAGTATTTATTATCCTGTTAGCTTGCCTAATTATTCCATGACAGAAGAACAATAATAAAAAAGCCAGCCTTAAGTGCTGCTATACTGGTTTTAACTGGGACAGAGTTAATCTCCTCACCACAGCTAGTGTGTTTCCATTTGTGCTGGAAACAATGCTGATAATTCAGGAATGTTTTCCTTATTGCTGGAGAGCGCTCACATAGAGTCAAGGACTTTTCAGCTTCTCACATCACCCTCCAGCCAGCAGGCTGGGGGCACCCAAGTTGGGAGGGAACATAGCCGGGACAGCTGATCCCAACTGACCAAAGGGACATTCCATACCATGTGGCGTCACACCCAGCATATACAACTGGGAAAGAAGGAGGAAGAAGAGTGATTTTTTTGTCTTCTCAAATAAAAACTATGCATGATGGAGCTCTGCTTTCCTGGAGATGGCCTGCCATGGAAAGTAGTGAACTGATTCCTTGTTTTGTTTTGCTTGCATGTGTAGCTTTTGTTTTACCTATTAAATTGCCTTTATCTCAACCCACAACTTCTACCTTGTTTCTGGTTCTCCACCCCATCCCACCAGGCAGGGAGGGAGCAAGTGGATGCATGGTGCTTCACTGCTAGCTGAGGTTCAAGATAACGACAGATTTGACTGGAATGTGCTTGACTGAGTTTATAGTGGTTGCTGCTGCTTAGCTGTTAATGGGCAGGATCCTGCATCTGCCATGGGGATTGCTTGCCTTACTGTGTCTTAGAGCCCAGTGCTCATTCATGGCTGCCCTTTGCTCTCACTGCTCGCTATATGGCTTATCCTCTCACTCTGCTGTGCCTGGGAACGCTGTGATAAGGGCAGTGGCTACGCGCCTGGGCCAGTAGATGGCCAGGGCAACGCTGTTGTTCCTGTGCTGCTGTACTGGACAGGCTGGAACTCCATTGTGAACCACAGTCAAAGGGACTGCGACCTGCAGATGATCCAGCAGGAGGACACCCCAAAGTGTCTGTGGCTGTGGCTATGTCCACGCCACAGCAGGTATCCCTCTGCATGGACTGTGGCCCAAATGTAAGTCCAAGCTGCAGCAGGTTCACCTTGAAGCATCCGTGGCTGTGCATAAGGGCATGCTTGAGCACTGTAAAGCGTGTGGCCATGGATAAGCCGACGAAAACACAGGTATATCCCTGGAGGTACTCTGGCCATGGGTAAGACCATGTTGGAGTTCGTTTACTCCTGAAGGGACCACAGCCGTGGGAAAGGCCATGTTGGACCAGGTACCATTTCCAAAGACACCATGACCCATGGAGAAAGCCAGGCTGGAACAGGTGCACCTCAAAGTGACTGGGGACACCGCGGCTCACAGACAAGGCTCCACTTGGAGCAGGTACAGCCCCCAAGACTGCAGTCTGTGGAGAAATCCAAGCTAAAGCAGGGGCAAGAGAAGTTGTTCATTCCAAAGTTAAACTCTATAACCTGGTCTATAAAAGAACCAGAGTGGAAACTGTAAAGAAACACCTTTAAATTCTTGTAAACTGTGATTTGTGTTGCATGTTATGGGAATTACTACAGGAGGAACCACTTAAGCCAGTGGAGGACAAGCCTTACAAGAAGTGGTGCAAGTGCAGCAGTGACCTGACCTGGTTTTGGTGCCCAGTAACTCCATGCAGTGCACTAGCTCTCCTCTCCTGAGTGACCTCCCTAAGAGATGAAGCCCAAAACCACGGACTAAACAAAGTCAAGTGACATTCTGTGGACAGGGCTGGTCCATAGCCTAGGGGGATGATACCTGTGTTTTGTATCAAAGGACAAGAATGGGGTGGTGGGTAATGAGGATGTATTTGGTAGTGTGAGACCTGAGCATGATGTAAACGGCATAGAATAAGGCGTGGAGAATGTGCTGGTTTCGGTCAAGACAGAGTTAATTTTCTTCAGTGTAGCTAGTATGGGGCTATGTTTGGATTTGTGCTGGAAACAGTGTTGATAATACACTTTCAGTTAAATAACGCTTCAGTTAATGCTGGAGAGTGCTCTTCCAGAAGGTCTTTCCCGTTTCTCACACTAGTGAGTGGGCGGGGGGCGCACAAGAAGTCTGGAGTGGGACACAGCTGGTCCCAACTGACCAAAGGGACGTTCTATATCATATGGCATCATGCTCAGCCCATAAAGCTGGGGTGAGAAGAAGAAAGAGGAAGATATTTGGAGTGGTGGCATTTTGTCTTCCCAAGCAACCATTAAGTGTGATGCAGCCCTGCTTTCCAGGAGATGGCTGAACACCTGCCTGTCAATGGGAAGCTGTGAAATGGTTCCTCGTTTTGCACTGCTTGTGTGTGGCTTTCACTTTACTTAAACTGCCTTTATCTCAACCCACAAGTTCTATGTTTTTCACCGGTTCTCCATCTCTCTCCCACCAGGGAGGATGTTGTGAGCAAGCAGCTGTGTGGTGCTTAATTGCTGGCTGGGGTTAAACCACAACATCCACCTGTAAAGCCTAACTTCAAGACTGTCAAAAATGCTTAAGGTAAACAAGCCACTGTGCATAAAAGAAAGGAAAAGTAATTCCAAAACACTGCAAAAGCATCTCCAAAATAAACAATTTTCTACACTGCCTCGTTAAGAAAAAACATCACTCTGGAACTATACTTACCAAGCACTTAGCAATCACCTATGTTCCAACTCCAAAAAATCGGAAATGCAATAATTAAAGCCTTCATCTCACTAACTCCCAAAATTCAGAAATTTTACAGATAGGACTAGTCCCACAAGAAGAGATACTTGTATGCTACTTTTTGGCATAACAAATCCAGTAATTTATTGAAGTTATGAGACTGCTGCATAAAAATGTCTCAGCCTTCAGAAGACTGCAATCTGAGCATCCACATTTTAAAGGTATGTGCAACATTTATTTGAAAACAACAAAGCATCTTACTCTGACAGAACAGTTAATCATACAGATCTGAATTCTAATAAATCATTTTTAAGACATAATCTTGCAAACCAAAACAACAAATAACGTTTCTGTCCATCGGTAACTGCTTTGTTACTAATAACTGCTCATTGAGATCCTGAAGTAGGTATACATGAAACATATTGTAACTGTGTAAATATATATGGATATTACTTATATGTTTAAACATTATTTCAATAGATAGAAAAGAAAAATAATTTTTGCACACTAAATAATGTTTTCATATAATAACCAGTGTCAACTTTTAAACTACATATATTCTCTGTCCATCTGTGGGTTTAAATTGCAGCAGACAAAAAAAACAGCAAACATTACAATAAACATACAACTTGTCAGATGAAACTCTGAGAGATGAGCAGTACTGAAACATAACTTTTCATCTCGGTAGAACTAATTCAATTTTAAGCACTATGACAACCTTCTTAAACAAGAATATATTTGCCAGATGTATTGTCATTTACCTGATTTGCACTGCAGCTCTGTATCAAGGGCTCCAGAGAGCACTTCCTCTATTTTCTGCACTATCTGATCATTCTGACGACTCCCAGCACCAGCAACAGTGTCATCTGAAGGGTTGGCTTGCTCAGCTGGGATTGTGTCACCATTGGGCTGGCCTTCTACCTTTCCACTAACCAAAAAAAATATCAACATAATACAAGCAATTTTGAGCCTTCTTGGATCTTTTTTTAATTCATAAGCATTTATTATACTGAACCCTTCAAAACAGGATTTCAGCCTCCTAAAGAAGCCACACTTTCAGTAAAACATCTACCTTCTGATTGACTTTAACTTATTCACAACAGAACATGTTGTGACAACTGGATATAAAGCACAAGAAGGAAAACACATTCTTGAATGTGCCACGATCTCAGTGCTTTATGTAAGCTTGTATAGGCTCCCCTCACAAGACAAGCACCCATCAGTTGATCTTCCCCAGAACATTTTATGGCCACAAATTGCTCCAGGGGAGGCTCATATTAGACATCAGGAAAAATTTAATCACTGAAAGAGTGGTCAGGCACCGGGAAGGGGCTGCTGAAGGAGGTGGTAAAGTCACCATCCCTGAAGGTGTTTAACAGACGGGGTAGATGAGGTGCTCAGAGATATGGTTTAGTAGTGGACAGGAACGGTTGGATTCGATCTCAAAGGTCTTTTCCAACCAGGCGATTCTATGATTTTGCTCGCTTTATGAAAAAAAAAAAAAAAACAAAAAACCCCCAAAAAACAACTAGGCGAGCTTAAACACAGCAAGATCATTAAGCTAAATCGCAGACACTCACTCCATCCCATCTTGTCCCCCAACAAAAAAGACCAACACCAAAAAAACAGTGAGCAGCGCGGTTGCCAGGAAACAGCGCGTGTGTTCGCCTGCCGTTCCATCAAACCGCCATCCCCCGCCAACCTCCTCCCTCCCGGCCGTATTTCCGCGCAAGGCCGCGAGCCCCCAGGCCCCGCGGTGCTAAGGCCGAATGGACCGACAAGAGGCTCGGCCCCATCCCGGGGCAAGGCCCGGCCACTCCCACCCCGCACACCACCGCCCCGCGCACTGGGCCCCACCGCGCCGGGCAGCCTCGTTACCCGCCGTGCTCCTGCTGGTGCTGCTCCTCCTGGATCTCCCGCATCTTGCTAACCACGAAGGAACGGAATATCTGCTCGATATTAGTCGCCATGACAGCCGCCTCCCCGCTCCCCTCCGCCGCGCCGCGGCCTCTGCGCTGCGCCGCGCTCCCCTTCCGGTCGAGGGGCGCGAGGCCTCCGCTACCCCAAAATGCACCGCGGCGACCGCGGAGCCCGCGGTGACGTCCTTCCCTCCCCCCCCCCCACGACTGGCTGCCCTCCAGAGCGCGTGACGTAGCGCCGAGGGAAGGTAAGGAAGGGGCGGCGTCTAGCGTTGAACATAAACCATAGGGCGACGGCCAGCTCCGACTACCGGAAAGGGGCAGGAGGAGGGAAGGGGGGAGGGGGTGGTGTCTCGTGTCCCGTTCGCCGCTCTTCCCAGCCCCCATTGCGCCGCCGCCATGTTGTCGCGCTCACCACCCCGACCCCCGTGACCGGAGACCAGGAGAGCCTTTCTGTCCTCCTCCTCTTCCCCACCCCTCGCCGCTCTTGGCTGAAACTGATAACACACCCTGACACACAACCCCCCGGCGCCGCTCTCGGCCCCTCTCGCGCCCCGAACACTGAAACGCTGAGCCCTCGGGGAGGGGGGGGTAGAAGGAGGAGGAGCAAAAGTGGGGGCGGGAGCCGGGCAGCATGGCGGCTGCCAGTCCCCACATACAGACACCCTCACCCTTCCTCCCCTCGCCCGGGAGAGCCGCGTGTAGCCCATCCCCCCCCACTACCACCCCCGACCAGCGACAGGGAAAGCTCTCCTGTCCCCTTCTCCACGCCTTGAAACCGTTAACGCACCCCCACCATCCACACACCGACGCCTCCAGACACTGACGCCCCCCCACCCGCCGCTCTCTCGGCCCCTCTCGCACCTCGTACACCCAAACGCGGCTGCTGCGGGGGGAGGAAGAAGGCGGGGGGGGGGGGGGGGGAAGCCGGGCAGTATGGCGGCTGCTGCCGCGACACACATCTGCACCCTTCCCTCCCTCGCTCCCCACTATCCGTGACCGGAGACCGAGAAAGCCCTCCTGTCCTCCTCTTACCCTCCGCCCTTCCCCGCTCCAGGATGAAACCGTTAACACACCAACACCCCCGCCGCTCTCGGCCCCTCTCGCACCCCGTACACCCAAAAGCGGCGCCCGAGCCCGCGGGGGGAGAAGAGGGAGCTGGGCAGCATGGCGCCTACCGCTCCACACCCACACACACACCGTCCTCCACCCTCCCCCCCCTCCCGGAGAAGCTCACCTGCCGGCGGGCGGGAGCTGGGCCATGGCGGGCTGCAGCGCGGAGCTGTGCGTGCCGGCTGGGTCCGGCGAGGCCATTGGTCTCCATGGAGCGGGGGCCGAGTCCCCGAGCGAGCGCTCCCGAGCGCGGGCGGTGCCGGGCGGGGGGAGGGTGGTGGGGGGTGGTCCTGTTCGAAAGCCGAGCGCTGCGCCGGCTCTTTCGCTCCTCGCCCTCTCTTGCTGCTACGCGGCGCCCTCCCCTCTTCCCTGGCGGGAGGGCAGGCAGGCGCGTGTGCTCCGGGGCTGGCGGCGGAGCCCGGGAGAATTAAAGGAACAAAGGGAGGGAGAAGGGGAACGCCGCCGTCAATAAATACAAGTGGTGTGCATGGGGTGGGTTACGTTGGATATCGGGAAAAAGGTTCTTCACCCAAAGCGTGGTGGAGCACTGGAACAGCTCCCCAGGGAAGCAGTCACGGCGCCAAGCCTGACAATATTCCAGAAGCATTTGGACAAAGCCCTCAGACACACGGTATCGGTGTTGGAGTTGTCCTGTGCAGGGACAGGAGTTGGACTCGATGGTCCTTGTGGATCCCTTCCAACTCAGGTCATTCTGTGACACCTAAGTGAAAGCCAGCCCCAGCCCCAGCCTCAGCCTGCCTGCAAAGCTGTGTCTTCTCCACATCTTAGTGCCTTCTCCACGTCTTGGTTCCCCTTCCTTCTCTTGGAATGCACCCAAAAATCCATTTGTCCCGAGTGCAAATGCTTTGGGAATCCCACTTCATGTTGCCCCGAACCCAATTCTTAAACATATATTGTGTGCAAATACAACTTTGTCACCCTCTGTTGTGTAAAAGAAGATAACTCTATACTCTTGCCCCATACACTTCCTTCTGGTGTTATGAGATAGTAACTTAGGGCACTTAGTTGAGCTGAAATCCTCTAGCTGGAGTATTGTGTCCAGTTCTGGAATCCCCAACATACTGAACTGTTGGAACGGGTCCAGGGGAGGCCACAAAGATGATCAGAGGGCTAGAGCACCTCTGCTATGAGGACGGGCTGAGAGAGTTGGACTTGTTCAGCCTGGAGAAGAGAAGGCTCTGGGGAGAACTTATAGCAGCATTCCAGTACCTGAAGGGGCTACAGGAAAGCTGGGAAATGGCTTTTTAGAAGGGCAAGTAGTGATAGGACAAGGGGGAATAGCTTTAAATTGGAAGGGGAAAGATTTAGAGTAGACATCAGGAAGAAATTCTTCATGATGAGGGTGGTGAGGCACTAGCACAGGTTGCCCAGGGAAGCTGTGGATGCCACCTCCCTGGAAGTGTTCAAGGCCAGGCTGGATGGGGCCTTGAGCAGCCTGGTCTGGTGGGAGGTGTCCCTGCCCATGGCAGGGGGTTGGACCTGGATGGGCTTTGAGGTACCTTCCAAACCAAACCTTTCTATAATTCTAAATAAATGTAAAACACCTCAAAATCTAAGTATAACCACTTAATTGCTGTTGGGGTCCTTATTTGCAACATCAGCCTGAAGGTCAATGTGGTTTGACAATCACTTACAAGACTCTTTACAAGCAGCCTTGTTTCGATGGGATACTAGGAAAAATTCCTTCACTGAAGGGTTGTCAAGCTTTGGAATGGGCTGTCCAGGGAAGTGCTTGAGTCACCATCCCTGGAGGTATTTTAAAGAGTGTAGATGTGACATTAGGGACATGGTTTAGCTGTGGACTTTGCAGTGTTAGGCTCATGGTTGGATTTGATGATTTTAAAGGTCTTTTCCAACCTAAATGGTTCTGTGATTCTGTATTGCAGGGAGGCAGACTGCCTTAACATTAACTTTGGGGAAGTAATGGATTTGATACCCGGATCAGTTTGCTTACCTTTATGTCACAGTCAATTTTTTTATATTTATTGTGAAAAGCAGTTATACTTAAGAAGCCATTTCACAAATAAGCTGTACCATTCATGCCATGCCAACACTGATGTATTTTTGATCTTACAGTAGAATCGTATCTAATTTCTGGCATTCCACGAGGTAAAGACTAAAGCTGTTTCACTTGAACAATTTCAGACATACTTTGATTCCCCTGCTGCAAATGGCCATGTCAAGACCAAGCACATTTTTAGTGGATACAAGTAGTGGTATTCCACACAGGCATAAGGCTGCTAGTAGGAGACTTGCTGTAACAAAGCTGCAAAGGCTTTCAGCACAACAGAATCATAACTAACCCCTTCCCAGCAAAACCATCTGTACTCCAGAAAACAGCATATTGGACTGACATGATTTAACCTATGTTAGGTTCCAGGGAGGGATTGCACCTCTGGTGTGGGCCAAGGGGAACCCACACCATGGACCTGCCCACTTGCAGGAATACACTTGCTGTGTATTTCACTCTGGTTTCCTAACAATCAACATGGACAAATAACTACAAAAGTCACAATTCATAGCAAAGAGGATCCACAGCCCCACAGGAAATTAACTATTCCTGCCCATCTCTGCTTGCTGCAAAACACCACAATCCTTTAGTTGAACACCTTTTATCAGTTAGGTATTAGGTAGTGTTCAGATTAATTAAGTAAAATGTTTTACTTTCCTCTTGTCTACCAGTCAGTGTTGCTGATAGTGTTCAGTTTGTAAATGTACTATTAAAAGCAATTCTTATACGATCCTCAATACTACTTAGTGTTCATTCATGTGACTGTTCCATTTTAAAGCAAGAGTCAAAACTGTGCTTCAATATGCAAATATTATTCATTAAACCTGTATTTCATAAGTAATTTACAAAGAACAGTGAGGTTGTCACATTCAAGTTCTTGGGGGTGGAAGCAAAACTATAGATCAACCCTGGATTTATTAACAGCATTGTTGAACAATTGCTGTTCTAAATTGGACCAAATGTTGACCAATGCTCTTTGGTTTCACAAAGCAGAAAGTTCAGCATGCTACAAAACAAGGAGCTGCTCCTATCCAGAACTTGGAAGTCACACAGGGGCATTCCCACTGGGAGGACCTAAAAACAAAGTCATTCTTTGCACAGTCCTATCCAAACAACTTCACAAATCATCAATTTTGCCTTCTTCTTCCCAGATAAAGCAAGACCAATTGGCAAGAAGGTTGATGTCATCCTGGCCTGTATCAGAAACACTGTGGCCAGCAGACCCAGGGAAACGATTGTGTCCCTGCACTCGGCACTGGTGAGGCTGCACCTCGAATCCTGGGTTCAGTTACTACAAAAAGGACATTCGGGTGCTGGAGCACATCCAGAGAAGGGCAGCGAAGCTGGTGAAGAGACTGAAGCACAGATGTTATGAGAGGCAGTTGAGGGACCTGGGGCTGTTTAGTCTGGAGAAAGGAGGCTGAGGGGAGACCTTATCGTTCTCTGCAGCTCCCTAACCGGAGGTTGTAGGGAGGTGGATGCTGGTCTCTTTTCCCATGTAACAAGTAACAAGATGAGAGGAAATGGCCTCAAGTTGTGCCAGGGGAGGTTCAGATTAGGCATCAGGAAAAATTTCTTCGCTGAAAGTGTTGTCAGGCACCGGCACAACTGCCCAAAGAGGTGGTTCAGTCTCCATGCCTGGAGGGGTTTAAAAGATGGGTGGATGAGTTTCTCAGGGATTATGGTTTAGTACTGGACAGGTACAGCTGGAGTTGAGGTTCTCAAAGGTCTTTTCTGACCAAACGATTCTAGGATTCTCAACTAGCTCTAGCACCAGGCTCAGCAGGCTCCGCAGGCAGCATCCACTCCCAGCGGAAGATACTTCTCTACTTAACGAATTTACATGAAAAAAAAATTAGTGGGTCCCAAAGCCAAGACACTAATGACCTTCCCTTCCCTTCCCTTCCCTTCCCTTCCCTTCCCTTCCCTTCCCTTCCCTTCCCTTCCCTTCCCTTCCCTTCCCTTCCCTTCCCTTCCCTTCCCTTCCCTTCCCTTCCCTTCCCTTCCCTTCCCTTCCTCTCCCCGCCCCCTCCCCGCCGCCATCTCGCGGAGCCCTCCGGGAACTGTAGTTTTTCCTGCCGGCGGCGCGGCAGAGGGATGCTTTCCCTCTTCTTAAAATCCTCTTGAAAGAAAAGTAAGTTTTTTCTGTTTCGCTGTGCACAAAGCGGCGGGACGCTCGGTTCTCTGGTGCCACCGCACCGTACCCAATTCCCCTGCCCCCTCCCGGGCGGGCTGTCCCCGCGGAGCCGGGGCCATGTGCGCGGGAAAATGGCGCGCGGCCGCCGCTTTGGGTCCGCGCTGGTGCTGGCCTGATCCGCGACGCAGAGGCGGGTGGGGGTGCGGCTGCTGAGCGGTCCCCTGTGTTCATTCACGTATCGGGGCGGAGAACTGGTGCAAGAAGTAGCTATTGTTAGAAAAAGTGTGGTATTTTAATTTAAGCTAAAGTAAAGATTCATCTAGGTAACTAGTTTTGAAAGTTAGACAGACTGTCCCTCTGATAGCATGAAATCATAGAATCGTTTATGTTGGGAGGGACCTTAAGGCCCATCCAGTTCTAACCCCCCTGCCATCGGAAGGGGCAGTTTCAACTGGATCGGGTTGCTCAAAGCGCCGTCCAACCTGGCCTTGAACACCTCCAGGGATGGGGCACCTACTACTTCTCTAAGTAACCTGTGCTGGTGCCTCACCACCCTCACGGAAAAACATTTCTTCAAAATGTCTAATATGAATCTCCCTTCAAAATGTCTAATATGAATCTCCCTTCTTTATAGCATGATTCTTTTTCAAATATCAGGTGATACAAGATGTAGGTACTATTACAAAAAGCGGAATGTTTTGATATAATCTGAAGTTAAGTTCCATCTAACTAACTGTGTTTTTTGAAAGTTGGACAGAATGTCCCTCTGACAGCATGGTATCTTAATAGCAGGGTTTTTTCGAAGTGTTTTTCCAGATACTGTTCAGAGAGAAATGATAACATCTTGTGTTCCACACAATATGTGCTGAACAGATTTCTTCTCTAATCATCTCTGTTTGCAGTCTTTCCCTGTCTAAAGTGCAAGGTCAGACAGAGCTGGCTCCAAAGCTCCAATTAGCAGAGATTTGGCTGTTATTATTATGTTCATAATAACATTAAAATTAGTTCTTGGAAAGTAACAGAATATTCGTAATATTTCTGGGAAAATTTATACACACACATATAAGTGGGAAATATGTTCTGTCCCCAGCTCTTGTCTTGTTATGCTTGATTGATAGAAATCATTCCCTCATGCATCCAGCTTGCTTTCTAAAACTCCAAAATGAGTCTTAAGAGATTTATTTGCCGGAATTTTTGGCATCAGAAGGACCTGGTCTTCAGCCGGCTGACTGTGAACCAGCAGTGTGCCCAGGTGGCCAAGAAGGCCAATGGCGTCCTGGCCTGTATCAGAAACACATGGCCAGCAGGACCAGGGAAGATACCGACTCCCCGTACTCAACACTGGTGAGGCTGCAGCTCGAATACTGGATTCAATTTTGACCCCCCTCACTACAGGAAAGACACTGAGGTGCTAGAGCACATCCAGAGGGGGGGAACAAAGCTGGTGAAGGGGCTGGAGAATAAGTCTTATGAAGAGCAGCTGAGGAACCTGGGGCTGTTTAGCATGGAGAAAAGGAAGCTGAGGGGAGACCGTATCACTTTGTGCAATACCTGACAGGAGGTTGTAGCGAGGTGGATGCTGGTCTCTTCTCCCATGTAACAAGTGACGGGATGAGAGGAAATGGCCTCAAGTTGTGCCAGGCGAGGTTCAGATTAGGCATCAGGAAAAACTTCTTCACTGAAAGGGCTTTGAAGCACTGGCATAGCTGCCCAGGGAGGTGGTTGAGTCACCATCCCTGGAGGTGTTTAAAAGACAGGTAGATGAGTTTCTCAGGGATATGGTTTAGTAGTGGACAGGTACAGTTGGACTCAATGCTCTCAAATGTCTTTTCCAATGAAGTGATTATATGATTTATTCTAAGCTTGTGTCTCTGGCCTAGATTTACTGCTGGGAAGCTCGGTGTGTCATGTTTTTAAATGTATGGCACTTTAAAGTATGGTATAATGCACATGGGTTTTATTTCTACAGATTTTTTTTCTCCTCTGCTCTTGGTTTTGGAAAAAAGTGGTGAAATATTTGCTTTAAAGTAAATATTAAACTTCTAACCTCGCTTGGTTTGGACTTTGACTCACTTTGATTCTTTCCCTGCTGTTTGCGGAGTTGGGGGCTTACCAACTTTAACATTGGCCCACTTTGGTTTTACTTTTTTTTTTTTTAATCCAGCCAGGGGATACTTGAAATTAATGAGGAGATTTAATGTTTATTTCACTATTTTGTGTGTATAATTTCAATAGTAACACAGACATGGCATTTCACTCCCTACCCCCATTCATTCTGCTTTGCACCTAGTAGCTTTTGCTGAGGCTTTGATGATGAGGGACACTGAACTCTTCCAGCTTCCTACACAGGGTCTGACATGTCAAAATTTAGTGCTTTGGGGAGGGTGATAAAACTTCTAAGGACCATTTATTGTTAGCAGTGAAACTTGCAGTAACATTTTGCCTTGGAAACACACAATCCAGCCATTCGGAGAATCACACCAGGAGACAAGACCCCTGCCTTGCAAATACGCAGTTCAGTCTGTAAAAGACACATGTCTTGTCTCGGCTCTGATTCAGGCATTCAGTGTGACGCTCTGGTTTCTGCAGGGTGAAACACACATAATAATGAATTTTCTTTTGGGTTTGTTTTGTTTTGTTGTTCTTGTTTTGTTTTATAAAGCTGTCTGATACACCACACTATATAGCCAAGTGAGAGCCAGGAATTAGTCCTAAATAAAACACGTGAGCAAAAGAAGCTTATTTAAAGCCAAAGCTATAATTAAAAATCATAATTGCCACCTGATTCTGGAGACCTCTGAACTCCTTAAGCAAATCTTTATGGCAGGGGTGTCAAACTTACTGTCCGTGGGCCAAATCCGTGCCTCCACTTTGTTTTATCCAGCCTGGCACCTTGTTTCTATCCAGTGACAGCACCAAGTTCCTTGCCCCTATGCTCCTGCCAGTGCCGGTCACGTGTGCAGCGTGTGAGACATGTTATGCTGCAGGGGCACTAGAACAGCAGGAGCTGTGAGTGTTGACACTCCTGCTTTACAGTGTTGAAAGCTAAGGAAATTAAAAGTTTTCTGAGACCCTGCTGTTTTCCTTCAGATAAGCCCAATGCTGCCCTAGCGTAAACTTGCAGTTCTGTCATTGTATTCTGGCCATTTTTCCAGTTTAGGCTCCATGTCTTTTTGTTTCTGCACCTTGTGTTACACCAGCAGAGCTGCCTGCACAATTAGCACTGTGAATTCCCTCTGGAAACTGATCCACGTAGGAAAAAAATAGTGTGGAGAGTCATGGATTTCTTCCCCTCCCCACCCTTCATTTGATTCTCTTCTCTGACTCACCCCATGACCAGGTTTGGGCAAAAGGTGGGAATGAGCGGCTAGATAAGGTAAATTGTGAAGCAGCGTTTACCACTTATTGCGTTAAGGTTTCTTGATCAATCAAGATGATATGACGGTGCAGTGCAGAGGACAGCTGGGCTGATAAGCAGTCTGCTGCAACCAAGCTCTTTTCACTGGCTCTGGCTGCTGCCTTCTGCTGCTTCCCTTGTGCTTTCTGTGGTGATGGCTTCATCACTCAGTGAGGTAGCTTAGCTCACTAAAATGGCAGAAAATTATTTTCTTTGTATATGGATATATTTTTACTTCACTGGGTGGGTTACTGTTGTAATATTAGCTTTCCAGTATTGCTGGCTGCCTCATCCAAGTGACTGCACACCTTTGGCCCACACAGGGTGGGAGAGGGAAGAAGACTGGAGGTGGAGAAGTTGGTGGGACCAATGGGAAGCTGCACTGGCAAAGGGCAGCATGAGCTAATTGTGAAACACCAGTCCGTGAACCTACACCTTGCTCATTTCAGCTTCCGATTGGGCTCCAAGCTTGAACCGGGTCCAGCAGCTGGCAGAGTCTCACTGAGAAGGCCAGCTCAGAGCTCACGTTGTGTCTACCAAGGTCTGTGTGCACTCATAATGTGCGGCGGACTCTTAAATGACTCAGCTTGCTGGTCGGAGCGTTAATGCAGAAAGCAGAGGAGCGGGGTTCAGCCTGAGGGTGTTTAGGACCATGCAATCTGGCTGCTGGCAAGTTCAGAAACTGAGTAAAGGATGGCAGGGTTCTGGGAGGGAGTACGGTAGCAGCCGTACTGTAGCTGTTGAAACTAGGAGGAGGAAATCCTAGATTTTGGCTTCTCCAAGCGGTTGTTTCAGTGTTTTATCCCATTTCAGGCCTGGGGAAAAAATCTGCATAAATGGGTTTGACTGCTAGGGCTAGGAACTAATGCTACACTCAGTGGCGTGACAGCTGAATTGCACAGCCTTCCCATTTTTCTGTTCTTACTGTGCCCCATGAGTCTTCAGGTCTTCAGTTCTTTTCCTTCTCCTGCCTAGCTGACAGAAGAAAAATGAATCTTCTTTAGTCCAAAGCCAAGAGATAAGAGCTGTTCTCCAGGGACTAGGGATGTGAGTTTGGACCTTCTGGGTGATGCTGGGCTTGGGCTCTTTGTGATGAGGATAAGTGCTGTTACTGCTGGGCCTTTTTGTAGCCTAAACTCTAGGACAGGTAGGAGTTAAGACGCTCTGGGCAAGAACCATATCTTTTGTGTAAAGAAACTTGAATGCTTGCATCAGATTTCCTGAATCCCAGTGTTGGAAAGCTAAGGTATTGCGGCTTTTAAATAGGCTGCAACTAAGTTTAAATGTTACACGTGCAGTGATAAGAGATTGCTCATGCCTGAAAGGCAGGTTTTGTCCTCGAGTTTTTTAGCTCAGCTCTTTTGCCCCATTCATTCGCTGTTAGTGTCTCTATAACTTGACTGATTGCACTTTGAGCCAGTTCAGATTACAGAAATCTCTTTCGAACTGGATATTTTTTGCTCAGGATAGTTTTATGAGATCTCAGTAAGTTGACTAAGTTCAGATGAGCACTGCAGCTGGTTCAAGGAGGAGGAAAATATGTCTGAGTTCACAACATCCCCTTTCAGTGACAACAAGGTGTATGAATGGGTCCAGTGTTTATGCATGTGTAAGTTTTGGCAGCAAAGTGTAAAACTGCTTACAGAATCACAGAATCATTTAGGTTGGAAAAGACCTTTAAGATCATGGAGTCCAGCTGCAAAGCTGCCAACTCCACCACTAAACCATGCCTCTAAGCATCACATCTACGCGTCTTGTAAATACCTCCTGAGCAAGTACCTTTTAGTGAAGGGTTGGAGCACTGGAGTGCAAGCACAGTGCAACATTTTAAATGTACCTAAGTGTTATCGTTGTCACTCCACCCTCAGATTTTGTTGAAACTAAGACACTAAAAAATATCTTTTAAAGGTACTTCAGTTTGTGGCACCTTTTGCACACAGGTTTTCAAGGGTTGGAGTTGTTTGTCTCACCACAACAAAACACTTTCCACACAGGCATCTCAATTGAGGAGTGCAAAGAAAGCCATGAGCACTGGAGCTTCACTTGAAAAAAAAGGACACTGAAGCAGTAAGTTGCCACCAGTCATGCCCTTCACTGTTTGTGCTCTATTGCATAGATCTTATTTTAATTGCACCTTTTTACTGCATTAGTTAGGGGTGAGGTAATAAGGCGATGGCTTATTGCTTGACTTCACCTTGAGGTAAAACATTTAGGTGCCTTGCACCACACACTTATATATGAAAGTGAAACTTGGAAAGAAATTCCTCAAGTTTACATTTTCTTATAGGTCAGGAGTATCAAACTCACGACTCCTGCTGTTCACCTGCTCCTGCAGCGTAACGTGCGTCACACGCTGCACACGTGACTGGCGCTGGCAGGAGCACAGGGGCAAGGAACTTGGCGCTGCCAGTGGGTAGAGACATGGTGCCGGGCTGGATACAACAAGGTGGAGGGCTGGATTCGGCCCCGGGGCGGTGAGTTTGACAGTTTGACAGTTATAGAGTTATCTTCCCAAATGCAACCAGAGAGCTCAGTTTAACCCCCAAGTCTGTGCACAGGGTCAGTTTGAGGAAGAGTCAGTGCCTCCTGTCCCTTCCCTGTTAATAAAGGGGCAGCAACTGAGTTAGCAACCGCATCTCACTTCTACCTCTATTTGAAATCTCACCATGCCTTGTGGACAAGTCAGAATAGAGAATGCCATCAGACACTGTTGAGTTTGCCTTCCTCGCTTTATTTTCTCTGTTCCACAGGCCCTGACCTACTGGAAGAGTTGCCCAGCTTCTTGGTGAGCCCTACCTTTTCTGGAGGATAAAGATCTCTAGACTGATACTCTACCACTGGCAACCTCAGGGATAGGCTCTGGAAATCGACTTGTCTTCGATCTGTCCTCATGTCCTCTCCTCTGGGATGCATGGAGTGATTAGCTTCTTTCTGCTTTCTTGTTCTTATTTCCTATAAGGACCTAGTAATAGACCCTTGTCTGAAATGCCACCTATATTTTAAAACATCTTTTAAACAAACATATCTTCCTTCTTTATGATGGTTACTTAAGGTACTGTGTTTTGGAGTTTAAGGATTTTACATATTCTTTCCCAAAAAAAAAGCATGTTTTTGGTAATCTTCTAACTTGTGAATGGCTTTGGGTCTTTTGAGAACAAATTTTTGACTCCCGGATTACTGAGAAAAAAAAGTCACTTCTTGGAATTTTTATCTTTAATACAAGATACCACTGGGCAGCAGAGGGCCTACACAGTGTCTTTCTATGTCAGTGTGAAAAAGAAAGGCTGCAACTGCTAGGTTTGAGCATCCTAAACTGGGATTGCCACTGTAAGTTCTTCTCAAGCTACATCCCTAAACAAAAGTTGCTAGGATACCACTTGTGGGATGCACAAATAATACTGAGTTTGAATGCCTGAAACTGATTTTTTTACTCACATTTTGTTATAAAATGGTTACATTTTATTTGAACATACGATATATAGCTTGTTCTGTTTATCTGCTCCCATATAAAGCTTCGTTATTAATTTTTTTGAGCTTACAGTAGTATTAGGATATGTTTCTTCTGGGTAAAAACAAGTTGTTGTTATTTGACTGGATTGCCAGCACGGTGAGTTACTTTAGCTGGCAACAGTATCACTGGATCTTCAAGCGTGTCCTTCTGCTATTTTTAAGCAATAGACTTAACGAATCGTGAATATGCGCCATGCACCTTATTCTTTCGTGCTGTTGATATGCACAAGACTACGAGCAGCCTCGTTTTTAGATAAAAATAGAATGTTTACAGTATGATTATTGAACAGTTTTTAACTGAAAAAAAATACCTGCAGTGGGACAGAATTTGTTTTGCGTGTTCAGAAACAACAGGATGTGCTGCTTCTGCTCTGCAGTTGTTGCCTCTCACTCCTAGGCCATTTGTATGCAAGTTTCTGTCCCCTCTTCCCAGCTGGAATAGCTGGACTTTCCTGTTGATTGGCTCTCTGCACAGTGTCGTCAGTGGGGCGTTAATATTGGGACAGGAGTGCTACATTTTAACCAGAGGCTGGTTGTCTCCTTTCTCTTTGTGCATCTGAACCCTTGAGTACTGCTTTACTCAGACTTACAGCGTGTAGGGTAGAGTAAGTATGTTCTCTGTTTGGGTTTGAGTCTCTGCACTCAGTTCCGAGCTACTTGTAAGATAATGCTGTAGTATGTGTAGATCAACTTATTATTGATAAAATAGGCCTTAAAGTCATTATTTAATTAAAACTGTCCATGGACGGCGCTGGAAGCATGCTTGTTTGGGTTAACTTTAGTGTAGGAGATAGCTGCCTGCTGCAAGATAATTTTAATTCTTTTGTATTGTATTCTTTATCCTGGGTCTTTGTCTAATTCAAATGTTCATTGTAACCAGCCCGTTATTCTTTTATCCCGTCTTTTTGTTTGAATTGTGATGTAAAAGAGGTTTAGCATAACTTGGTGTTCCAAATATGTATAGCATAACTGGTAATTTTTAGCCCAATGTGTTTTCTTTTTTATTGCAAGTAATCCCAGAGTTTTGTAATTAAAATATCTCTGCAACTTTGCAACATTTGTATTTTGTCAAACACTGTTGATTAGAAAGCTATTGATCTCAGCCTGAAACTACAATTAAACTTTAACTCCACTGTGTTCAGTTCATAGGGAACAACTCAGTGTTAATTTTCTGCATTTTACCCTTCTTTTCATGTTTATTTTGCCTTTATTCTGGCTGGATGTTTTGCCTAAAAGTATCACAGCATAACAAATCTTTGCTTCATTAATGGATTAACACACATTAGCAAATGGCATAGGAAGACCTTCTAAAACCCATTGGATCTGAAGTTTATTACAGAGGACTTGGATTAAAAAAATCAGGCTCACCATACACATTGCCTGATGCCGTCAGAGCAGAAACCATTTCCTGCATAGTCCAGGTCATCAGGAAGGATGAGTTTTCTCCAGGGTCAGAGCTATCTGAGCAGTTTTAGTCAAGGCAAGTCGTAGCAGCTCACCTGGGGGAGAGGCATGTGTCCCTGCCTTGTCAGTTGGCTGAAAATCTGCTTTCTGTCGTGTCTTTTTGCTTTTCCGTTAGAAATCTGTGGGTGTTTTTTTCTTTCCTTCTGTTTAAGATGTGATTTGTGCTAGTCATCCTCTCTTGTCCTCCTGCAAAGGAGGAGCTCACAGAGGAGTTCTGATTTCCCGCTGTTCTGGGAAATGGAGCTGTCATCTGCGTGTGTTCAAGGTGCATCATATGTCAGGAGGGGTTTCTCTGAGGTTGCCTTGGGAGGCACTGTCGGCATCAGCAAGCGCAGGTCAATGACCAGTCACTTAATGGAAGAGGCACAGGGAGCGACCAAGGGTTGCCTGTTACGTGTGTCAGGATTACAACAGGGAGCCTGGTTGTTCCCTAAAACTCTTATCTGGGCAATGTTCCTCCACCCCCTAGATGAATGGGAGGGGATTCGTACCGCAGAGGGACACATTGGATGTTGTTGCTGGTCATGCAAAGTCCTTTAAACAAATTGTGCCATTTTCCACATGAACATAATTTTGTTTATTCTCATTAGTTAAAATGCTTTAAGCCACATTTTGTAGGTTTGATTTTTAGTTTGCATATGTTACGATTCAAAGCTTTTAGATTTTTTTTTCTACTTAGTGCATGCTGCACTTGGGCTTAGGACTACCTGTTAATTTGTAGCTGCTCGTTTTCTGCTCCTCTGAATGGTTTCTTCAGGGACTGTTTGACTTCTGTGAACAACACTCACTTTAACCAGTATGGTTGCATTGTTTTTGTGTGGCATTTATATATGGGTGGACTGATGTGACTCTTAACAGCTTATTCTTTGACTAGCTTAGGAGGCCAGCCTTTGCTTTTCAAGGACCTCCAACTAGCTAAATAAATATGTACTTATTTTATGCATTGATTTACTACTTTCTGAATTCCAGTGGGTTTTTTTCAGTGTAAGTGAACTCTTCAATTCCCTTGCTAGTTGTGTGGCATCATTGTTGGGATGGTGGTTCTGAGGTGTTGTACATCAATGAATATGTAGCGTATACACATAGAAGTAAACATAACTTGAAAAGCAAAGGACAGCTTTCAAAGCTGCTCAAAGTTAAAATGCAATATTAACGTTAATCCAGTGTGTGTAAGTTATGTGTACACACAGGGGAGGGCAAAACATCCATTTTTGTGACCACGTTTTTTCCAAACTGCTGAATAGGTTTTGGACAGTTTAAAATTATAATTGCAGCCTTCATTCATACACCTTACTTTCCCCTGGCCAAGAGAGCATTAAAGTGTTTTTCTAAAACTCAGTAGAATGGGAAAGAGAGGGGTGGATGTCGTGCAGTACCTTGTCAAAGTGACCTCCTTTTTTAATGGCACCTGGTCTTCTCTGTTGTTTGCCTTGTGGTTGTTCTCTCCAAAGGAAAGCCGGAGCTGGAAGTTGATTTCACTGACTCACTGCTCTTAGCCTTTCCTCTTCGTGAAGTATTTAGAGCTCTTTTAGATATTACCTCTAAAAACTCTTAAGTGGTGCCATTCAGCTCCCTGACAATGTAATACTGTGTTCGTACCATTTGTTCGTCAGAAGTGCTTTGCCCTTTGCAGGCTTGGATCCTCCAGGAATTTCTATTGGTTATAAATCACAGCCCAGTCACTCATCAGGGTTTTTTTCTGTATCACAGACTTCTCATGTAATCCTGAATGGTTGCCAATCTGACTGAAGGAAAACCAGGATGGATTGCTCTGCAGGTTACTTCTGCGTTCTGGAGCACTTAAGTCTTTGATGCGTAGTTTGTATCACATCTGGTTAAGTCAGTTATCCATTTTCATGTACATATCTCTCTTCTTTTTCCTTTTTCTTTCTAAACCAGGGGTGTCAAACTCACGGCTCCCACCATTCTCCTGCTCCCACAGCGTAACGCACATCACACGCTGCTCACGTGACCAGCGCTGGCAGGAGCATAGGGGCAAGGAGCTCGGCACTGCCACTGGTAGGAACAAGGTGCCGGGCTGGATAAAACAAGGTGGAGGGCTGGTTTCGGCCTGCAGGCCGTGATTTTGACACCCGTGCTCTAAACCAACAAACCCCTTATTGAAATACTGTTGTGTGAAACAAAAGTGACATTCACCTCTGTGATGAGTTGCATTGCACCCAGCACTTAAAACTGTGGTCTGTGAAGCTCTTGCTTTCCTAACCTCACTCACCTAATTCTGGCTGTTTTGCTTGTGTTCTGGTTTTACACAGACTAATGGCTGACCGGGTGCTTGTGATTGGCAGTGGAGGGAGAGAGCATGCGCTGGCATGGAAGTTGGCCCAGTCCACACATGTAAAACATGTCTTTGTTGCCCCAGGAAATGCAGGAACAGCTGACAATGGAAAAATTTCCAATTCAGGTAAAAAGAAAAAATACCATTTTTAAATTTGGTAATTCAACAAGGCGACTATTCCATTCGTCCATCTGTTAATGTGAGAAGATTATTATTGTCATTATTACCTCTATTTGTTTAAGGTTCTAGACATGTGAAATTAATTATCTAGATGCAATTAAGAAGAAAATACAGCTGAGCAAAGCGCTGTGCAACTACCACTCATTTTATATGATATCAGTTATGATAGCTGATTCTTTGGGTTTGGGAGAGGAAGATGCAGCTAAAACCCCATCTATCTAATGCTCTGGCAATACAGCTCAGGATAGCTGCTGTGGTCCCTTTCTCCCAGCAGTCTAGCAGGAAAGAGATGATGGCTTCTCTTCATATGCACTGCAGGTCAGCAATGGTTGGTGAACAGCTGAGAAGTGCCTGCAGCAAATGGCAACACCTCTAGAAGAGCAGCAGAGCTTTAAGTACTAAATTTACTACTGTGTTCGGAGAAGTTTGTTGAAGCCCTGTCATCCCTGCAACCTTTGATAAGAGTACTTTCTCACCTAAACTGTTCAGCTTTAGAAGAATACTTGTTTCTTTGTCTTAGTGATCTTAAGAAGTTAACAGAATCGTTAAACATTTCTCTCTTAGTACTGACTGCCTGTTTTGAGCTCCTAGCTTAACATGTTAAACCCTGACCTGGCTGTAATTGAAACTAATCATAGTTATTAGTTTTGAGAAATCAAGCTTAAGGTATTTCAAATTGAGCATTCAAAATCATGTGCTGTGTTTGAAAAAAATCCTGGTCTAAGGTGCTTCCCTGGAGACACAGAGTGAATCACTACAAAATCAGGGGTAATTACTCAGAGATTCCTGTCCTGTGTCCCTTATATAACAGACCCTGAATTACGTACTTTAAACAACCGATGTAAGTTTCTGTTTCCAAACGCATGGTAACATATGGAATTAAAGTTAACATAATGTGCATGTGAACATGAATTATATACCTGAGTTTTCTGCATTCGTATTGGTATGTGAGCAAAATCTTTTTTTATGTTACCGTCTCATGTGGAAACATGAATCCCGTCAGGTTCTCGTACAGCAGGTAATTATCGTATTTAATTGCACTGGAATGCATAATTACAGGCTGTTTTAATAACTTTGTCCGTAATTTCTTTGACGAGTCACTGTATCCTAAGTAGTTTTTGTTCTGTTTGGTTCCTGAGGAGAGGCCCCAAGGAAGAACCTGACAGGAAAGTCATACATTTCCTTCTCAGCCCAGAAAGTCAAACAAAAATCATTACCCTTGTGCAAAATGGAGTCAATTCCAGTCTGTATGGGCTGCAGAGTGTTCATTTCAGTATTTTTTTGCAAGCAGTGTCTTTTAAAAACTGCAGCACTTTTCTCTCAATCTGTTATTCCATTAAAAAATACAGCACCCTCAACAGTGGAAAATACTTGAGCATGTGCATAATAATGCTCGAGCTAGGTCCATGACATCTACCATGTGTACTAAAATGGTTTTTTCTAGACTGTGGCCTCAGATGCGTTTTGGGACAGCCAAGCGGGAGGTGGGAAGAATCTAGAATTTGTGAAGAGTTTGACTTCTTTGTCTTTTAAGGAAACAATTTATCTTACTTGCTCAGGCATTTTAGTCCTGCCACTGGGGTCTAGATTTTAATTCAGGGGAAAAAATGTAAAACAGCTTTACAGAAGCATGTGAGCCCTGTTATAGTGTGTGAGCCTGAGTAACAATGTCTGTGAAACTGCTACCATTGTTTCTGGGATTTTGGTGTAATCAAGATTTAAGTTTGAAAGTTCATCCTCCCATCAGAGTTCGTAAGATTGCCTTTTAATACCATTGGAACTCTGTTTCTTAGATGATTTCTGAGGAATATAAAAGTGAGCTTAAAATGATAAATAACTTTAAATCCTTCAAACTTTGCCCATATCTTAAGTAATAAAAAATTCATGGTTAATTTGAATTAGTAATTGTTTCTGACAGTAAAGATGGGTTTAGGTTGAGTGAGTAAATAAAGTTTTATATTCAATTTATGTTTAATTAACAGGGAAGTTTTGGTGCCAGAAGCATACAGAAAGGCTTGCTGAATCCAGAGATCTGCATATGCATGTCTATGGACTTTAGTATCCTGACACCTTCTCAGTGTAATTTATGCTCCTAACATTAAGGTCTGGCTTTGAAAACCTTGGTCCAAGGTCCTTCTGTCTCGTTCTAAAGGATTTAGCTGTCATTTTGAGAAATGAAACATAGCTACAAGAATGTCCCCTTTTAGTCTATATCCTGGAAAAAAATGATATTTCGGGAAAAGTTAGTATTACATATTAACAATGTGATTTATTCCTTTCCATTTGTTATTGGGACATTTCCACATCATGTAAATCTTGCACCATATTCACTGTTGGTATCACTAGTAGATCAGACCTGCGGCAAGACAAATTGGGATGGAAAGTGCAATCATCTTAAAGCTCTTTCCTTTCCCTGCTCCCCTTCACATGGATTAATCTCACAGGGAACAGGGACTGTCGCTCTTCAGTGGCCCTCCAGAGCTCCCACTCTCCTCAATCAGGTTCTGCTGTTCTCCAGCTGCTTTCACAACAGTCCCATGGGACTGAGAGACATTTTTGACCTTTATGTTAATCAATATTTAAAGCCAAGTGTGCTATGCTTTTGGTTTTGCCCTCTTGTGAGCCAGAAGTCGGTTGGCATGAATTGCGCATGAAAGTCAAAGGGCTTTGCTTCTAGACATTAGGAAAAATTTCTTCACTGAAAGGGCTGTCAGGCACTGGCACAGCTGCCCAGGGAGGTGGTTGACTTACCATCCCTGGAGGCGTTTAACAGACAGGTAGATGAAGTACTCAGGGATGTGGTTTAGTAGTGGACAGGTACAGTTGGACTCCATGATCTCAAAGGTCTTTTTCAATCAGATGATTCTATGATTCCTTACTTACAGATGCTGGTGGAACAAAATAATTGAGCTGTTAAGTAGGTATCAAGTAGGTAATTTTTGTTAGTGTTCAGTCTGTTTTTTCCCCCTGCTCCACCCAAATATGGTATGTCTGCAACAAAAAAGTTGGTGTCAGGTAGCTGATTTATGCCATCTCTTAGACAGAAAAGACTGCTTCTCTTGTGGAAACAGGGGATTTACTCATACAGGATGCCAGGAGTGCAGTGAGCAACGACACAAAATTGTGTCAGTTTGTCCAGCAGAAGCTGCTGTATCACAACCTCTCCTTTCCCTCTCATCTCTTCCCCAGAACCTAGCTGGAGGAGACCATCAGCTCCTGACATGCTTGCCTGTACAGTCACTAACAAGAGATCACAGACAAAACTTGAAGCTGCAACGAGGTTCTGTGATGGGCTCTACCCTGCTCACTTTGCCAGCTTTGTGTGCCCTGGGGTGTTTGTCCCCTCCCCACAGGGTCATTCAGTCAGCTCTGGGCTGTACTCACTGCTTTTTTGGCTCTCCCTGGGTTCATGTTCCCGGCCTCTGTAGACTTTGGATTTATTTATTCTTGATAAAAGCAGTGGAATTGCATCGCCTTTACGTAAATTTTTTATCATGAGACTTGACATTATTGTCTTTTGTGCAAGCATTTTATTTCATTTACAGTTTTTGGCATTCCATATATGGTCATATTAAATATTTGTTTATGAGAAGATAGAAGTCATAACAACTCAAGACCAAATGTCCTTACCCATCATTATAGCACCTGCCCTGAGTTCAGACGAATGCAGTGCTGTCAAACTCACGACCCGTAGGCCGAATCCGGTCCTCCACCTTGTTTTATCCAGCCAGCACCTTGTTCCTACCTGGCGGCAGCGCCGTGCTCCTTGCCCCTGCGCTCCTGCCAGCACTGATCACGTGTGCAGCATGCGATGTGCATTACGCTGCAGGAGCAGAAGAAAGGTGGGAGCCGTGAGTCTGACACCTCTGGCCTGATGTAAGAAAAAATGTTCGGAATCCCCTTTGTTTCAGTGGGGTCACTTTAGTGCAGGAATTTTTAGCTGGCTCTAGAGAAATAAGGAAAAAGGAAAAGAAAGCTGTTGTAATTCCACCACGATCCACCATGATCCATCTGTTTCTGTCTCCTACACCTTGCTGGCATGAACATATTTAAAGCTTCATAGTGACTCTACTCAAGGAGGAGAGTGGCTGAAAAAGACTTGTATGTATTTTTGCTAGTGAGTTATTTTTCACTTCAGTCCTTGATCATGCTTCTTGTGCTGGCAAACAGGATTTTCCTAGTGATGAGACCTATTTGCTGTATGGCAGTGTAAGGGAAACCAAAACCTTTTTTTTCACCTTCAAGATCAAAGCAGATTGACAGCATGTGTCAAACTGCAGCCTTTGTGGGGGGGTTTGATGGGGTTTGGTCTAAGCCTTGAGTGTAAGTCTGTCTGTTAGAGTGTACCTCCCTCTTCCAGATTCACAATGATGTGCCGTTCAAGAATGTGAGGCTGGAGAAAATGCTGCTTTGACATTACGTGATAAATAAGTGGTACACAATAGTAGTGAATGCAGTCTGACCACCCTTTTGTGTCTCCAACAGCTGTTTCAGTCAGCAATCATGCTGCACTTGCCCAGTTCTGCAGAGATCAAGAGATCAGGCTGGTTGTGGTTGGTCCAGAGGTTCCTCTTGCTGCTGGTAAGAGAAAGCAAGCTGAAAATCATAGCCTTTGTAACTTAGGAAGAAAAGTAAATTTTAGTCCCTGTCTTCTGTGCACCGCTTAGTGGTATCTGAGTGTCTCCAGTAGGAAAAAAAGCAGATCCTCTGTGCCGATTTAAGGCCAATTGGGATGGAATCTTGAGCATCCTGGTCTGGTGGGGGAAGTGTTCCTGCCCATGGCAGCAGGGGCTGGAACTGGACGGGCTTTAATGTGCCTTCCAACCCAAATCGTCCTATGTTTCTGTGATTCTATGATTTCCCTGAAATTCAGGGTTGTGCTGCAATGAGAATGAATTTTTGAAGGCTGTTTTGTGAGCAATATAACAGTTAAAGTGTCCTTAAATGTTCAGTTTCTTTTTAAGTGCTTGGGATTACTGAAAGAGTCATCATAGCATTCTCACATAGGAGCCTTAACCAAAATTTTTATTTTCCTATGGAGTTGAAATTTTTTTTTAAATAATAATTGTTTGAGACTTGGTAAAAAGAATTTATAAACATGCTATAATAGTTCTAGTTTAACCTTTTATATGATTAACAATTATCGTCGCAAAAGACTAATGTCAACTTTTTAGTTGAAATCTATAATGAAACAGGGTGGGGATTATTACCTCTTACCAAATGCAACAGATCTCAGCCACAGACACTGCAGGGTTACCTGTTCCTTATTACACCAAAGAATGCATCTAAGGCCCTTCTGGTAAAATAGGCACTGGATAGATATATATGACTTATTATTCCTGACATACTTGTTCCAACGAATTGGTGCATCTGTAAGCTTGGACTACCTGATTCCTATAAATCATCTGGTGATTTATAACATTTTCTTTTGCGTTGTCGATTTTAGGAATTGTTGATGACTTGACAGCAGCTGGAGTAAGGTGTTTTGGTCCAACAGCAAAGGCAGCTCAGCTGGAATCCAGTAAGAGCTTTACCAAAGCCTTTTTGGATCGTCATGAGATCCCAACTGCGAGATGGAAATCTTTTACTGATCCTAAAGCAGCGTGTAGCTTTATTAACAGGTAAAATTCTTTCCATTTTAGAAATATTTCCTTTTTACTGCCATGTGCATTGTGCTAGGTATCCAAAAAAAGTAGTCAAATGATTACTAATGTATCGATATTTTCGCCTGTGATAGAACATCTGTAAAAGTTTTAACCTAACATGAAATACCACAGTGCAATAAGTCTGATAATTAAATGGTTCTTATTTATTGCTCTGAAATGAAGTTCAGTGTTCAGTTTATAGGAGAATATAAGACAAGTGTTTTTTTTTTTTAAATTGCCTACGATGGAAACCCAGCTTACAGTCTGATAGTTATATGTTCTGCCTTCTGCTCAGCAAGTGACGATGTACTCAGAATATAATTCAAGTGACCCAAAACCAATACAAGAGTAAATTATTAAACGGAAAGCAATGTTTGAGACCGGTAATAAAATTCAGTGGTGGGGAAAAATCAGGAAGCAGAAATCCTTCACAGGCACATCAGAACAAAAGAAGCTTGTTTTTCATAACTATGGAATCATAGAATGGTTTGGGTTGGAAGAGACCTCAAAGCTCATCCAGCTCCAACCCCCCCTGCCATGGGCAGGGACAATTCCCACTAGACCAGGGTGCTCAAGGCCCCATCCAGCCTGGCCTTGAACACTTCCAGGGAGGGGTCATCCATAGCTTCCCTGGGCAACCTGTGCCAGTGTCTCACCACCCTCATTGGGAAGAATTTCTTCCGAATGCCTAATCTAAATCTTCCCCTTTCCAATTTAGAGCCATTCCCCTTGTCCTATCACTACTTGCCCTGGTAAAAAGTCCCTCCCCAGCTTTCCTGTAGCCATTTCAGATACTGGAAGGCTGCTATAAGGTCTTCTCAGAGCCTTCTCTTCTCCAGGCTGAACAAGCCCAACTGTCAGCCTGTCCTCATGGCAGAGGTGCTCTAGCCCTTGGAATATCTTCATAGCCCTCCTCTGGACAAGTTCCAACAGTTCCATATCCTTGCTGTGCTGGGGATTCCAGGATCATATTTTTGTGTAATTCCTTAAGGTAAAATGGTTGCTATGAAAACTGATACTATTTTGATCTTTCAACTGTTGGAATGTTCAAAATGCTTACAAAAATATTTGCAATACAGAGTGTTTACTGTTGAATCTCTCTTCTCTGTCTTTGAAGTGCAAACTTCCCTGCTTTGGTTGTAAAAGCTAGTGGCCTGGCAGCTGGCAAAGGAGTAATCGTGGCTTCCAACAAGGCAGAAGCTTGCAAAGCTGTTACTGAAATCATGCAGGTGAGTAGAAATGTCATGCAGTAACTGGAGGAAGTCGCACTCCAAATAAGTTCTTAACCATTTCAGAGTCTCAAAGATATTTTTTATTTGTACGTGCTAGGAAATTGGCTAAAACCACATCAAATGTTTTACCCATTATTTGGGTAGCTATGAGGCTCAGTCATATTTATTGCTTGAGGCAGGCTACTTTTTCTAGGCGTAGTTCCTGTAGGCTAAAATAAAATCATTCTTAGTGAAAACCCACACTTACTTCCATTTGAATTTCCTTTTTTTTTCCCCTTCCATTTCAGACTGCTGCCATCAAACACATACGACAGGGCTGTAATACTAGCAGTGTGATTGAGCTGGATCTTGATGAGCAACATCTGCTTTAGGACTCCAGTCACACGGCAGTTAAATGTGTAGTAAAATTCCAGTGGAATTATTTCATGTTAAGTATACATTTAAGTAGCATATTCAATAAATATGTTAGGGCAATCAAAATCTGAAGAGAAGCAAAATGAAGTAGTTAGGAACATAGAGCTGGAAAATAAGATACATACAGGTCATGTCCTCAGCTGGTGTCAGCAGCACAGCATCTTACAATGCAGCAGAGCTATGCTGAGTCACAGCTGATGTTATCTGACATGCTTGAATTTCAAGAGTCAGGATATAGGGTCTGCACTCACGTTCTGTTATCAGTGTGTGTGTGGTTATTGGACAAAAAAGGTCTTAATATGTGGCCTAATGTCTTGAACAAAACAGCGGGTGTGAGGAAGTCTTATGTACCCACAAAATTATCTTGTCAGTGTGAGCTGGTTGTTTTTAATTGCCTAAACATGCAGTCAGTGTTCAGACATTGCATTGGAATGTGAAAGTATTTCCCCCTTACAATACCATCCATAGAATTACACTTTCTTCTAAAGTAGAAGTTCAAACTATAGACTTGACAGTCATTGTTTTTAGTTTCAGTACCATATGTACAAACTGCAGAAGGCAGAGCGTGAGGAACTGCCCAGTAGGTCGAATATATCATCTGCAATTTAGAAGTATTCAAGCATAAAAACTGTATTTATTTAAGAATAATCAGAAAAGAGGAACAAAGATTTTACCATTGCTGGCATAACCAGGGTGGAGAATGGATTAATGGTCTCAAAACTGTGCTGTATTGTTTTTGCTATCTGTTCTTGTTGCATTTTAAATGGTTTTAAATATCTGAAACGGAACTAAAGAGATTTTGGTTTTACTGTAGGATAAGACTTTTGGCACAGCTGGAGAAACTGTTGTTGTTGAAGAACTTCTTGAAGGAGAAGAAGTTTCTGTAAGTGTGCATCTCACTGTAACACTTTGATTATACTTGTTCTAAACTATTTAAGTAACACTGCATAATTACCTACAGCAGGGATGTGTGTGGTTTTATTACTTAAATTACAACCAGTTATCTGTTGAAAAATAAAACTGTATTAATTAAAGACATCTATGTTAAGAACCAAACTTCCTGCAGTCTGTTAAAATAATTCAAATTAAGTAAAAATAACTCAAACAGTAATCAACTATTGCCACATAGCAAAAAAATAAAACCTTAAAAATTTTGAGTGACATTGAGTGTGCATTTCTGTGTTGTGATTTCTCTGAACAGCAAAGATAGTGATAAGATGTCCCTTCCCTTCCACACTGCTACCTCTTCACTACTGTTTGCCTTTGATTCAGTTGTACTACTTACCTGTTTGTGAAGCTACAACTTAAAGAAATCAAAGAAATCAAAGAAATCAACACCACCACCTTGCATATTTTCTCTCTTCTGGTTTAGAGCCCAGTGCCATTTGAATCAGTGCAAGTCACAGGATGGTGAAGTGCAAGGAAAGGAGTGCTTGAGAGTAAGGGAATATAAATTGAACTATATCATGAGGGATCAGTCAGCTCTTTTGCAGCAAGGAAATAAACAACTCAATGCAGGTGCAGGCAGGAACCTCTTTAACCAGTTTTCGTTGCCAGAGATGTAGAAGGGCACCGAGGGACAGAGGACCTGGAACCAGAGGCTGTTGAATGTTTTGACAGTGTTGGGTCACTCTGCAAATCTAAACCATTTTAAGCTGGTTCAGCTCCTTTGTTTAAGAAAGTAAATCTGATGTAAATTAACAGAGCGTGAAGGAGAAAGAGAGAATTAGAGCCGAGGTTTTGAGGTGGCAGGGCAACTTGACACCTGCATCAAACAAAATAGAACAGCCAAGTACCAGCTCGGGTTCCCGAGTCCTGGAGCTAGAATTGGCTTATGCTGAATGATTTGAACATTCATTTTGGAAGTGGTGGTAGTTTTAAAGTGAGCGATTTTATCCAACTGTTGCTAATTTTTGCATAGTCTGGTTTTCTGCCCAATATGCAGAAATCAGACGTGTAGATATTGGTCGTCCTTATTCCTTCTTGGTTGGCTTGATCTTTTTTAGGAACTAAGGAGTTATCCAGATCTTAGTTCTCTGGTGGAAAATATGTAGTGCTTTTAATCAGTCCTTGAAATACTGGCAAACTTACTGTACTATAACACAGTAATATAAATACACAGTTTAAAGGGGTTGTTTTTCTATGATGACTGACAAGAATGAAGAAAGTGTACTGCTTGTCTTGCCTGGCAAAATAATTCACCTTCCATAAATTACTGTAGTTTTCATTATATTAATATTTTGGCATTTGGGGGGTTTGTAGGGGAATTCTTGCTTGTTTTGGAATTAGCATTATAAAATGTTTTAGGGACTACTAGCAGTAGTCCAGACAGTGAACATCATCATCCAGTTACAGGAGATGCCAGCAGGCTTGTTGTTATGAAGATATTCAGAATAAAAGCATCTGCTATATAGGTAATTTATAAATAGTTCAAAAGTAAATAGTTTTATCAACAAGGAAAAGGAAATATTTGAAGGAATATAATGTCTTCCTTCCAGGGTAGGGGGTAGGAAGGGGGAGGGAAGAACTAGCTTCCATCATAGGATCATAGAATCACAGAATCGTAGAATGGTTTGGGTTGAAAGGGAGCTTAAATATTATCTAGTTCTAACATGGAGCACTTTAATTTTTTTGGTAACCTTTTAAGTATTTCTTTTCAGTACAACTACTGATATTATGTTATTTTTTGTGTTATAGTAAAGGTAATTTCTGTAGGGAGGGTCATACAAAACGAGGCACTGCTTCCTGAGGGAAAAGGGAAATGTTTAGAATGCTGTAGTTTGTAGAGACAGAATTTATACTCTTAAATATCCATTTGCAACATTGAAAATCAAATATATTTGTACTTTTTGCTCTTTAATTTTAATCATACACCAGAGTTTTAATTTTTCTCCTTATTTTCTAGTGCTTGTGTTTTACCGATGGCATCACAATTGCTCCCATGCCTCCAGCCCAGGACCACAAGCGATTAATGGATGGAGATGAAGGCCCTAACACTGGAGGGATGGGAGCTTATTCCCCAGCACCTCAGGTAAAAATGTATTGATAAGGGGATGTTTCACTACAGTTGTGCTGCAGCCCTAGGATTGAAAGCATGTGTGAATTTTTAGTTCCATTATGACGAACTGGAGAGAGTGGGCTCTTGTGGATGGAAAGACTTGCCTAAAACAGACCTAGTCAAGTGAAGCCTGTAACTTAATAAATCTGTTTCTCTAAAGAGGAGGACATTTCTACTGAATTGCTTTTTAACTATAGAAGTGGAAGTGTTATTTCTGCAACTTTCTATTTTGTTTTGGTTTTTAAGTGTTATGACATACTGATCATTAGAACTAAGTGCTTAAAACCACATTTTTATCTTGTGCTGTACTAAGCTGATGACAAATCTTTACTGTGGCTTAAGGTAGTTTGGTTTCTGTTTGCCAAGGAACTTCTATTTACAAAAAAGACTTACTTTGCTTTCTCTTCCCCTACATCATATGAGCAAGAAGCCATCCAAGTGTTCTGCTTGGCTCTTAAAAACGCGCTCCCTTTTTACAAACACTGTTTTCTAATACTATTTTGTTAGATTTCTAAAGAATTACTGCAGAACATAAGGGATACTGTTCTTCAGAAAACTGTTGATGGCATGAGGAAAGAAGGTGTCCCCTATTTTGGTAGGTACAAAAGTTTGGGGAGTTTAATCGTAAGGAGAAAGACTTTTTTTACTTTATAGGTCTAACTCACACTGTAAGTTAAGGCACATAACTTTGATTTATTTGGAAACTGGGTTTGGTACTGGTGGCTTGATTTTGAGTCTGTTGAAATCAATGGATATCATTTCATTAACTGAAGAGAATCATCAAGTAAGGAAGAACAGAAAGGAAAACATTTGAAAATAAGCTGCAAAATTGTAACCGCAACTATTTTCACCTGATTTATTGCCAACATTTTTTAACATTTAACATAAATGTTAACACCCTGCCTTTAAATGAGCAGAGGTAGCATCCTTTTTAACACTTCTATGGATAGATTCAAAACAAATGACCTATGTAGTTGCTTGGATAACTTTTTGTATGTTTTTTTTTTTATTCTAGGCGTGCTTTATGCTGGATTAATGCTTACAAAAGATGGACCTAAAGTTCTGGAATTTAACTGCAGATTTGGTGACCCAGAATGTCAGGTGAGTTACTTTGTAGGTAGATAACAGTTTGGCATCATGGGAGGAGAAAAGTCTGTTATGATCTGCTATTATTCTTAACTAACTTTTGGTTGAATAATTAGCTAATTGTACTGAGATTTAAAATTTTTTGTTTGTTTATTCAAGACAGAAAGTCTGTTATAAAATTATTCCATTCCAGACAAGATTTCAGCAGGTTATACTCATATATGGGCTTTACAAGGGTAAGCTTGTAAAATAAACAGCACTTTCCTGTGTTTCTGGAATGGAGTTATATTCTTTTACTTTATGAAAGAAGTGAACATTTCTTTTGTCTACTCTCTGTTGACAAGTGAAACAAAACTCAACATTTCTATTCCTCAGAAAAAGTGGGGTTCTTCGGCCTCTACCTTTTCCCTTCCATGTGTAGCAGTTCTTTTACTCATAGAAGTAATCTTTAAGGAAGAGTATTTTTAAAGGTACATAGATTACACACAGTATGTACATATGTGTGAAAATACAGTATATGAACATATTTAATGTTATTTTTACAGTTGTATTAGTGTTTTTAAAAGCTCCGTGAAAAAATGAAGCAATATATGTTGTTTTCTTTAATTTCCTAATCTATATTTTTGTAGGTGATACTTCCCCTGTTGAAAAGTGATTTGTATGAAGTTATGCAAGCAGTTATCAACAAAAAGTTGTCTAATTCCATGCCGGTTTGGTTTGAAGACAGTGCAGCTGTGACAGTGGTCATGGCTAGTGAAGGTTATCCAGGAACATATCCCAAGGGTTTGGAAATAACAGGTAAATATAGCAGGGGAAACTGCAGAAGTCTGATTCCTTCCCTGCCCTCTCTCCATTCTCTCTTTTGCCAGTTGAAGGTGAATCAGTGTAGCTGAGATTCATAGCAACTGTAGATCTTGTGGTGATAGGTCAGCAAGAGGCGGCTGAATTTTCACACATCAAAGTTTATTGGTCATGCACCCATCGCATTTTCAATTCTATGGACTCTGTTGTTAAGTTCTGTAGCGTTTTCTTTAGTATGTGTTTCAGTAAAATAGTTCTGGGCTGGTCACTGATTCTTACACATCATGCTGGTGCTGATGTTTGGTGGGCTCTGTGTCAGTTAGGTATAAAATCCATCTGGAATTAGATGTTGTATGCAAATGTTATTTTGCTGAATACCTCTTTCTGTGTCTCTGAGCATACAAGTAGCAGACTTGCTTCTCCTAAAAATCTAGTTCTTACAGATTTATTCCTATTTCCCAGCATGATCACACTGCATTCAACTGTGGTTTCTAGGCGCAGTCAATAAGTGCTAAATATCAGTTAATTTGTAACTGAATAGAGAATGTTCTAATGAATTGATTTTCCTGCATTTATTTTCTTAAACAACGATCACAGGACTTCCTAAGGCTAAGCAGCTAGGATTGGAGGTGTTCCATGCTGGCACAGCCCTGAAGGATGGCAAAGTGGTGACTAGTGGAGGAAGAGTCCTTACAGTAACTGCTATTAAAGAGGATCTAATGACAGCACTGCAAGAAGCCAACAAGGGAGTAGCAGCCATACACTTCAAGGGTGCCATTTATAGAAAGGACATTGGTTATCGGGCTATAGCTTTCCTGAGACAATCCAGGTAGATATTTGAAATACTTGAAATCGAAATAACTGGTATAAAAGGGACTTAAAGACATCACTAGTTTGATATGTTGATATTATGCATAACTCTAGACAAATTTTAACTAGAATCACTGTGAGCAACCTAAGCAAGACTGGCCAAGGAAGGAACCGGCTTTTTCATGGCTCCTTCATCCATATTCTTATTCTCTCAAATCTGAGTTAAACTACAGTGAATAGCACACGGGAGTAACTTGTGGTGTTGCTGTCTTTGTTACATCTGTGAACTCCTGGTTCTTAGGCTCTAAAGTAGGGCTGTCAAACTCCTGGCTCCCACCGTTCTCCTGCTCCTGAAGCGTAACGCGCGTCACACGCTGCACATGTGACCGGCGCTGGCAGGAGCGTACGGACAGGGAGCTGGGTGCTGCCACTGGGGAGAAACAAGGTGCCGGGCTGGATAAAACAAGGTGGAGGGCTGCATTCTGCCTACGGGCCGTGAGTTTGACACCCCTGTTCTAAAGCATAGGTTTTGCTGTAGATTTGTGCTGTCCATAAGTCTAATATTAATATCATTAAATGCACATATGAACAAAATTTGAGCTATTTTACTGGTACATTTCAGAGTCTTTAGAAATGGTTAAAATGGGCTTGAAACACCTACCTTGTAAGGATATGCATTTTAATGGAATAGCTGGCTAATAATATGGGTAGAGTTTATCCCTCCTTTTTATTATTATTCCTTTTATTTGCACAGTATTCAGCTTAACAATCTTGACATGGTGTGGGTGTGGGTTTTTTTAAAGCAGTGTGTCTTGCTGTCTCGCTAACATTGAGAGCTTATTGCAGGTTTTTTAGACTCATTTTTACCTGTTATGAAGCATATCTGCCTGCTTAGTCTCCATTTACCTCCAAACATAACATTTGCTAATAGGTTATTTTTGTAGTCTATGGAGCACATGAGTAAGAGTTTCATTTTTGCTGACAGTGTATACCAATTAGTATATTGTAAAATTATGATCAATAAACTTACTAAATGATAAAGGGCATTCGTATCTAGTCTTCTTTCTCTTTGAACTACTGTGCACCTTTTGAGAAATTTAAGTGAAAACATGTAATTGGTGTTTGTATTGCAGTAGAAAAAAATCAAGCTGTGTGAGACAAGAGAAGAAAGTATTTTAATGAACAGCTCTCTAACTCACTTTATGGGCCATGGCCAGTAAGTTTTGTGACTGGAATGCCTAGCTAAGATCCCTAGCTTATGAAGGAAGCTCCTGGGAACTGTTTACATTTAGCACCTTTTTCACTGTCCTTGAGTCTGCACCACCTTTTGCTCTGACATCCTAAAATGGAAAGAAGAGGGAGTCAGGCCCATTTCACTTCGGACGCTGTGTTGCACACAGTTAAGGAAGGGTGATGGTTTCCTCAGTGAAGCTGGGGACACACCTCCTCTTGGCAACTCTGCAGGATTAAATCCTATGCGTTTCACTTTGTGAAAATACACAGAATATTTCTTTAATAAAAAAATATTTTAATGCAATGCTCTCCTTTTAAAGGATCAAATAGATATCATGCTTTTTGAAATAAGGTGAAAATATGTTGAATATTCATCACATTCAGACTGGAAGGGCCTGACTGGTCTCATGTTGTTCCAGGCCAGTATTTCCTAGCATTTGATACACAGGCTGAACAGCTGCTTATTATTATTATTTTCCCCTTGCAAATTTTTTGAGCAGTGATATAATGTGAGTGCAGATATCTTTGTGTTTTCCTGGTACCACAGCCCTTTGGCCAGGTGTTTTGTTGTACGTGTCCTTGTTAATCAATAGTGTGTTTCACCCTTAGAGTTTAAACATAATGCTGAATCACATAAATAGAGAGCTAAAACAGGGATGTACCCCATAGCCTAGTTCACTGACAACTAAGAAATAACAATTGCTTAACTGGAGTGAGATATGTTTGGTACAGCTGGTAATTAGAAGTCATTAAACTTGCCATCTCCAAAATGAAAAGGTCCCTCTGTAAATATGATACAATACTTAATGTCTTAAGTCAGTCACAGGGACAGGCAAGTTCCATACACTGGTTTGCAATAAGGATATTTTCTGTATTGTATGGCTGTATGTTAAAAAAACCCAAACCTACAGCTTATGGACATTTCTTTACAGATTGCTAAAATGGGCCTTAGGAATTTATCAAGCACTGGCACAACTGCCCAGGGAGGTGGCTGAGTCACCATCCCTGGAGGTGTTCAAAAAATGGGTAGATGAAGCACTTAGGGAAATGGTTTAGTAGTGGACAGGTGCGGTTGGGCTCGATGATCTCAAAGGTCTTTTCCAACCAAGCGATTCTATGATTAGTTATTTATAAATAAACTTTAAAAGGTATACTCTAGTAGAAAAAACATTTAAGTAAAAAGAAAAGTTTTGCCTAGTTTTGTAGTGGTACCCTTCCAGATGATAAGGAGAAGCAACATTTAAGTTATGATTGTAAAGCTCTCAAATCATCATAGAGGACTATTGATTTATGTGATACTTCAGTTTTAAAAAGTTGACTTGAGCTTGATCCCTAACAGTGCTGGGGCGTTCTGCTTTAGCAGTCGTTTTTGTATAAGTTTTTTGAGCATGGGAACTATCCTCCTGCTGCCTCAGTATGCAAACCAGGTATTCAAACCTTGCAAAATCAGATACATTATTCCACCTACTTTACCTTGTTGTTGGATTTTCTTTTTCAGTTGGTTTTAATGTTTGTATTTGACTGGGTAGCAAATGATGCTGCTGCTGTCTTCAAAATATCTGGAACTGTTTGAATACTGCTCACAGCAAACTCTCTGCAGTGCAAATCTGTGAATTTTTGTTCCATTGATGTAATATTCCCTATCTTCAGATATATGTGTGAGGTCAGGTTCCAAACAGCAAGAATATTAACCTTTGAGCCTTTGGGCCTGCCTGAAATGATGACTGCAACAGTTAGAAATCATCTTACATGAGCAAAATTACTGTACAAGCAGGAAAATAATTGTACATGACAGCAGGATAGGATTCTGAATGGTTAATCCTCTCGAGTGATGCAGTTATGTAAAGAAGTAAATATTATTTTAAAGTGTATGTTTTTGCATTTAATAATCAATTGCCATAACTTTTTTTTAACAATCTTTCAGAGGCCTGACTTACAAAAACAGCGGAGTAGACATCGCAGCAGGGAATACTTTGGTTCAGAAAATTAAACCCCTGGCTGCAGCCACATCAAGGTCAGGTAAGACTTGTACCTTCTGTTCCTGTTTCAGACAGTTCATGGCAGTGAGGCTTATCATTTGATCTTGACACAAAAGCTCATATTTATGTGTTCTACATGTTTCTAGATTACGCAAGAAATATTCACGGTAAGAACATTCCTGTGATTTCTTAAAAACTTACTTCATTAAATTTACAGATTTTCTCCTCAAAATGACTCTAAACTGTATCTCCTGAATGTCCTGTATGTTAAGGACACCAGAGATTACAGTCCAGCACTGTAAATGGTTAAATGCAAGCATAAATCCTTCCATTTAGTGCTAATTTTGATTATATGGATTATTATTCCTTGCACACTGAAGTGTACAATTTGTTGTAGATAAAAGTTCACAAAGGTGTACAAGGTGTAGAATTCGTCAGAGATGCTATCTATTACTTGAGATAAATTTGGAAGACCTATCTTTTGCTTGGTTAAAACAGAATCAATTTGTCTTTTTTTTGATATGATCTCAGGCACATCTTGTTCTACTAAGTCCTTGTAATTAATTTTACAGATTAAAGATATCAGTCATGTATGTAATAACCCCTTTAATTCAAAGTAACTGAGAACTTTCAGACAATATCAGATATATATATATAAAATTTTAGATAGACACACACATACCCCCACACACACACACACTCTCACACACTCTCTCTCTCCTACCACCACTGAACTCTTAGCATTCATAGTATTTTCTACTTATGTTTCTTTCAATTCTTAGGACTTACCCAACTTTAGTTTTAAGGTTACCATATTTACCTATCACAACCAGCCTTAGGAACAAGGAATCTTAAAATAGTCTAAGTAGCAGTATTAATAAAGAGATAAGGAATTTCAGTTGGAAAATGCCTAGTTATCATGTTTTCCCAGAAAGCAGTGGGCTTCAGTCTGTTACCACAATTCCTTTTCTATGTTTCAGAAAAATGCTAAGTGCAAGGGGGAAATGTATCAGTTACGGTAATTATTGAATGTTCAGTTACAAAGTTTGGGATTTTTAGCCTTAGGTAATAACAAAGAAATAAGATTAAGCAAACTTAAGAGGATTAGGCGCTCTCGTGCCTCTGTGAACAGGCTTTAAAGGTCACAGAAGACTTTTCTGGTGACAAAGCAAAGTTGTGTTGACAGAGATGATGGAGCGAACAGAGAAACCCATGAGTGTAAAAATTGACTCTTTTCTCCTGTTCTCTGTCTCTCAGGCTGCAATGCGGAACTTGGAGGATTTGCTGGCCTCTTTGATTTGAAAGCAGCTGGTTATGAAGATCCTATCTTAGTATCTGGAACTGATGGTGTTGGCACAAAACTCAAGGTACTGTGAGAATCCATGTAAAGGAAGGAAAATAGCACAGAAGGGAAAATGTTTTAACAAAAAATATCAATAGTCTTTTGTAAATACTTATTGGTGTCTCTAAAAAGGGAATGAAAACTGAAATTGCCCACCTTTAAGCAAAAGAATTAAATATACTCTTAACTTCTGACATGTAAATAGCCCTACCTGAAGTGATGCTTAAAATAACTCATTTTTAATATTAAGTATGTAATCAGGGACTCCCTTTCATTAAGTTAGAAACTCCACCCTCAGGATATTGCTCATGGTCAAAACCTTTTAATTATATGGTTGCTATTGTGGTTATGGAGGCTGCAATGAAACACTTTCCAGTTCAGTCCCCTTCTATAAAGTGCCTGTTGTACTTGCCAGTTAAGGAAGTAACAATTCCTTAAATAAAATACTAGGAGAGGGTCACAGAGATGACGATAAATGAAGCTGCTTCTCCAAAAACATCTAGAGGAACAGCGTGATTTTGATCATCTCCCATTGCAGACTGTTTGCTTCTGTCTCAGTTTCTCAAAGCTAACCAACAGGTTCTCTCACTGTGTTTTTCAGATTGCGCAAGTGTGTAAGAAACACGACACCATAGGTCAGGACCTGGTTGCCATGTGTGTCAATGACATCTTGGCTCAAGGAGCAGAGCCTCTCTTCTTCCTTGACTATTTTGCCTGTGGCAAACTTGACGTTGAAGTGGCTCAGGGTGTCATTGCAGGAATAGCTGAAGCTTGCAAAAAGGCTGGATGTGCTCTTTTGGGTATGAACGCTCTACTTTGAAAGGATATGAAAAATCTTATGCACTATCTTTGTAATTGGTTTTAATGTGTCTGGTTTCTTGCTCTGTTGAAGAATCTTAGATTAGTGAAAAAAAGCCCCAAAGCGTCACCTCTCTTTGTTTTCAGAGAGCATAAGGTCTGCCCACTGGAAGGAGACAGTGCTCTACAATTGTTGCCGTTGGCTCAGGAAGTTGCATATAAATTTCCTTATTCATATGTCTACATTTAACTTAGTAACTATAACAGCTACCTAGAAAATTAAGAATTCATTAATTTAATTCCCTGTATTCTTCAGGTAAATTTTAAAACATGTCAAATAGGTTTGTTTATTTTTAATCCTTTATTCTAAAAGAAATCTTCCAGTTTTCCTTTAGAAGCAGGATTTACATGTGTTGCTGTGCATATATATCAAAAATATCTTGGCTGATTTCAACTGAATTTGATGGGAAAGGTAGAGATCTCACAGCTGTTGTGTTCCCACAAGCTTCATAAAACTAGAAAGCCTGAGGTTGTCATTATGAGTGCAACAAAAGCTCCAACAGGAATTTGCTACTTAAGACATAAAAGTTAATCGCGAGACAGAAACATAAAAGAAACCAGGTTTTGTTAGTTACAAAATTATAGCAAAATTTTTTTGTCAACTGGAGACTTGCTGAAAATTTATTTCACCAAGATGAGCATGTTCCAAGATGTCAAGACTCAAATTTAAAAATTTTCCTTTTCAGCCCTATAATACAAGCATGAAATACCTTTAACTAAGAGATTATATATATATTCTGTTGTACAGTAATCTAGTTATCCATGAAAGTGATACAATATTTCAATTCTTGACTCAAAAAATACAAGTTTAATGCTGCTCAACTCAATAAAATATTTCTAGGTCAGTGAGAAATACATTCTTTCATGTTAAGTCTTTAGTTTATAAAAGGAGTACAACACAGGGTTAAATTTTAAAGCAATGAAAGACAGGAAGTTCAGTTTTCTCAGATAGATTTTGTTTTCCTTCTTTTTTGTGAGAAAAATGTGGAGAATTGTCATGTTTTTTTAAAAAAAGCCTTTAATTTGAAACTAAAAATGACAGTTCAAGTGCCTTTAGGCATATTGTAAACACACGTACATATATATAAAGGATACCACTTTATAATTGGCAATACAGTAATTCTGACCCTTTTTCCAAATCTTTAAGAAAGTTAGTAACAGAAGTCTTTTCTAAGTGGGAGTGTGTCATTTTAAGGTAGTTTACAAGCTTTGAACAAGAGGCCATTTATGCTCTGATTTATATTTTTCTGGATGAACTGTTAGCTTTGTATTTGTCTTAAGATGTTCTCTTATTTTATCAGATATAATCAAACCATTCACACTCTAGCATAAATACATGTTACGTGAAATCTTGCTATGAAATTAATACTGGAATATCAAGATTTTATTTCCAGTTGGAAGACTTCGTAGTTTTAAAGGGCTTTGGATGTAGTAAATTAATTACCAGAGAATAGTCTCTCAAAATTGTAAGCAGGTTACCAAATACCTTTTTGTGCTAATATAAAAATAACTCCAAACTCATACATAAAACAACCATGATTTGTTCTCCAAATTTCTGACGCTTTCAGAAAAGAAGGGATACAGGTGATGTCACTCTGAACCTAAGGAGGAAATGCTTTTCTATAGCAGCGATCATTGAAACAAATTTCAGTTTGGGCTCCTACTTCACACATTCATTTCACTGTGGATCTGTCTTTGTGGTAGTATCGTCTCATAAAAAGTCTCATTTGAAGTATGTTCCTGATTTCCTGCCTTGCATTTCTGCAATAGCTGAATATTCAGCTCATCGCACCACTTGAGGCTTATCTACATGCCTGGTTTTGCATAAATGTTATTAAATATGGATTTAAACAGATGCATCTAAGCAAATGAACTTTGATTTTGAAGTTGGTTATTGCAATACAATATTGAAACCTGGAAAACTTTCCAGAGAATATATTATTACTATTCCAGAGACACTAGTATCTAGTGTCAAGCACAGAGCACGAGACCAGCTTCCACCATCACTCAGGTAAATTTGGAGCCCCTTCAGGGACGCTTTCTGGAAACAGAAGAATTGTGTATTGAATGAAACCTGATGCGTGCAAAAGAAAAACAAGACAGTACTGGTCAGGATGTTAGGCAGAGCTCGTAATGTAATGGCAACTTAATTATTGTCAAGTTGTAGACATTGTAACTAGTGGAGGTGTTTGAAGGAGGCTAATGAGATGGTTGTGAGGATATCTGGGAAGAGTTTCTCCCCAGTAGGAATGGAGAGCATGAAGATGCCTGTTTGGAAAACTTCAGAGTGAGCAGTAAATGCTCATTTCATGTACCTGACACAGCGAGTTCCCCTCCCTAGACCGAATGAGACCGTAGCAAGCAGAACACGGGTCTTCAATGGTTAAAACCATCAGCTTATAGATGGTAGGGGAGCCGGTACGGTACATATAGAGATAGAGAATGCTGTCTGAGCAGTGCTGAGCAGATTCATGCAAGCTGGGAAAATTCCCTTTTCAGACTGCATGCTGAATGAGGTCAGGCAGATAAAACGTGGTTTTCAGGACAAAGAACGAAGATATTCTAATAATTGAGATATAAGATAATAGCCTAGACAACAGTTCATCTGCACAGATTGGTAGGGAAAGTCCTTCTTTCAGTGTTCTCCCAAAACAGCCTATAAACCTTAGGTGTTCACAGTTGTAATAATGATGGCCAAGATGTGGGCAGGAGTGGCAGGCAGGATAGTGCTACATACAAAATCTTTGTGAAGGCAAGTGAGACTAATATGTTGTTCCTTTCATGTCTTTCTGTGAATTTCTTATATCTCTTGTATCTTGTAGGTTTTTCATGGAGAATGAAATAAACCTGTTAGGAATTTGAAAATATGAAGCGCTAAATATGAGCTTTGATTTTAAATGTGAATGCACAGCAATTTGGTACCAGTTGTCAGAGTGAGGGAGGAAATGGTCTTTCCCAGTTTGCTACTGCTTATTCAATTGAAGGACCTGTGACAAACATGGTTTTAGTTCTTTTTAGTATTTGTTTATCTAATTAAAAATCTGTTAAGGCTTTATGATTTTAAAACTTTGAAAAATTGCATGCTTGCTGGTCCCATTGGTTTTCCAACACCCCCTTTCTCTTTTTTTTTGGTTCCTACAGGAGGAGAAACTGCTGAAATGCCAGGCATGTATCCACCCGGAGAGTATGACCTGGCTGGCTTTGCTGTTGGTGCAGTAGAGCGAGGGCAGATGCTGCCGCAGCTGGAAAGAATTGCTGATGGAGACGTGGTGATTGGAGTAGCTTCTTCTGGGGTTCACAGCAATGGGTACAGCCTCGTAAGGAAGATCGTGGAAAAGTCGTCGTTTGATTTCTCTTCTCCAGTTGGCGTCTCCGGTGATCAGACATTAGGTACTGCTTATAACGCAGTTTCTTGCACTATAACTTGAACTTCTGAACAGCCAAATTCACACAATTGTTTTGTCTTTCCCTTTGCTCTTGTGACTTTTCTAAGGCACTAAAAAAATTATTCCATTCTTGAACATCTTCTTGTCTTCTTTTTTTCCTCTGAATCACATACGCAGGAAAGAAATCAAGGGAGGGCCATAAATAACTAATTGTATGCTAAAAAGGATAGAATGTTGTCTTTTCCTCTGTAGTACAATGCTCATTAGTATCCAGCAAATTAATACTTTGAGATTTCCTCAAGTTCATATTGCATAACATTTCTTTCCGTGCTGTAACTGGTTTTCTTTCATCCTCTTTCATCTGCAGGAGATCTCTTGTTAACCCCAACCAAGATCTACAGTAAGACTCTGTTGCCCGTCCTTCGCTCAGGCCATGTGAAAGCCTTTGCCCACATCACTGGAGGGGGCTTGCTGGAAAATATCCCCAGAGTTCTCCCAGAGTCATTTGGTGTCGTTTTAGGTGAGATGAGAAGAAAAACTGTAGAAACATCTGCCTGCTAATAAGGAGGAAATTCTTCACAGTGAGGGTGGTGAGACACTGGCAGAGGTTGCCCAGGGAAACCATGGATGCCCCCTCCCTGGAAGTGTTCAAGGCCAGGTTGGATGGGGTCCTGAGAGGCCTGGTCTGGTGGGAGGTGTCCCCGCCCATGGCAAGGAGGTTGGAACTGGGTGAGCTTTAAGGTCGCATCCAACCCAGACCATTCTGTGATTCTGTGAGTGGGGGAAGCTGTGTACACGGGGCCGTGTCAACTGACTTGCTCTGTGAGAAATATGGACTTGCCTGTCTATGAATAAGTGTGCCTTTTTCTTCATTGTTGCTGAATTTCTCCTTGTGCCTGAAACGGAGCAAATCAAAACACTTCGTAGCGTTAAGACTGCTGCTCATTAAGTTAACTTCCCCTGATGATGTTTTATATTGGATTTTTTAGGAAACTATCTGTACTTGCAAAAATAAAACAACTTTAAGAGCAGCTCAAATTGAGCTGCCACGATTTGCAGTAACTTACAAAATTATTGCTCATTAAAAGATACTCATGAAGTCTTTGATTAGCATTCAGGTAGGATTGCTAGCTCAAGTACATCTCATACTATTCAAAATGCTGTAATTAATCCTCAGTCCAGTCTCGTCAGGTATGCTGGATGCAGTATTTTGCTTATGGGGAAACTGCAGTGTGGAGGTAACTGACTTACTGTAGGTTATGTGGTGTTCCTTATGTTGTAGAATAAAACAAGGGAACTAATAGTGAGTTTTGTACTCCAGAACTGCATGTGAATTGTTCTTCCACTTGTCACTTAAACAGTGCTCCACAGTGAACACAAGTGTATATAAATGAAGATAATACTATTTTAAACATAACATGACAAGAAAGAAACTTACTGTCTTTGGAGTTCTTTTAAAGTGGCTTGCCCAGAAGAATTTCTCGTGCTGCTGAAAGTCATCTTTACCTTGTTGGAATTGGGGGCAATGTAAGAATTGTGACATTTTCTAAGGCTATTGTTCTGGTACAACGGTTTCTCCAGAAGCAGAGTCATCACCTTCAAGAAGAGAATTTTCCAAAGACTGCCTCAGGGCCCATTTTGAATTACTGATTAAAGAGTTGCGGTGGGACAATATGATTAATTTCCTCCAGGAGTGACACTTCTTTCTACTCCCAAGTCTTGTTCAGTAAGGAAGGATAAAACATCCTGTTCCCATGCACGGAAGCTGATTTCACTCAAGTTAATGCTGCTGTGAGACTTCGTCTGTGTTTTTCCATCCAGATCTTGCCTCTAATAATCTACTGTTTGTCCGTTGGTAGTGATTTCCACTCTTCATTTGTATTTTCAATTATCTTCAGATGCTCTTACCTGGAAGATTCCTGAAATCTTTTGCTGGCTCCATAAAGAAGGGAACCTCTCTGAGGAGGAAATGATTCGCACATTTAATTGTGGCGTTGGTGCTGTCTTGGTAGTTCAGAAGGAGCTGGCTCAGCAGGTCCTCAAGGACATACAGAGACACGAAACGGCCTGGCTGATAGGGAAAGTTGTCTCCCTACAAAAAGGTTATTAATTTTTTATTTCCCTTAAAAAAAAAAAAAAAACCAATGCAGAATTAAATTCCTTAGCTGATGAGACTCCATGGAGGTTAACTGAAAATCTATTAATTGACACCTCCATGGCTTTTTTTGCACAGGGTGTTAAAATGACAGTCCTCATGACTTCAGTCTTAGTCCATAGAACATGTGATTAGCAATGTCAGAACTATAAATAAATAATGAGAAGTAGAGCCGTGCCATTAATCTCTTTTCATGGGTGTTTTTCTCCTCTCTCTGTTTCTTCCTTTATTTACATGTTGTTTACACGTTTGTTTCTTTTTCTTGTATGTGTTCAGGCTCTGCCCATGTTAAAGTCCACAATCTGCTTCGAGCCTTGCAAGCAAATAGGTCACTGTCTGTGCACAGCCATATCCAAGGCAAAATCCAAACAAACAAAGTAAAGGTTGCTGTCCTTATCTCTGGAACAGGTGAGTGTTATAATCTTTATTACAGCATAAACCAGACTATTGAAAAAGGAGCTTCAGCTTGGATTTAAGATCTCTTAAGTCTTAGCAATTCTCCATGAAGGCTCTGGGAGGCTTCTAACAGGTTTTCAGTAACAGGCAGAACAGATTTTGCCCTTCAATTAATTTCGGTAACAGGCGGAATAGGTTTTGCCTTTGGATTAATTTCAGTAACAAGCAGAATGATCTTTAACCTCTGCTGGAAACTGACTTTGAATTGCATCTGTATTCATTTTATCCACAAATTTCTGCATGTCTCCAGGTTCAAGCAACCACTGCATTGTAATAGAGGGAGAGCAGCATAATTTCACAAATAGATTGGCATTTCTTATTGCCATACAGGCACTCCCGGGGTTTCCAATGTTCTTACCTGCTAAGAAGTAGACCGTCATTCCAATTCCATAAATTACAGTTTACAGATTTAATTGCTAGTAAAAGCCCCGCAGCCTCCAGCTGTCAAATTCAGTTCCCAGTAAGATCAATTAAAGAAAGGAGTATCGTTAACATTAGTGGGTTTTGGATTGGGTCTCACCCATATTGCTGCTTATTTAAAACCTCTTCTAGCTGTTAACTCTGTTTATTCTCCAGCAATGACTTGATATGTGCGAATTATTTTTTCACTCATAGGTACAAATCTGGAAGCCCTCATAAGCAGCACAAAGAAGCCCACCAGTTTTGCACAAATAGTTCTTGTGGTTTCTAACAAAGCTGGTGTGGAGGGGTTAAGGAAAGCTGAAAGAGCTGGTATTCCTACAAGGGTAAATATTTCTCATCTTTTTAAAAGTAGCCATTGTTAGATCTGAGTGCTGTGAGATAATGACTTTTACTAGGGTAAGACATGGTTTAATAGGAAGACTTAGATTTTCTTTTTCACTCTGTCATGAACTTGTGCCCTTTGGCAAATTACCTAACAAAGGAAGCAAAATACTTCCTTTTCTGCTTCTCAGAGGTGCTGCCAGCAGTCCCAGTGGTTTGGGAAACAGTTATTATATTAAACCAGCACAAAAATTTTGCAATTACAGTTTAATCTTTGTCATCTATTTAACTGTAGTACATTTACACTAAAGTAATAAGCTATTTTATCTGAATTTAATTTTTAAATTACATGTTAAACAGACACAGTAGTTTGTTTGAATGAAATAGAAAGGTCATACTCAGTGGGACCTTCCACTGACTTCCTGGGCATTGATTCAGGCTCTTGAGGATTCCTTCAAAGCAAATTGTGCTTTCTTTGGTGCAGGGGTGTCAAACTCATGGCCTGCGGGCTGAGTCCACCTTGTTGTATCCAGCCCGGCACCTTGTTTCTACCCGGTGGCAGCGCTGAGCTCCTTGCCCCTGCGCTCCTGCCAGCGCCAATCGCGTGTGCAGTGTGTGACGCGCGTTACGCTGCAGGAGCAGGAGAACAGCAGCAGCCCTGAGTTTGACACCCCTGCTTTATGTTCTGTAGCACTGCTTTCTTCCTGTTTAAATTGAGAACGTATCCCACATGGAAAATATGTAACTCAAATATATTGACCTTATGCAATAGGGGCTGTTTTATGAGTTTGGGATTAGCCTTTCTTTCAAGGTTTTGTGATAAAATTTTTGGCAAGGTTCAACTCCTTAAAACTGTTAGAGGCCTTAAATGGAGTGATATAGTTGTAAGGCTTTAGGCTGTCTTAATTGCCTACATTTGAGATGTAGATGGATGAGAAACTAAACATGAGCCATCAGTGTGCGCTTGCAGCCCAGAAGGCCAACCACATCCCGGGCTACATCAGAAGCATGGCCAGCAAGTCGAGGGAGGTGATTCTGCCCCTCTGCTCTGTTCTCATGAGACCCCATCTGGAGTATTTTGTCCACTTCTGGAGTCCTCAGCACAGGAAGCACATGGAGCTGTTAGAGTAGGTCCAGAGGAGGCCATAAAGATGATCTGATCAGAGGGCTGGAGCACCTCTGCTATGAGGACAGGCTGAGAGAGTTGGGTCTGTTCAAGCCTAGAGAAGAGAAGGCTCCAGGGAGACCTTATAACAGCCTTCCAGCAGGGGCTACAGGAAAGCTGGGGAGGGGTGCTTTATCAGGGAGTGCAGGGACAGGATGAGGGGGAATGGTTTTAAGCTGAAAGAGGGGAGATTTTGATTAGACATTAGGAAGACATGTTTTCCTGTGAGGGTGGTGAGGCACTGGCACAGGTTGTCCAGGGAAGCTGTGGATGCCCCCTCCCTGGAAGTGTTCAAGGCCAGGTTGAATGGGACCCTGAGCAGCCTGGTCTGGTGGGAGGTGTCCCTGCCCATGGCAGGGGAGTTGGAAGTGGATGGGCTTTAAATTCCAAGGTCCCTTCCAAACCAAACCAAACCAAACCAAACCAAACCAAACCAAACCAAACCAAACCAAACCAAACCAAACCGTTCTATGGTTCTATGATTTGCAGGTTGTTAAATTGTGTCAAAATGTTGTACCCCAGAGCTGTGGGCCTAACAAAACAAAACTCTTGTTTATTCTGAAGATTGCTCTGTGTGAATAGAAATAAAAGCAGCATGTTTGTCTGTTAGCTGCACGTGTTTATGAAGTGTTCTTCTTGCTGTGGATGTGCACCCAACTCGAGCCACAGGTGGAGATTTATTTGTTTTTTTTAATTAATCCAGGCTTCATTGTGCTCTTAGGGCTTTTAGATTAAATTAACATCCTGTCCCTATTTCTTTGTCTTTTGCGTTATTGCAGGTTGTTGACCATAAATTGTATGAAAGTCGCACTGAATTTGACAGTGCAGTTGACAAAGTCCTTGAAGAATTCTCAGTTGAGCTGATCTGCCTGGCTGGATTTATGCGAATACTGTCAGGTCCTTTTGTCAAAAAATGGGAAGGTAAACACAGCATAGTGGTTGTATGCATTTTAGAAAAAGTAATTTTACCACCTTATCCTCGGTGAAAAAAGAAAATGGGAAAAATACAGAATTTTGGGTGTCCAGAGAAGGGCAGCAAAGCTGGTGAAGGAGCTGGAGAACAAGCCTTATGAGAGGTGGCTGAGGGAACTGGGGCTGTTTAGCCTAGAGAAGAGGAGGCTGAGGGGAGACCTCATCGCTGTCTACAGCTGCCTGAAAGGAGGCTGTAGGGAGATGGGGGTTGGTCTCTTCTCCTAAGTGACAAGTGATAGGACGAGAGGGAATGGCTTCACATTGCATCAGGGCAGGTTCAGATTAGACATCAGGAAAAATTTCTTCATAGAAAGATCTGTCAGGCACTGGCACAGCTGCCCAGGGAGGTGGCTGGGTCACCATCCCTGGAGGTGTTTAAAAAATGGGTGGATGAGGTGCTGAGGAATGTGGTTTAGTAGTGGACAGGTACGATTGGACTGGATGATCTCAAAGGTCGTTTCCAATCAAACAATTCTATGATTCTATGATAATTCTGGGTTTGCAGGAAACTTCCCCCTGTTCGCATGTTGTAAGAAAAAGGACAAGAAACAGAAAGGCAGTATTTTTCTCTGTTTTTTCCACAGAGGTTTAAGGAAGCCAAGGGCAAGTGCAGATCTTGTAGTCTTTGATTTATTAGAAAATACTTTAAAATAAGGCTGTAAATACTTTAGGCCTCTGCAAACATGAGGTGCAGGGCACCTTGTTGCCTAAGCAGTAGGTGTTGGCTGGGGAGATGTGAGCATCCAGCTGCTGAGAATTCCTTCCCCTAACAGATGAGCTGCTTTGACTGTGTATAAATCTGCAAAGCTAGGCAGCAAGATACAATTCCTGTTAACAAAACCTTGCCAGCCTTCTGGTCAGACATTCCAGGAGTTGTCTGAATCTGAGGGTGGCACGTTTCACAGGAACATTCAGCTCTTGTTTGCCCAAAGTGTTCACAGTGTCTCCATTCTGGTCGTCTTTTACAATTTTCCTAAGTTTTTAGGCTGGTAACACCTCTGCCTCCTTTGGTAGCTGCTCTCCATCCCCTAGTCTTCACAGAGTCATAGAATCACAGAATGGTTTGGGTTGGAAGTGACCTTAAAAGATCACCCAGTTCCAACCTTCCTGCCATGGGCAGGGACACCTCCCACTGCATCAAGTTGCTCAAAGCCCCATCAAAAGCCATCAGGTTGCTCAAAGTTCCAGTTGTTACGTTCCTCTTCTTTTTTCTTTCAGTTTCTTTTAGGGGGTCCTGGGACACCCATAGGCAGCTGCTCTTCTCACTGTTTGCTCAGCTTCGGTTTCAGTCACGGTTACTTAAAGTAGTTCTTGCTCATACCAGTTCTGGGCTGGTCAGCCTACACATTGCAGCTCTCCACGCGGCCTTTATTGTTCACGGTGTGACTTTTGTGTCAGCCTGGATGTGTCTGTGACACAGGCCTTTTACACCTGAACTACTTTTCACACCTGTCTCTAAAATCAGTGGAGCAAACCAGGCATTCCTAGGAGGCAAATCACTTTATGCTAGAGCTGTCAGGTAAAGGCAGTCAGATGAATCAGTTTTGTTTCTCTCCATTTGTGACAGAGTCCAGAGGATGAAGATGTGAACGTCTGTGCTGTAGACAGCTGTAGTTAGGTAAAAAGGAAGCCCTCTCTGTGAGAGATGTGTTTTGAGTAGAGTATCCTTGTAGAGTAGGGGTGTCAAACTCATAGTCCATGGACCTAATCCAGCCCTCCACCTTGTTTTATCTGGCATGGCACCCTGATTCTACCTGGCAGCAGCACGGAGCTCCTTGCCCCTACGCTCCTGCCAGTGCTGGTCACGTGTGCAGCATGTGACGCGCGTTACACTGCAGGAGAACGGTGGGAGCCAGGAGTTTGACACCCCTGAGAGTGTGAAGTTAGTTATGAAACTCTTTGCATGGCCTTTGAAAGATAACAGAAAGGACAGATTAAAAAACCAAAACAAAACAAAACCAAGGAAACCAAAACCTGCATTTCTTTAGAGCGGTTTCTGACAGCACTGTAGTGAGAAACTGGGGAAACTCAGAGCATTGTTTTCATCTCACTGTGCCCAATACCTTTGTGCTCAAGCAGCAGGCAGGGAGATGATGATGCTTAAATGGGGTCATTTTGATATACAAACCACATTTGAGATACGGTTGAAGATCAGTCAATACATTTCCCTCTTTAAGTTGCACAGGTCGATATGTGCGTGAGTTATTGCAGTGAGAGTGCAGATTTTGTAATGGTGCTGCCAGAAATGGCCTCCACTTTGCATTACGAAATCAGAAGGCTCTATTTCGGTACGCTGCTGCCTCCACCAGCACGTCAGCTCAGTCTCACTGGCTGGCATTTCGGTGGTGTTGAATGAATCCTGGTGACACACAGTCTTCCTAAACAGGAGGCACACAGAGATGGTGTGGGCATAGCACACTGTGCTATAAATAGTATCGATGGCCACCTTTTTTTAATCCTGTAAGGGTTTGCACTGAATCTAAGGGAAGATCCGGGGCTGCCAAGCACCTTTTGACTTCGCTCTGGTCTCGAATGCGCAGGAGGAGTTGTCACGGAGGTATTAGGCGCAGGCAGGGGAAGTCTGCCGGAAGAAAGAAGGTTTTCTGATGGTTTAACCATCGCATTGCTGTAGCGGTGAAACCCTGAGGTCTCCGGCAGCCACCCTGCCTTAGATTACAGCTCGATAGGAACTCAGGCATATGAGTTGGATGGGGTCTTGAGCAGCCTGGTCTGGTGGGAACTGTCCCTGCCCGTGGCAGGGGAGTTGAAACAGGATGGTTTTAAGGTCCCTTCCAACCCAAACAGTTCTATGATTCTATGATTTCTCTTTAACATGAAATGAAGGGCACGAGCTTCCCAGGGTTATAACCACAGTTGCACCTGGTTGAGCATTAACATTATCAATTTTGGAATCCCCCATCCAACTTTCCATGCGGAAAGTAGTAGCGGTAGAGAGGTGCTTTTCAGAAGGGCAGAGAGAAGGGCTCCCATAGGAGCAGCTGTTGTCAGCTTTATTAAGCCAAAACAGGTGTGGAGGAAAAGTCTGGGCTAAAGAATTTTTGCCTTGTCACAAAGTGTCTGTTACGTCATTTGAAACTGCACCGAGTGTCTCTCGGGTGGTGAGTTTGTAAGAAAGAGGATTGTGCTTGTGATCAAAGAAGAGGAGAACAAGATGCTGAGGGAAAGGACAGCTACAACCAAAAAATTAATCATTAGTCAATGTAGAAATGCACTTTAGCCATGCAATTCATTGAAAACAATCGCTGTCTTGGGTTTTCCTGGAACAGCGAGACATTCTGAAATGCTGTGGGCTGGTTCTCTCTCAGAATCATCAAAAACCACGTGTATGCAGAAGTTGTGGAAAATCTTTTTCGTAAAAGTATTTTGTTGCTCTGTTGATGATGGTGCTTTGAGCGCTCTGGTAAGGCTTGAGTGCTAAATGACATCTCTTGTAATTTTCCAGGAAAAATACTGAATATCCACCCATCCCTACTGCCTTCATTTAAGGGAGCAAATGCCCACAAACTGGTGTTGCAGGCTGGAGTCCGGGTCACAGGCTGTACTGTACATTTTGTTGCCGTAAGTACTTCCTTCTCCCTCCCTTTAATGCTCCACCTTATTAGTCTTTAGGTTTTCACCTCAGAGTGTGCTTGGAACACCCTTACACCATCACGCTTGATGGCCTCTTCTCCTTAGTGTATGACATTATTAGACAATAGAGTGCTTTAGTTTGCTGCCCCTGGGGAAGGAACTCGACATGAAAAGTATATGCAGGAGCTTAAACTTTACCTAAGTTAGCTTCTTCCCTAAGCATCCCACTGCTGCTTCCACCAGTTGGAGTGGGGCTACTGGTTTGTATAAGGCAGGGGTGTCAAATTCAGGGCTCCCACCGTTCTCCTGCTCCTGCAGGGTAAAGCGCGTCACACGCTGCACACGTGACCGACGCTGGCAGGAGAGCAGAGGCAAGGAAGAAGAAACAAGGTGCCGGGCTGGATAAAACAAGGTGGAGGGCCAGATTCGGCCTGAGGGCTGTGGGTTTGACACCCCTGATATAAGGCCTTGCCGAGCCCAAAATCTTTATTACTACACAGCAACAACTTCTTAGATGTTATCGTACAACCTTCCTTATTTGTTGCATTCAAGAAAAAGGAAGAAATTCCAAAAAACACACCAACACTGGAAATGGCACAAGAAGCTTGGATTTGTTTAGAAGTGATCCAATGTTTGTGGGAACAGAGGAAAATGTAACAACTTATGTGAGTCAAAAACTAAGAAAACAAAAGCCAGAGGTCTCTCAGCTTGGAAAACATACATTTTTATCAGTTCAAGGAGCATTGCTTCCATATCGATCAGTTTTCAGGAATGACAGTAACAAGTCTCTCCTTGTCTGCTGCATTCTTCAGATTATCCTTCCCTTTTCTGCTGCTCCTGAAATCTGTTCTCATGAGATTTACTTTCTCTTGGAAAAAGAGATAAAACTTGTTTTTCCAGATAGAAGGAAAAATTGAGTTCCTTTCTCCATGGTATAGCTTTGGGTTTCTTCTCTGTGTAGCAATGCACTGAGAAAAAATAATGAAACAGCAGGGACCTGCCTCATTAACATGCAAAATAAAAATCTGTGGGGTCCTCTAGTCCAGCTGTGTGCCCAGGCTTGGCTGATTCGCTCTTTTGAATTGAAATGTCATCATTTTGTCCAACTTAGCTCATCTCGTCCCCATTTAAGACAGCTTTTGTTGGTTTCTGTAGCACAAATGTTATTCGCTGGTGCTCTGCCTGCCTCCTCTTTTTGTTGGAACCCTACGCTTCTGTTCGTTGCTCACAGGCCAGCGTGAGTACCAGTGCCTCCTCACGTCAGCCCAAACTCATCTTTCCTGGAATAACTTAATGATAAACAGTTCCCCGAGGCAGCTGGGTTGCGTTTATTGCTATGCAGCTGGGTCCCCTTCTTCCCCTCTTCCAGCCATATAGACTTTCTGGCTATCGCTTTTACAGGAGGAAGTTGATGCTGGAGCAATCATTTTCCAAGAGGCAGTTCCGGTTAAGATTGGGGACACAGTGGAGACCCTCTCCGAAAGGGTGAAGGAGGCCGAGCACCGAGCCTTCCCGGCTGCCCTGCAGCTTGTTGCCAGCGGGGCTGTGCAGGTGGGGGAAGCTGGCAAGATCTACTGGAAGTAGGAGCCGCAAGTCCAGAAAGATCCTCCGATGGCACAGCTGGGGTGCCTTAATTGATCAAAACAGAGGTCACAGCCTAATAACACACACACTATATCCTCTTAACAAGGTGTTCTCAAAATAGGGTTTTCCATGCCATGTTCTCATTCAGAAGGTTAAAGATTTTTACTAAAAACACAAATGAGAATATAACTCATGGGGCTGTTCTTGGTAGTTTCAGCAAGGGCTCCGTTCCATGCTTCCTAATTATAATCACTTTCTTGGCCAACATTTTGGTTCTCAATCACTTTCTAACCAAACAAAAAACATTCAAATTCAGCTGGTTACAGAGAGATCTGAGAATCTCTGGGATTGACTTGGGAACACCAATATTCCGCTCTACCAGCCCATGCAGACTGTAACAATTTTCTTGTCACGTGCTGGAAAAGTACTGGAACTGGTTCAGTGGAAGAGCCAGGTAATGGCAAAACACTTTACTCATAAAAATGGCCATCCAGAACAAGAGGGACTGGCCTCCCAAACATGAACCATCCCTGCAGGTAATGAAATGGATTTTTTTCCATATAGTTTCTGTTTTAATGTTGGCAGAGCTTGTCTGGCCCAGATTCTGGACATATCCCATCATTTCAAATATTGGACCATCAATCAGATGCTAAGTAAAATGAAATGTCTGCTCACTGTTTGCCTTCGAGCATCCCCATGTGAATGCACATATGAATTCCCCTTGGAGATTTGTTCAGAGCCAGGAGAATTGGTTTATTTTATTTTTGGGATGAGCAGAAAGGGAGGTAGGAGTGGATACGAGAAGTGTTCTTGGCTTGCGAGATGTGCCTTGATACATGGAACAGTATTTTCACCTGGAATAACACTGATGGAAACCCAGTAAATGTTATCATTTTGAAAACAATGAGTTTTTTGCACAGCTGAACTTTTGTGAAATAAAGTGCCTGGTTTGCTCTAAACGTTTGAGCATAGCTGTGAAAACATTTTGATTAACAAATTTATCAATTTACACACACACACAAACCAGAAGCATCTGACCGAGGCTGCTTGTGTATGTTTTAGAGCCCCCCTCTAATGCAGAGAAAGCTGATTTGTATTCTGTGCGCTGTTGTCCTTATGGTACTTCTGTGTCACAGTAATCTCGATTTTGGTTGGAAATAACATCTAATAAACTTAAAAAATTAAACATCCAAACCTTTCCTTGGAATTCCTTTGCCAGGAGGAGCCTGTGAAACAGACTCTGGCTACAGTACCACAGCTGTACGTCAGCTGGTGAGGTGACAGGCACGTGCGGTGCTGCAGGAGTCAGTGATGATCCGCAGAGTGTGGTCACCTCACCGTTTCAGTGGCCACGTGGTCCACGATGGAGAAACTTGCTGACAAACCATTCCTGTCACCATTTGTCACCAAGGATAAAGCTCAAGCAAATACAGAGGAAAATGGACATGGTGAAATTTAATTTTGCCTTTTGAAGGGCAAAGAATAAAAGCTAAGACTCCATCCCAGGGTTTTTCTTTACAAACCTGCCCCTCCGCCAAGGCCTAGAATCTGTTCTGTCTCCGTGAGAATGTAAAAGATGCAGTGAGCATCCAGCTCTGGCAGGGCTCTGGCCTGCACAAGCCAGTGCCTTCACCAAGACAAAGTCAACAGTTCACAAGTCAGAAGAAATTGTTCTTAAATTCACTCACATATTGGAAAAAGTAAGACTGCCAGGGTGAAACCGCTACCTGTACAGTTAATAAATACAATGTTATTGATAAAGTAGTTTTATTGCTGCCAGAAACACCAACACCAGGAGACCTGTGTGCTCCAAATCCTATACCCCATTCCATCACAGACAACTTGAGCAAGGCTTGGGTGTTTCCATCTAAGACTGATGACAAATGGCATTTAAGCACCTATCTACATGTCTACAAATCCATAAAAAGACATTTCATTGGGAAGTGGATCCTCGATGGCTTTGCTTCAATTACCACTTTGTATAAAGGATACACAGCTCTGTCCCCCACACTTAGTCTCAGAGAGATGCCAGGAACATTGTTAGAGTTGTTCAATACAATGGCGATCGTCCAGAGACCCATGAGAGCACAATAACCACCACCCTCTTCTCTTTTAATATTTTATTTGTTAAGCTTGAACATTCAGTCATGCGTGCTGTGCGATTCAAATAATTGACAACAGGAAGTTACTACACAGTTACTACAGGCCAAAAGCAAACTAAGCTTGGCAGTGAAGCTGGTGAAGGGGCTGGAGAACAAGTGTTATGAGAGGCAGCTGAGGGACCTGGGGTTGTTTAGCCTGGAGAAAGGAGGCTGAGGGGAGACTTTATTACTGTCAACAACTACCTGGAAAGAGGTTGTAGCGAGGTGGGTGTTGGTCTCTTCTCCCAAGTAAAAAGTGACAGGATGAGAGGAAATGTCTTCAAGTTGTACCAGGGTTGGTTCAGATTAGATATCAGGAAAAAGTTCTTCACCAAAAGGGTTGTGAGGCACTGGCACAGCTGCTCAGCTGAACAGCTGCTGTCATTTTATCTCCATCTCATGACTATTAGTGGTCCCTCCTCTGGAAAAATTCAGCCCTGCCGACTTCTTTTCTACTTTGTTCAAGTAGCTTCTTAGCTGGTTTGCTTCCTCTGATTTGTAACTTGCATGCAAGGCATTATTCTCGCAGATACAAAATAAGCTTCCACAGAAAAAGGTTTCCTGTATCAGCAGCAACTCTGGACCAAGCCAATTATTCAGCCAACAAAAAAACTTGAGATTTTCCTGCAAGTTAAGCTCAGGATGTCTTGTTCTGCTGTTTTCAGGGATGAAGGAAGAAAAATGCTTGAAATCTGGTGTCTCTAGTCCTTCTAATCAAATTTCCATCCCTTGAGATCCAAATGTTTTTAATATGAAACTCTGGGAATGTCTGTGCACCACTGCCTTGCAAGGAGCAGTGGAAAGTGTCTTGATGTATGTTCAGTACGCACTATTGTATCGACAAATAATCTGTGATAGAGAGTTTGTTTTGCTTTGCCTCCTAAAGGTTCCCTGCCTTTCAATCTTCTGCTCGGCAGCTCCCTAAACTCTGGCTCCCACATTGGTGGACATGTTTATGTGCCCTCTTCTCCTCTGTGTCTTGAGGTTGTGGTGGGGCTCACAAGGACAAGGTCCTCATCATTCATCCATAATGCTTGTTCACCCCCAATAACACACCATATCAGGCTGGGCCTCACTTCTGATCTATCCCAACATGTCTGGCCTTTTCCATCCAACATTTGCTGGTCAACCTTTTGCAGCAGCATAATTTGTGTTTGTCGTTGCTTCGTGAAGCTCTTAGTGCTCTGCAACGTGATGCAGCCAACAGAAACTGAACCCTCGGAAGAGTTGATTCCCCTCTGAAGCAGCAGATCATTTTTACAGCTTAAGCCCCCCTCTTTGCTTTGTAACATTGTGTCTTCTTTACAGATGAGAAAAACAGAACAAAGACATTTAAAATCTGAAATGACAGCTTGGCTTCCACTGCCAGTTTTGCAAAAGGAGTGAAACTAAAGCTGCAAGCTAAGGGAGAGGGATCACGCCTCAGAGTGGAAACCTGTGACACTGATAGGCAGCCAAAGGGAAGCACATCGAGAGCCGCCAGGAGGAGGGAGGAGGGAAAGCTCAGCAGAGTCAGCTACACCCATCAGGTTCTTGAGGCTCCAGGGCCACAAGGGAGGCCGTGTAGTCTCTTTTCTCTTCTTGAAGACAGAGACTTTGGTTCTCCTGTTTCCAGTAGGTTTTACCATCAGCTCCTAACTGCACTGCTCCACTGGCCACCAGCTGCAGGGCGATGGGAAAAGCCCGACACTCAGCTTCTTTAACTCTTTCTGACAGTGTCTCCTCAGTGTCATCTGCCTTCACTGATACTGGCTCCTGGTGGATTACTGCTTTCAGACTAGGTTCCTCCTAAAATGGGGATATTGGCAGTCTTTCAGAAGGGGCCAGTTAATGGTCTGAGAAAGGATTATGGACAGTGTGGACTGGGGCAGAGAACGTCTCGTGAGAGATCTCGGCAAGCACAACTGCAGCTGTACATCTGGAGAGGCTCACGACCTCTGTTAGAGGTACCTATATGACATTAGGGGGTACAGCCGGAAGAGACACATGGGCTGGAAGATCAGAGGGCAGTTTGCCCAAGGGCAGGAGACACTGAACATACCCCTGCATAATATGAAGGAAGAAGACCTCAAGAACCCGCAAATGCAATGTAACCCCCACATCTTCCTGTTTTTACTGATAACAATCCCAAGTTCTCCACGTGTTCATTACCTCCTCTTGTTTCTGCCTTCAGAAAGAATAGAAAAAAGCAAAATTTCTTTTCATAAGAGGACACTTACCAGGACAAAATGCACAGTGCAGCCTGTGACTTTGAGTCCACTGTGCAGAGCTTGCTGACAGGCATTTCCATCCTTGATTGGTGGGAAAAGTGATGGAGAAGCATTCAAAATTTTCCCTGGGCATCAATGTGACAGCAGAAAAAGAGGAAAAAAAGTTTGAACTTAATTCCCTTTAAAAAATTAAAACGAGATGTGATCATCAGTTCAAACCAACAGCATTCAGCACCACTCTGGAGTTTGCATGGTCTCAGTTGCAGCCAGAACATAAAAAGGCATGTTCAGATTCAGGTTGAAAAGAAAAAAAATATACAGTGTTATTATCGCTAAGGAAATTGGAGAAAATGCTACTCAGATCTGAGGAAATGCTGCTCTTCCAGGAACACAGGGCATGATGTGCAGGCTTTGCCAGTAGCCGGGCAAGCATCTTTCAGTCAAGGCCAAGGATCTCACTTGTTTTTGCATCTGTGGATGGATAGACAGAGTTGCAAGTCTGTCCCCTTCCAGGTGACCAGCCCTGGTGCTGGAGATGAGGGGTTTGGAGGTGGACTTCACACTGCAGCCTCATGCAGAATCACTGCACAGATGGAAGTGATTTTCATATGAAATATCATTCCCAAAGGAGCCTGTCCAAGGGCAAGCTGTATAGTGAGTAACTTCGGAGCTCAGGAACTGGCGCTTGGAACCCACAGCCAGGAGGAAAGAGGAGTGTGCATTTCCCCCTCTGTTGGCCTGGAAGACATCTAAAGAAAGCTCTGCCCCACAGCACAGGGGTGCTCAGGTGTATTCACACCTGAGTTGTAAAGGGCCCACAAGGACCATCAAGTCAAATTCCTGTCCCTGGACAGGACAGCGCCAACACTCACACTGTGTTTCTGAGGGCTTTGTTCAAATGCTTCTTGAATATTGACAGGCTTGGCGCTGTGACTGCTTCCCTGGGGAGCTGTTCCAGTGCTCCACCACCCTCTGGGTGAAGAACCTTTTCCTAATGTCCAACCTAAACCTCCCCTGGCACATCTTCCTGCCATTCCCATTCCCTCAGGTCCTATTATTGGTCACCAGAGAGACGAGATCTTGGCTGTATATGACTGTATTTCCAGCACACAGTACAGAGCAGTGCTACGCCATGCAGCCCTCAGGGCAGCACAGGAGAGGGATGGACAGAGAAATCAGTTTCTCTCCCATTTTTTAATAAGTAACAAGCTGCAAGGAGTAGCTTCAGCACAACTCCCCAGCTCAGCTACTTGCTCAGACAATTAGATGTCCACAGGTCTATGGGGCTGGATGGGATGCACCCAAGGATATTAAGGGAGCTGGTGGAAGTCCTTGCCAAACCTCTTCCCTCATTGATCAACAGTCCTGGATGTCTGGGGAAGTGCCGCTCGACTGGAGACTGGTCCCTCACAAGAAGGACATTGAGGTGTTGGAGCGTGTCCAGAGAAGGGCGATGAGACTGGTGAAGTGGCTGAAGAACAAGTCCTATGAGGAATGGCTGATGGAACTGGGGATGTTTAGCTTGGAGAAGAGGAGGTTGTGGGGAGACGTCATCACTGTCTATGGCTGCCTGAAAGGAGGCTGTGGCAGAGCGAGTGTTGAGCTCTTCTCTCAAGTGACAGGTGATAGGACAAGGGGAAATGGCCATAAGTTGTGCCAGGGGAGGTTCAGACTGGGTATTAGGAAGAATTTCTTTACCGAAAGGGTGGTCAGGCACTGGCACAGCTGCCCAGGGAGGTGGTTGAGTCACCATCCCTGGAGGTGTTTAAAAAATGGGCAGACGAGTTTTTGAGGGACATGGTTTAGCAGATGATGGGTGCAGTTGGACTCGATGATCTCAAAGGTCTTTTCCAACCGGAAGATTCTATGATTCTATGATTCAATGATTGAGAAATGACACAGTTATGCTACCTGTCCTCTACTGCAGACAGACCAAACACCTGCCTGCTCTGCAGGCATTCCTCCTTCCCAGCAGGAAGGCAGACCAGCTCTGTGACCCTGCTTTCGCCCCTCAGTTACTCATTATGCCAGCACAAGGCATGTCTCTGCCAATGCACAGTCAGAATTCCAGCACAATCCCACTGGCTGGAACAAATAAAATCACAGGGCAGCCCCACAGGTTTACCTACAGTCCTCGGTGTCAGTAGGGCTGTGAAAGATTTTACGAAAAGGCAAAGAACTATGACTGTGTAATTCTGGTGAGACCAAGCATCCCTACTTTAATTTCACTTTTACAGGTATGATTTCTTACCTTTCCATTTTCTGAGAAAAGGACTGGACAAAACTCTCATAAATCCTGAAAGACATATTAGTTCAACAGCGAACTCTTGAAGAACTCGGTCAATGGTGCTGTCAAATTCAGAGCGACTCCCATATAACTTATGATCAATCACCTAAAAAATTGAAACAGATCAAAAGTCATAATAAGGAAATAATAACTTTGTATGCATGAGAGCAGCTACTTGGGCAACAAAGAGAAAGCAAAATGGATTAATTCCAGGACATTTGAAGATTTAAAAGTTACAAGTTTGTATATTATTCATGGTATCTGTGATTTCTCATACTGACACAAACATCTCTGGGAACTTGCTAGTGAACACTGTTTCACACAGGATCCTTTGTAGCATGTGTAGAAAATATGCAAATAGAGAAGCCAACTGTGAAAAGATAAACATGGGTAATGTGATGTGGAGGGAAATAAGGGGGAACACATCAGAGATACTGAAGATACCACTTAATGACAAAACCTCTTACTCCAGAATGTCCAGCCAACGGCTAAAGTAAAACCAGTAAAGACTCATTGATAACATCACCTCCAGTTGTTTACTGAGAATCATAAACTTATCTTAAAAGAGAACAAAACTGGCCAGATATTCTGCATAAGGAGAGGTGTCACGTCTTGTTCTGCTCCTACCTCACCTCTCTGCTCTACTTGCCAAGGTAAGCGTTGATTCCTGACTCTGTTCACAAAGACATTCAAATAAGGGGCTAACAAAGCTGTCAGGCTCTCGTCTATGAAAATTTGAATTAATTTTGACATAACTTGTTTTCCCAGAGATGAGGCTTTATAGATCCAGAAAAAAAGTAACATGAATCCAACTCAGCTGTTGAGGAAGCTTCCTGAAAACTTTTTAATGCATGGAGACCCTCTAACTGTTTATTCCCATCTGTGTGTATCTGTACAAACATATTAACTGCTCAAAATCACTGAATGTTAGAAGGAAGAATTCCCGGTGGGCTGCATTTGAAATCCCAAGTTGTTGAATGGTTTCAAAAGCCACATTCTAGACTTTGACTAATATGAGGACATGATTTTACTCTCTGTTTTTTTTGTTTTAGGAAACAAAGCAGCAGACATTTCTATAACACAGTGCTACTCTGCTGACCACAGGCAGGGGAAGATACTTGTAGGGTGCTGCTGAAATTGATGTAGCACAACATGAGACAAAGGTCTTTCCAAGAAGGGATGAGCCATAGAGACAACATGCTTATGTTGGTGCTGGAGTGCGCCCAAAGAGGAGAAATTAGGCTGGTGAGGGGTCTGGAGAACAAGTCTGATGAGGAGCAGCTGAGGGAACTGGGGCTGTTTAGTCTGGAGAAACGGAGGAGGAGGGGAGACCTTATTGCTCTCTACAACTGCCTAGGGAAAGGAGGCTGTAGGAAGGTGGCTGCTGGTCTCTTCTCCCAAGTAACAAGCAATAGGATGAGAGGAAACAGCCTCAGGTTGCACTACAGGAGGTTTAGATTGGATATTAGGAAAAATTTCTTCACCACAAGGGTTGTCAGGCACTGGAAGAGGCTGCCCAGGAAAGTGGTTGAGTTGCCATCCCTGGAGGTATTTCAAAGATGTGTAGATGTGGTGCTTAGGGACATGGTTTAATGGTGGACTTGGAGTGTTAGGTTGATCTTAAGGGTCTTCTCCAACCTAAATGATTCTAAGATTCTATGTGTTTCACAGAGCCTGAAGTCTAACCCATTTCCATAAGATCTTGAAACTGCGTTAGCTATAGTCTCAGGCTCAAATCATCAAAGCACTTGCAATTTTCAGTCCCTTCCTGACTCTGGACTGTAGCACTCACTGGAGAGATTGGAAAGATACAGCCTCCGGTGAGCACTGTCCATACAGTTTTCAGCTCTGTCTCTACTGATGACTTTGACAGCTTTGTGCTACATCCATTTATCCACAAAAAAAGTTTTAAAGAAAAGTGAGACATGAATGCTTACTAAGCATTTCATAAACACCTACGGATTTGGTAGCTGTGAAGTGGCAACAAAAAGGAAAAGAAAGAGGTGTCTTTACCCTAGTGGGAATTCCAGCCCGGGCTGCATTTCGTAGTTCTTCCACACCAGATTTGTTGGAGATGACAAGGACAACTTGAGCATAACTGCCTGGCTCTTTTGCGTAACTGATGAGAGCAGCAAGGTTTGTGCCTCAAATGAAGGGAGAGCAAACATTCGTGAGATAGATGAACTGTCACTGAGAAGTGGCTCTCTGTTTCATTTAACAAAAATGTTGCTTTCAACAACTGCATAAATAGGAGAGGACTAAGGAATTTGTGCACTAATAAAGCTCATTTGTTAAGCAGTACAACTTGACTTCCCATCAGCCTTGGTTTTAGAAGGCTCCATAGACTCTTCTGAAAAAGTGCACTTGTATCAGGGCTGAATTCAGCCTCTCCTTTGTAAGGACATTTCTCTGTGTGATGACAAATGAAATCTCACCTGTTCCAGAGACAAGAACAGCTACTTTAACTTTGTTCTTTCTGGGTTGGTGTTGATTCTCGACAACAGCATTATTCAGTAGATGCTGGGAGCTGCTCAGCTGCAGAGCTTCAAGAAGATTCTCGACTTTGATGTGAGAACATCCTCCAAATATTGAGGAAAAAGTTAAAAGTAAAGTACCTTAGATTTTATTTTCCCATCTAAATTTTCTTTGTGTAGTTTACTAAGGTTCAACTACAAGAAAAACCTATCAGCAATCAATTTATCCTAGCACTAACTGAACTACAAAAACATACGTTGGATAAACAAACCAACTCATGCTAATTGTGCTGATCCCTTTTGTGTTACTCACTCGCAGAATTGTCTCCAAAGGCCTAGGTATGGCATAGTTTTTTTCAAGGATTATCCCCATCATTTACGCTTGGTTTTCCTGTTTCTTGCACGTTGAAAAAAACTTAAAGGTGATGTTGACAGAGCTGAGGTTGCATTTTGTCTGCCCAAACTGCTCCCCAAGCTGCTTGGTTTCCAGAGGGATTCTGGCTCAAATCTTGCTATATGTCAAGCAATGGACATAACAGAATGAAGACTTACCATCACGTATGACTGTACACAGCTGTGGCCCACCCTCAGCCTTTAAACAGAATCCGTGTGAGTAGGGAAGGGGTTGATTATCATGATTGAGGTAAAATATAATCAATTAAATAATGTTTGAGTCCTTACAGGCAGTCCTCAGAGGGATTTACGCAAGTCTCAAGTAGGTACATAAGTAAGACACTTTTCATAGGTAACTCACTCTGAAAAAAAGACATTCACTTCTCACTGTGTTTAACAATGAAGTCTAGATGTAAAAAGATGTGAACTACATAATCTTTGCAGCTGGGAGTTTCCTCAGAGCCTCCAGAACTGAGGACAACCGATAAGTCCCAGGAGATGCTCATGGTTCACAGAAACACACTCTAAAGCAACTTATCCTGAATCAACTTAAATAGCGCATTCTTAAGTGGAAATGCCTCTGAAGTAAGACAGATGAATCTGTTAATTTACTCTTTAATTTTTACGTCTTTGTTTCCCATTATGACACCTGCTAACCTGTGTGACAAGGGCTGGCAACTTTCCCAATTAGCCAGGCTTCCTCGTGTCTCTGTATGTCCTTGAGAACGTGCTGAGCCAGGTCCTTTTGCACAACCAAGACTGCGCCGATCCCACAATTAAACGACTGAGCCATCTCCTCCTCAGAGAGGTTTCCCTCTCTGTAAAGCCAGCAAAAGATTTTGGGAATCTTCCAACTGAGAGCATCTGAAAATGATTGAAATTTGTGTATGGTCAGCCCAAATGTTTGCTATTCATCTTTTATTATATACAATGCCAGTGCTGTATAATACAAGAGCTGATAGAGACTAATTCCCGCTGTCTAAAAAAATACTGCCCAAGGATGACACTAACCCAACTTCCAGTGAGCTTTATGGGTTCTGCTTAGCTAGAGCTTTCTAGCTATGAATTGTTGAGCCAAGTCTCCTCTGGGCTTTCTAATGAAAACATGTAAGAAATGATGGCGAATTAAGATTTACTCATCCTTCATCAGCTAGAAGGACAAAGTTACAAATGACTTACATCTCTTCTGTAAGAGATAAAGGAGACATGGGACAAATAATTTTTGACTACTTAAGCACATATTGATCTGTTTCAAAGAATCAATAATTTGTATAAAAGTGTATAATGAGGTGTATTGATGCACAGACAGGAACAGGGCTGAGTGCTGTACACACACACGGGAAGCACGGGTGGGCTTTCCCAGTAACCTTACTCAGGCAGGCATGGCCTTCGGTTTTCTGTGGAAAGCCTGCCATCTCCACTTTAGAAAACTAACAGTCCATGGGCTTGTTGTCTTGTCTGTGGTTCTGACAAGCAAGCCAGGCACCACCTTAGTTAGCTGTGTTTATTTCTTCCCTTTCTAATTTCATTCCAGACAAACACAGACAGACATACACCTTTGTTCCCCTCCACTGTTCCCAAAACATTTTTTGAGTTGCATGAATATGATTTTCTTTAATGTTTTGAACTTTTGAATACTTTGCCCAATTTTCGCTCCAATAGAAAAAGTTCTACTTTACATACAGATGTGAAATGATAATCTCTTGTGTGGGAGCTACCACCTACCATAAAACTACATTAAATATGTGGGCGTGGGGTGTGTATACGTACCGTGGAGCTAATCATGCAAATTAATTGTCTTTACTCTTTGGTCAAAATGTTTACTATGGAGAAGTGTCTTGCAGAACACACAATCTTCTCAAACACCTTTTGTCCTAGGGATGAGCTTCCTTCAAACTGTCCTTAAATTCCCCTTCTCCAACAAGGGAGTGGTGCACATCGGCTGATGCTTACTTGAAATAGGAATGCTTTTGGTCAGCTCTTTGGAAAAGCACTGACTTCGAGTCATTCAGTCTCCAACTGCGTAGACACATTTCTCCATATCTCTAGAACTGAAGCTGAAAAGTCAAGTCCACACTGCACATAAATTTTGTCGAACAGAAACAGTCATCTTTGATATTTACCTAGGACAGCACTGACATGTTCTGGCAGGATCCTGGAGATGCCTTCCACCAGCCCCTCCTCAGCAATGAAGGCAAAAGCCTTCACGTGCCCTGAGCGAAGAACAGGCAGCAAAGATGGACTGTACATTTTTGCTGGGCTCAGCAATATATCTCCTGCAAACAAACAAAAGTGTCAATTGGATCAATTTGTTTAAAAGGTCATTAGGTGATTAGTGGGAATGCCTCTCTGAACAGGTTTCTTCCTAATCTTTATGGCAAACAGCTTTGGGAAGCAACAAAAAGTGCTGACCCAGTCTTCCAAAACTATGGAAGCAAGCCCACATGCCTATCCCAAAGACTGACTAACCCTAGCCCAGCCTGAAACAAACAACCCTGGGCAGCACCCATTTATGAAAATGTCTGGACACAATTCATTTGCAGTTTTGCTTTTGAAAACAAAGATATTGTACCTAGATTCTTGTCACCACAACTGCCAGGTGCTGGTGAGGAGTAGTGTAAGGAGGACATTAAGATAATCTTCCTTATGATGCTAAATCCACGGCCGTGAATCCCAGAAGATGCCAGCCCAATAAGCACGTCCTCCTCATCAGCTCTCTGCAGCTGCAGAAGCATCTGCCCTCGCTCCACTGCACCAACCACAAAGCCAGTCAGGTCATACTCTCCAGAAGAATACATGCCAGCCACCTCAGCCATCTCCCTGCCTAAGAGGGGAAAGAAAGCAGTCAGCACCAGCTGCAAATATTTTTCATTGTTAACTTTAAATTTGCAGCATCTCCTAAAATAAGCAACGAATCCAGGATAGCTGCAGAGATATGCAGCCTAAGTAGCGCATTCAGATGTGTTTTTTAAATCCTTCTTGGTTTCTCACCTCAAAACTTCAACAAAAAAAATCTTCAGGAAGGTAACGAAAGATTATTTTTTTTCCATCTCCTGCTACTAGTCTGGCACCTCCCTGCTTACGTCTGAATATCAGAGAGGGAATGAAAACATATTAACACTTCAAGAATGTGAGGCATTCCATTTTGCTCTTCTTTTGTGCAAGGAAAAATAAGCAAGAATCAGGATCCAAATGCATGAATAGTTACAAATCATCCCTCTATGCCAGGGTTGTCAAACTCATTTTCACTGGGGGCCACATCAGCCTGCTCCTGCAGCGTGACTGGTGCTGGCAGGAGCGCAGGGGCAAGGAGCTCGGCGCTGCCACCGGGTAGAAACAAGGTGCTGGGCTGGATAAAACAAGGTGGAGGGCTGGATTCAGCCTGTGGGTTTGACACCTGTGTTCTATGCTGACCCATTTTAGAGATGCCCAAATGCTTGGCTGTTTTTACACCAAACAGAAACCAACTCTAACGCCACACACGGCCTCTGCCTACAATATCTATTTCACTAGTAATTGTTTCAACATCAGAACCTTCAAATCGTAAAGTAGAGGATTGTTCATACCCAGGAAAGCGCATCCTGCATTTCTGCAAGCTTCAGCTATTCCTTCTTTGATCGTTTCAGTCACTTCAACATCAAGTTTGCCACAGGCAAAATAAGTAAGGAAGAATAGAGGCTCTGCTCCTTGCGCTAGGATGGCATTGACACACATGGCAACCAGGTCCTGACCTATGGTGTCGTGTTTCTTACACACTTGTGCAATCTGAAAAACATGGTGGGATCCAGCAGTGGTGACAAGAAATACACAAAACCCAGATATTAATCAGTCCAATAAGCAGAAGTCATCTTTTCCCTGAAAAGAATCACAATAGAATATACATGCAGAAGATAATCCTGGTGCATCATCCAGTTTAAATCAAGAGAAAACAGCTCATTTTCTTGCAGAGAAACTATTTTGGTTTTTTAAACATTAATTCAAATTCTAGCTCCAGGTACCCAGAAATTGTAATTTTGGGATGCTGGCTTGTTTGATTGATTTTTTGAATATTATGATAAATTCAGAAAAAAAAGTGTCTGAAAGCAATTATAAATTCCCAGGATATTAAACCTACACAACATCCTAGCAGTTTCAAAAAAAAGATTGCATTGCTCAAACATCACTGTGTGTTCTGCTTTACTTTCATGTACTAATTTCACTGGGCTATGCAGCAAAACTGAAACAATTTATTAAGTAGTTTTCTTCTTCTCCAAGTCCACATGGAATGAGAGTCTTCAATTCCACTTTCGCCAAGGAGTCTATTGAGCTCAGCTCTCTCATGTCACAGGCAACAACGTGGCCCTGGTCTTTCACAAAGCAATAGTATTTCCCTCAGGATGGCTGCTGTTTACTTTTTTAAAAGTTATCAAGGTGTTTGCACCCTGCAAGCAACAGAATCTGATTCAGACATTGTGGCTTCTATAAAGTGGCACAGGTTGCCCAGGGAAGCTGTGGCTGCCACCTCCCTGGAAGTGTTCAAGGCCAGGTTGGATGGGGCCTTGAGCAGCCACCGCAACTGGGTTGGAATGGGATGGGCTTTAAGGTCCCTTCCAACCCACACTATTCTATGATTCTATGATTCTGTGATCCTACTTTATTACAAGCAGAGGTTTCTACACTGTCAGGGATACACCATAGTGGTTTCATTTGTGCCACCTGCTGATGTAGATGCACAGCCCCCGCTCACACAGTGCAATTAATTTCTACCACTTCAGGGGCTGAAGTAGGACAAAGATTGCATATGTATGGATAAATTTTCAAGGTAACTACCTTTTACTGACACAGTCTGTCAGTGTGGTTTATACCAGTGCAGAAAATCTGAGTACAGAAAGATGGGAGAGGGAAAAATACAGATAAGTACTATCACTGGCTTCAAGATGGCAACAGATCAGCACCTAAACAAAGTCTGAGATTGGCTTACAAGCCTCATTTCTTTCACTGGTTGGAGGATTTAGAAGTGCTATGGATACTAGCCATCCCATGTCTTTTGTTGCATTATAACATCTCCCTCCCACTGATCTACTAACAGTTCATACAGGCATCGGCCAACTTTTTTTTGGCCAAGAAAGAGTCTTGGGAACAATCTGTGTAAACACAGTTGGAAATGTCTCTCTGCCAAGCAGTTAGAACGAAAACACACAAGAGCCAGCACCAATCATTTTTTCATGTTCAGAGGTGTCCGAGGATGTTTGACTGCAAAAGACTTCTGGACCATTATGTTTGGTCTCCTGCTCTTGCAGGAAGCCACACCATATCATCATATTACTAAAGGTATAAACACCAACTACAAACAAGTTAAGTGGCTGTGCTTGACCAGTGAAAGGCAGTTTCAGACCTCCACCTCCTCTGATGGCTGATAGCCTTCTTCTGGCTCAATTTATCCTATATGTTCTTGTGTAATTAGCATTCTTTATCTATTGGCTTCTCTTCCCCCCTGATGTTTATCCTCTCCATCCTTCTTTTCCTCAGTGCCCTGACAAGGTAATCATGCTACTTCTTTGTACACAATTTATTAAGCTAAGTCTGACAGTTATCAACACTCCCTCTGTTCTTCTCAAAGCCAACGGACCCTTCATTTTATAGCAGAAATTCTGGTTCTTAGTTCCTCAAGTGCTCAACTAAATATTTTGTTTAAATCATTTCATCACAAAAGATCCAGAGCTTTCACATTCTCAATAACACATGCACAGGCCTTGCTCAAGCAATCATCTATAAAGTTCAAATGACCATTGCAGTGGACTTGAAACATATTTATAATGCTCAGAAGGGCACAGATGGTGCAATTGGCTGTGGCATTTAAAACAGTCTTAAGGGATAACATCAGCTTCGCTACAAGTTGCAAGTTACCTGCAGTTTAGGTCCAAGGCCTTTAGCTTGAGAGACCAAGATAGGATCATCATAACCAGATGCTTTCAAGTCAAAGAAACCAGCAAAGCCTCCTACTTCTGAATGACTGCCTGCCAAGTACAAATAAGTCAAGGATCATTTTTAAGGGAAATAAAAAGACCCAAAGCACTCATCAAAGTTAAGTAATGCAAATTATGATTCTTTGGAGAAGACTGTCCTCTGACAGAAACAGCTTTATGAAGTATGGACCCCAAGTCCCATATTTCATGGTGTTGTAAATAGATCTTTATTATTTTGTATTGTGACCTATGGATTGTGCACAGCAATGGTTAAACATTTTACCTAACTGTTAACAGCTCACCTTTTTTCCTTACATAGCTATTTTTTCCTAAGGGGAAAAAAATAAACAAGAAATTTTCTTTGGTAGGTAACTGCTAAGAGTAAAGAACAGTGCCTGAAGAGCAAATAACAAGTTCAGTGATTGTTAGCCAAACCCTAATAACTGTTTGGCTGTTGTACTCATATATACAGCTGGTAGGATCACTTCTGTCCAGTGATGTACAAAGCCGTTCCATTAATCCAGGAGTTATTATGTTCACCAGACTGACCTTGAAAAAGTCCCCAGGTCAAGCCAACTATTTTTTAATGAAGCAAAAGAGGAGTGATGAGAAGGAAATGAGAGCTTTCTTAGTGGAAACCCCAGCCCAGTTTCTCAAGCTCAGTTTCAATGCCAAGAATGCATTGCTCAGCTCCTCCGGAAAAAAACCTTTCCATTGCATTCAATATACTGAGGAAATTTAAAGATTCTTCCCGGTCTTACCTGATCTGGTACCACTTACAATTGATGTTTCTGGCTGGTGAAACCGAACAACATCTCTGATTACAGCTTCCACACGTCTCTCTTTGTATATTAGACCCCTGCAGAGATTAAGGACACGCTAGCAGCAGTAGTGACATTTTCTGCACAGACCATAATTCATCACACAAACGGGAACAAGAGATACAGAAGTGTGGACTAGCATCCATTTCTGCTAGTGCCTTTGCTTACATACAGAGACTGCCTGAGGAGCTGTATACCCCGATGGCCAATGTCCTTCCTGTAAGTGGCACCCTTGAAACGTATGGCCGCTACACCCCGGTTGGCTTCTCCCAGTGCTTTCATCAGGTCCTCCTTAACAGCAGTAATGCAGAGAACTCTGCCACCACTTGTCACCACTCTGCCATCCTTCAGCGTTGTGCCAGCATGGAACACCTGCAACCCTAACTCTTTGGCTTGCAGAAGCCCTGTAAAAGCAAAAGGAATTCTCAGAGCATTTTAAATCACATGCTATGTTGGCAAAGAAGTGAAGATTCTTCAGTCAAGCCAGAATAACAATAAAGCTTCCCCCCTCACCTTTCTTCTGAGAAACAGCATTAGCAGTGAAGGGTATCCCACTCTACTGGCCCTAAGACTCCCTTACAAGACATCCAGTGAGGACACACATCACACAAACAGAAACAAGGGATCCAGGAGCCACAACAGGACATAAAACTACTCTGTGCCAGGGTAAAGCTGTGCTGTATATTGTAATTGTGAATAATTCATGCAGGGTTTTTTTTCTACAAAATCACAGTTCATAGCAGTTTACTTCCTGGATTCTCCCCTCTCATTAATTAAACCATTAACGCCATTAACGCTAATGCTACCTCAGCACTCTCCTAGCTATTCTGCCATGCACACAATTCCCTACCACATCTGGCATCAATGCTCTACAGACACTTGCAGGTGGCTGTCCAATAGCTAAAACAAATTAAGTATTTTATTCTTTCATTTGTCTCCATGTATTTTCCTGTTAGAGGGAAGCAAAGTTGTTCAGGGGTTTTTTAGATTCATACTTTGAGGACAGGACAAAGCAAGAGGAGAAACTGCTGCCATCACCTGGAAAAGCAAAACAAAACATAATTTTCCTCTTACTATCAGCAAGTTAGAATTTATAAACAAGAAAAAAAGAGACCTTTATACTCGCCAAAGGTACAAAGTGCTCCATTGCCACAGCACTGACCTGACAAGGTCAAAGCTGATGCTGCAACAGAAATTTAACTCCTTCACATTGTGTTATAAGGAAAACTCAAGAATAAAATGTTTGTTAAGCAATTACAATGTAGGAATCAATGTGAAAAAAATAGGAAAAAAATAACAAACCCCTCACAACTCCAGAGGCTGGAGTATAATAATAAAAGTATGGTTTGAATGTCATTGTTTTGACTCTCTTTTTTTTGTGATTAACAAGCAGGAGGACCAGACAATCTCACTTCTAAAGTCATGAATACCAACTGAAAAAAACTTAAATTCCTGAGTCTGACTAGTGAAACCTTCTGCTCCTTAGCAGAAGGATTCATTCAGGGATTTGTACAGTTACAGAAATGCAGAATTTTCCATAATATCACTGACAAACCAAAATAAATACAGTGAGTAAACTTGAAAAGAAAGGTGGTTGAAGAGAACATTACTGCAGAAGTCTCAACAAGGGAAAAAGCAACACAAAATGACCTTCTCCCTGGGAGATGTAGGGCAACTAGAGTGCTGACAAAAATAAGATGGCCTTGATACAAGATCAGTTGTCTGAGGTCCTTTACACAAGGAAGGCAGTAGCAGAGGAGGGAAGAAAACATTTATGCAATGCTTCCCTCTATTTTTAAACATTTTAAAAAATCTTAATGAGATACTAAATCACAAGAATTTTAACACAGAAAATGAATACTGATCTAAAGCCCACGTGCCCACCTTCCCTTTGAGTCACGTGAAGATGTCCTTATTAGCATTAGACAGCAACGATCCTGGATGACTGGCACAAGGGCAGGAACCAAGCTGATGGTGGGGGCATGCACCACTCCTGTTTTAAGGGTCACAGACCTTCAGGTCTCACCCTTATCACTTGATCAGGCATTAGCTAAGATAATGTGACCTCAGCAAAGAAACAACAGCAATAAGCAGTCATATTCCAACACTGGAATAATCTCCCCAAAGAAGTGGTGGATTCCTCTACATTGGACAGTTCTAAGGCTCAGCTTCACTATATATCACCCAAAAAGGTTGGACCATATAATCCTTGAGGTCCCTTCCAATCTGGCATTCTATGATCCTATGATATCCTGACAAAACTGTGGTCCATGTTTCCAGTACAGTTTGTGGAAGTACTCCACAAGGACATACCAGAGTTGTCCCAGGAAGACACAATTCCCCAGTCACCTTCTTATCTCAGCAACCAGCTACAGACAGAGCTTTATAGAATGAGGTAAAATTAAACATTTAGCCCCTATGTTACTTTGGACAGGCATGTATTTCAGTTAAAGGATCTTACTGAACAGCTATACCTTCCACAACAAGAAGGAGCGACGGATGAAGGCAGATAGGGTGTGAGAGGTGAGCTGGAGGACAGCTCTCTGGGAGAAGAGGTAAATGCAAACCTACTGAAGTACTACACTGACATTAAATAGTAAAAAACCCTACTGCAGTTACCTGTTACCTCCATGCCTTTGTCATAGTCTCCTGGGTATCCTGGACTTGCCATGACCACACACACAGCTGTACTATTTTCTGTCCAGGCTGGCATGAAGCTGCAGAGTTTGCCATCAATTGTGGCTTGAATCACTTCATAGAAATCATTTTTAAGCAGGGGAAGAATTACCTGCAGAAAATTTTTGTAGTGTCAGGAGTAAATTCTTATTTTGCTGACTTCTTGAAATTAAACTTAGGGAAAATTCAATTAATAGAGTAAAACCTGTATATGCCAAACTGAAACTATTCTATTTCCCTATACCAGTAGATTTGAAAACTATATGAGAACATTAATTTGCAGCATCACTTTGTAATAGCAAGACATTTACAATATGATATGTGAGGTTATGGTGGAAGGTACATGAGTTTAGGCTCCTCACAGTCAGATTCTATTCAGAAATCAAATTTGGAGCAACAGCTTTTTAACTTAATTTTTAACTAACAATTCACACAAGCTGTCTAGCTAAGATTTTAAGTTACTTCATACATTATCTAAACACTCTCATCCCGATCTGCATGTTCAGAGGAAGGAAGACATAAATCCAAATATATCTTGCACAGTTCCCTAAAGGTAACAGTCAGAGGTAAAAGAATGAAGTGTAGTTAAGTTTCTGATACCTTTCACTCACCTGGCACTGAGGGTCACCAAACTGACATTTAAAGTTTAAAATTTTCACACCATCTTTGGTAAGCATTAAACTCGTTTGAAGGACACCTGGACAGAAAGAACATAGCTAAGCAAATTAACTTAAATTTTTGTTTTTCAAGAACACCTTTCAATGCAACACAGTATTTTGGAATGTGGGATGCATTTCTGTAAATCATAAGGAATTAGAAGCAAGGATCCTGCAAGCACTTATACACAAGACAATAATTTCACAATGACCAACAAAGTTGCAGACATCATAACATTTTAGACTGAATACAATGGAAAGCAACCTCTCTCCATCAGAAAGCTAAGTTCTGCCTTCAGCTACATCTCTCTAAATGCAGGCATTCAGAGATTAGAAGGAACTGACAGGATGAAAAAACCCAGTTCCCACAAGACCCCATTCATTCCACGGACCTTGTGTTTTTCTTACCATCAAGTGCACTACTGTTATGCATAAATATAGATCTATAACTCTGTATTTCAGGGAAAAAATAGCATGCTACCGCTACTAACAAACAAAACCAAACAAAATATTATTGAAGTTACAGAATCATAGAATCATAAAATTGCTTGGTTGGAAAAGAGCTTTGAGTTCTTCAAGTCCAACCGTACCTGCCCACTACTAAACCATATCCCTGAGAAACTCATCTACCTGTCTTTTAAACACCTCCAAGTTAGCACGCTGTGATTTCTATTCCACACACATGTACACATGCAGTGACCTAAAGCAGGCCTTTCATTGTATAATCAGAAAAACAACCACCAGAGAATAACAAGTGTGAAAATATAAAGCCCACAAAGCATCAGGTCCTCCAGCATCATCCTGAAAATGCTCGACACCCACTATGTTCTTACTGCAGATTTGGTCATTGTAAAAAAGTTAACAAATAGCAGAGAATACATCGCAGACTGGAATCCAGCTCTTTATGTGTATTTGACAGTCTTCAGTACCAAGAGCAGCCATTGGCATTAAGTGACAGCTGTGAGCATCACCTTCTTTTTCAAAACAGCCTTAAGACAAAGATCTTAAAGATGACTTACATTGCTGTATAAAGGAGCAAACAATATAACTGAAAAATATATTATATATTATTAAGTATATATTGTACTCAAAACTACAAAGAGTTAGATTTTAACTGTTTTATTTAAAAACATTTAATAAAAATACAGTATGTTTTATGAAGAAAAAGCCCAAGTTATTCTCTCCTAAGGAAGAGCTGTAAATCACACCACTGAGACTTAATACTGCATGAAAAATTAACTTCTTTTTTTTTAAAGAAAAACAAATATTATTTGGAATTCAAAAGCAATCTCTAACAACGAAACTTATCTCGATACGTCTTTACCTTGTTTTTCAGCTGAATGCTTACTTACCTACATACGCTGTTCCTTCTTGCCTCATACTATCAACAACATGTTGAAGGATAGCATCATTGATTTTCTCTAGAAGAGCTCCTGGAACCTGACAATCAGCATCAAACTGATTGAGACAGTGATAACATTTACTGGACTGGGGTAAGTAAATGCCTCAGATATGTTTTCTGCTCTCCCACCCCCAACCAATGCACTCCTTCCATTAGGGTGCCGCTGCCAGAAGGGCAGATACACTGATCCTCTGTCTTTCAAGATTTTTTTTTGGTTCTTTCTTTAGAAGGCATATTTTAAGGAGGTTTGAGACACTGGCAACCTGAGCTATACACAATAAGATTGTTCCTATACTTATAGAAAAACACACTAATAATGTACTTGAGCAGCATATTTAGAACAATGCAGTCAGCTTTAAGAATCAACAACAAGAAACTCAAGGTTACATTTAAGACACAAAGACTCCAGGTACGCGGGAAACTTTGCAGAGACATTTCAAGTGATGCTAATAGGAGCAGAGAAACACCAAGTTTAGGAATAACGGAAAAAGTAAAAGAGAGACCATTCCACAGAACACTGGCTTATAGAATCCTAAAGATTATGGAAGTTTGAGCTCTGTAGTGCACTTAAACAAGTAAAGCATCAATCAGTTCTAGAAAAAATCTGGCCTACATGATAAAACAAAGATTGGGCCCTAAAGGAGATATAGTAACCACAGATGTGATCAACTTTATTTCAGGCTGAGAAGGAAGACAGCTATACCTCAGGAACCGGGCAGTAGGCTCCCATCCCTCCAGTGTTTGGACCCTGGTCACCATCCAATAATCGTTTGTGGGCCTGGGCTGGAGGCATTGAAGCAACAGTGACACCATCCGTGAAGCACAAGCACTGTTAAGAGACACACACAACATAGAAACAGTGACAACATCCTGTCCTAAGGGGAGTTAACACGCTGAGGCTCAGTTCTGCCAGGAAAATCTAGCAATCAAGGACAGAAAGCAATAGGATCCACTCACTCTGCTGCAAGTCCACTGACCTAAAGGATTAATTGAGCACTATCTCATTTTGAAATAATCAAGAGAAATGGTGGCCCTCATAACAATTCCTGATGATGAATCAATTCCTGATGATGAATCAAATCTTGACTTATCAGTCATGTGGACATATGTTTACCTTAAGGCATGGGAACAGTCGTCATTGACTTGACAGTATTATTCATATGCTTGAAGTTAAATGAGTTTGCAGATCTGAAGCCTGAATGAGTGCAAGGTATTCTCAGTACTGGAAAAACCTTGCACAAAGAACTTGCTTTCTGTTTTCATGTGGGATATAATACACATGATTAAGTTTTTTCCTGCACAACATTATCAATATAACAAGAATTACCAAGACAAAGTCATACAAATGAGTTTGAGGTCACCTTTGGAAAGAAGAGATCATTTTCCCCCTAAAAAAAATCACCATAATTGCGATTTTATGACTAATGTAGAAGAGAATCCTACTGAAAACATACATTGATGTCATAGACATCAAATTTCTTAGATTGCATATTTAATTATGTAAGTTCAACTAAAACCAAAAAACCCCTATATAATTATATATATTATATATATATAAAAATATATATAAATATATATATATAAAAACCCTATACAATTATATAACAATATAATTGTACCCACAGAGCATAATGCCAAAGAATAAAAGCACATAACCACACCACTGATCACATACAGAAAGTTCTTCTCCTTGAAGAAGTTCTTCAACAACAACCATCTCTCCAAACATTCTGTCCTGTACAAAAAAAAAAGATTTCTCCAGTTAGCAAACATTATATCTCCTGGCTAAATCCTCTCTTTATTTTCTTTTACAGGAAAAAAAAACAACTTATATGAAAAGCAATATCTTGCTTGAATTCTGGTATGTTGAGCACAGCTAATTGAATCTCATTTGGGATAAGGAGACATTGAAATGTACTTTATGAGGCCCTGGAATCCACTAAGAATTAAAAGAGTTGGAGAGGCAGCAGGACTCAGTGATGGAATGAGAGTTCAGCCACAAAGTCTACAAAGCCCTGCTCATTGCCCACTGTCTGGGGCAAACATGAGGAATTTGAGGATGATACCCAGAGAAATTTCATATCAAATGGGCAAGTTTCTCCTGAAAATACTTGCTTCCTGTGGCCAAAACTACAAACTCACAGGCTACAGAACATCAAGAATTGCATTCCCACTGATTAATTAAAGATTTATCTACCTGCATAATCTCTTGGACAGCTCTGCATGCTTCCTCTTTGCTGGTTGCAATAGTCACTTCTTTTCTAGCAGCAGGGCCCCTGGCTCGTACAACATGGGCAGGAAAGTCTGTGCTTTAAATGAAAGCAAAAGTGAGATTCAGACATCCCCATGGCATACAGAGAAATTATCATTTTTAAGCTGAATGTCTCCCATATTCTTTTTTCCCTCGATAGTTGAAGAATAACATAACAGTAAAACACATTCCTTGTCATGGAGGTGAATGGAGTCTTACAGTCCTCAGCACAGAACTGTGAACCAGAAATCCATGAATTCTCTTGTTGATTCTGACACCAACTCAGCGTATATCCTTGGACAAGCCACCGAACAGTTTCTTCCTCTTTCTCCTGAGTTGGGTTACTATTACATTCCTCTCAGTGTTTGGAAAGATGAACTCATTGATGATTTACAGTTTTATAACACCAGATTAAAGCACGTAGTCCTATAAACCACTGTCAAAGTTCTCTTTAGGGTTGTATGGTTAAGGCTGAATTAGGTCTTCCACATGAAGAGTATGTTAGATCTTGTCTATTAACTCTGTGTCCCCAGAATTGCTTCACTTACTCTTAAACACAAACTAAATCTAGAAGAAAAGAATAGAACAGCATAAAATCAACATACTTTAATTTTACCCATTCACCTCTCTCCAGCTTGTGGACAGTAAATAAAAAGTTCCTTTTGAAGAGCTGATCATACATATTACTAGCCTGTTCTCTGAAACAACATCTCATTCCTCCTTTCCACAGTACAATTTATATTAGGATAAATCTTAACCCTAGATTTATGCGAGCAGTCAAAGCAGGCTCACACAAACCTCCCTTTCTGCACAGCTCAGTGTGCTGACCTGACATACATTTTTCCTTTTTGAGTCTTATGCACACTTAAAGACACACAAGTTGTTGGCCTGTTTCTCTATATGGCAGTAATACAGACTAAATATTGTTACAGAGCAAAGTCAGTGAAAAGTTTGGTTTTATTTAAAAAAAAGAAGTTCCACTAGATTATACCTCATGTAGCATGTGACAGCAAAGACAAGAAGTCCATGAATCTGACACGCAGTTACAGGCCAGTGCAGCTGAACACAGCAGCTGCTGTGAAACTGGACCAAAATAGCCACAGTGGTAAGTTACTCCCCCAAGGGATCCCCGGTGACTTCAGAGGCACTGCAGTGTAAAATAACTGCAGAGATATGCAGTTACATTTCTCTCTCCATGTAAGAGAAATGCTGTCTAGCCTTGAAGAAATAAGAGTATCCGCCTTAAGTTACGACTTTTTGACCAGTCCCTCCCAAACCACTCCACAGACAGCATTTTCCTGGTATCTGTCTGTGTAGAAATTATTCTTGCCCTTACAGAAAGATTTATTGAAATATTTTCCTCTGATACATTTTTTTTTGCCTTTTAAATGGCAAACTAGCATTCCAAAGAAGCTGATCAAAGGGTAGAGCTGTGTTCTGTGAACAGAAAAATCAACCTGTTTAAGTTCCCTGCACCCTCACCACCAACATCTAATTATGAAACTAATTAGTTCAGCAGGACAACAGTTGAAAAGTTACCTAGTTCTAGGTAACTATCATGGGTGAAGGTCAAATGCATAGATAATTTGACAGAGGAGTTTCAAGTATCAAAATATTTACCTGATAATAAACCTACAAGCTTCCTGGGGATTGGTGAAGGCTTTCCATCTTGCTGTTGGGATCCCATGCCGATCCAGAAAGGCTTTGGCAAAAGTGGTGTTGGATGCCAGCTGGGCTGCTTTTGCAGATGGTCCAAAACACCTAACTCCTGCTGCTCTCAAGTCATCCACAATGCCTAATTACGAAAAAGAACAAAAGAACCAAGTCATCTCTTTGGAAACTTCAAGTCATTTTGATAAAAGGAAAACCGTACAACTATTCCAGCATTCTGTTACACTTTTCCTTGTCTCAGACAGCTAATTTATCCTTAAAATAAGGTTCTGCATATCCAATGATCTGATCTTTAGTTTTAAGAGGTCTTTAGGTCTTTACATAAGCACCATCACAGTTACCACCCCATGACTGTTGTTAGGACTGTCTGGTACTTCTGTTCACTATGCAAGACATGGAGATCTTACTGCGCATTACTGAGATTCCTGTTGCAAGAAAATTCTTTATATAAAGGAAAGCAGAGCAGAAGACACAAAAATACTCAAAACCATTACTAATTTTTGATCCTGAATGATTTCCTGTGCTGATTTCTAAATAAGCCAAATGTTTTAAGTGACTACAAGTTACAGATACAATACAATCCATATTTTCTTGTTCTTTAGTTTAATTAAGTTAGTGTGTGTCCTAAGATCCAAAAGAGGTAATTTTAAAGTAGAATTCAAGTGATGATTTTTACTGTCAAGTTAATTTATTTCAGCCTTACCAGCTGCCAAAAGAGCTTCTTGCCCAACTAACACAAGTCCAATGTTATGATCCTTGCAGAACTGAGTAACAATAGTGTGATTGCTCACTAACACAGCTGAAAAAGAAAAGGAAATTTAATTGTTACCACTGTAAAGCCTAAATAAGAGATGGGAGATGAGACTGGCATTGTTCTACCTCCTTAAGAAGTATGATTAAAATAATTAAAGAGCCCATGAAAGGCAAAGTAAACAAAAATTATAATAATAACAACGGAGTCCAGAAGGAACAGTGAACATTTTCAATTTGAACTGCTACTTTTCATACACATTGCTAAATTATTAAATGTATCTTATTTGCTATATGTAATCAATGTAATTTTTAAAAACTTCTGTCTTTAAAAAGGAAAACTGTAAGTTTGTAAGGAAAGTCAATTTCAACATCTGAGCAAAGATTTGCTCAGTGCTAGTGCATGATGTAGCTAAATTTAGCAGAGAAGCCTGGGCAGACACCAGAGAAGTTTCTGTCCAGAAGTTAGTAACTTTGAGCTTTCCATGCCTCTGTTACATTTTGCTGAAATTGGTAAGTGAATTCAAGCATAACAGTAGGAAGAAAGAGATGAGGTGTAGAAATACACAGTCTTACATAAGCCTCACTATCTTAAGAAGATATAGGCTAAAAATAGGTATAGTATGACGTTTTACTAGGCAGTTCTAAAATACAGAAACAAAATATACAGCAAAAAATAAATACGTGTCTTAAATAATTCGCGGTACCAATAAAAGAAAAGAAAAATTGTTATCTCCTACTGACTCAACAAAATCTGGTCAGTTTTGTGTCCATCCCAACAACTATATTACTGATTACTGGGCACAATATTTTATTTTTCTCCCTTTTTACCTGAATTGGAAATTTTTCCATTGTCAGCTGTTCCTGCATTTCCTGGAGCCACAAACACATGTTTTACATATGGGGACTGAGCCAACTTCCAGGCCAGGGCATGCTCTCTCCCTCCACTGCCAATCACAAGCACCCGGTCAGCCATTAACCTGTGCAAACCCAGAATCATCATATATAGTACTATCTATTTATTTCACAAATCCATGAAAAAATAAGCAAAAGTATATAAATTATATCTCACAATTATAATTGGTATGTAATAGCAATCCAGTTTGTATTAGAAAGATATCTGTAAGACATCTGAACAAAGTGACGGTACCCGTAGTGTGACTGGATGGATGCATCATTCACATTTGGTTTCAATATTGACAACAATGAAATCACTGAGAATTTTTCCCACTTCTTTCAGCATAGTCAAGATTTTCTCTCTTAAGTATTCAGGCTGAAAGAATTTTGTCATGACTAGGTTTAATGAAGTCCTTTGCAAAACTACACAGGGCAGAAAGTTGCATACAAATGCCCTAGGTAACCTACCAAATACATATATATCAAACTGAACACTGTGGTCAATCTAAGAACTTTTATGAGTGTAAGCATCCTCAGTAATAAACAGCAAAGACAGCTTTCAGAACAGATTTTATACTTTGATGATTGCTAAGGAGGTAACTTCAGTAGAGCAACATGCTCAGTAAAAGAACAACTGTTAATTTCACTAGCACAATGACATTTAGAACAGTTGCTCAATAGTATTTCTAGGCAAATTAGTTTTGATTTATTTCAGAAATATCATACTCAACGTAGGTCACATACAGAAACTTAATTTTTCCGTACGTAGTGAATGTGGACAAATGTCATAAAGATATATCATCCCTGAACACGACCTTTAAGGAAGATGCTAATGGCATAAACCAGTCCTCACCCAGGAAATAGATAATAAATTAAAGACACCATAAAACACCAGCTTTGCAAAAAACGTGTCAGCAGTCTTTTCCTAAGAGATCATAATCGCTGTTTTTTAGCTTTTTACATAGGTTTCAAAGGCAAACAGAAGCTATTTGGTAACACTGAAGTAAAATATTTCAGTAAATATGTTCACAGAACTGTGATAAATCAACAATCATGTTTCAGGTTCCTGAGATGGTATTGAGATGTCATAACCTAAAATTGTTACATCGTCCAACTGCAATGTATTTCAAGAAGCCTGCTCCTGGGGATTACAGACCGTTGTGGATTATCTAAAAGACTAATCTTAAATTTTAGGTATTGTGCTCTAGGCATATAAACACAGAGTATAAGCTTAATGCTCTATCAATTGCCAGACTGATTTCCTTGCAAAAGACTCTTCTAAGTATTCATACTGTGTAACTATTCAGCATGTCAGACTTTGTCTTTCCTTTTGTCACTGCTTGACAATTAATTCTCGAGTCACTAGGAAGTTGCTGTGGACTTAAAAGTAAAGGATTACAACCTCTCTGTCTCTAACAGAGACATCAACATGCTCTCTACAAAGCTTCATTAGGCACTGCAGTCCAACTGTTATTAATAAAAAGCACAGTGTTTTTAAAAGCAAAATTATTTTTCCCCTTAAATAGAATTTCACAATTCACTGAAGTTTTCCAAGGCAGAATAAATTAAAGTTCCTGACCAGGAACACAGAGAAATCAAGGAATGCCTCCTACCCTGTGGAAAAAATGCACATTTCCATTCCATAGTGAGGACACCAGAAACGAGTTTGCAAAGCAAGTAAAAAACTGCTGGAAGGAAAGAAAGCTGGTAAAACAGCTGGTTCTAGAGGAAAGGTTGTAGAGAGGGATGACTCACTTGAATTGTCTTCCCTTACTGTGTCAGATCTTGCTGTTTGTCCACACAAAAGTCTGAGGAGTCCTCCTGATGGATTCAAGTTCTTTCTTCAGCTCCTGCTTCAGACTCAAATGATTTCTGGTCTCCTAAAGTCAGCAATAATGGTGACAGGGTGAAAGAAGCAGACAGACCTGCATGCTGCCCTTTCCTCTTTTATCCTCCTGCCTGAGTGGATACCCAGAAGAATCCCCTTAATGCCACCCGCCCTTCAAAACAGACCTCCCCACAGGCTTCAGCAGCATGGACCATTCTCCTCTCTTCCCATTTTTCCTTAGTTAACGACGAAAAACAACTCCTCCCCACCAATCAGCCCTACAGTGTTAACAGTATTCAACCCTAGGGGGAAAAAACCACTACAATGTGGTATCAAAAAGCTGACGTCATTGCTGAGTTCCCATGTTAAGAGCAATTTTATATCCTCTGAGAAGTAAAGAATCTCAAAGACATCTCGTACAAATAAAACATAGCTTTCATGGTCCATGGCTGAACAGAAATAAAAACTGCACACATAACCCCCACAGACCTATTCTTTATAATGGAATGTATGCTTAGATGTATATATAAAGGTTATTTTAATATCCATCACAGAATTGAATTGAGCACACCGCCCCTCTAATTACTGAACCTTTTACCTTTTGGAGAAATTCAATATAAGCAGTGTCAGAGACACAAGGTGTATAGTGTTATTTTATTCTCTGCTACTTCCTGCATCAACCTCTTCAACAGCCTAATCCTTTGATGATAGTATCTGAGGTAATTTGGTTAAAGTTTGGCAAACTTGCAATGATATCACTCTGTACTGGAAACAAAATAAAAGTATCCCAACACTGCACTGAACAGTATCTGTGCGACCTAAAGTCAGGCAACGAGAAACTAAAAGAGACATTAAGAGAAACACAAGCCACTCCTAGAACAATTTTTAAAGGAATTCTGCAAAGTTTGTTTAAAACTTCTACAGAATTCACAGCTTATGAACTGCTGGACAGAGGCTATACTTGAATCTCCCAGTTTAAGGAGAGATGCCTTCTATGACAGCCTTAAGCACCTCTCACTGAGAATCTGCAGACTGTCTCGGATTTGCAGACTCACTGTTCCACATTTTCTACCACTGACTGAAGAGCAAATCATGAAAAGGAAAGAAGTGTTCTATTTTTTATAAGATGAAACAAGGATAATATTTCTCTCTCTTTTGCAACAGCTTAGGGATTTTTTTTCCTATAGTCAGGAGGCTGTGACAGTTTAGGTCAGAAACAGAATCTATGCAGCTGCAAAACATCTCTCTGCTACGTGCCTGGCCAGAAGAAGATAATTTAAATTTGCATTTATTCCATCAGACAAATTTGTATTCCAATTATCTGACTAAATTTTTTTTAGGCAATGAAGTGAGTATGAAACAGAGAAAGGCAATATATATGGAAGCTTCCAACAGCAACATTTGATTTTTAAGAAAAACAAACCCAAAATTAAAAAAAAATGAGTAAATCATTACTTAAAGAGCAGAAAAGAAAATCTCTCTGAAGCAATGTTTTTCAGTGTTGCTTATTCACTAAGATAGCATACAGGCAACACTGTAACAAGATAAGTAGTCAAGATTATAACGAACAGCGGAATCTGTAAAACAAATCAGAGTATGTTGTTGTTGCTTCCTTTCAGACATCAACGCCACCATTTCACTGGCTGGATATGCAGCACATTGAACCATACTCTATCACATACCATTAATAAAATAAAAAACCACAAGGGGTTTTCTTGATTTTTTTTGTTTTTAATAACAAATGCTGGCATTTGGGGAGGAAACAAATTGTTACCCAGAGATCGTGGATGCCCCATCCCTGGAGGTGTTCAAAGCCAGGCTGGATGAGGCTTGAGCAACCTTATCCAGTGGAAGATGTCCCTGCTCATGGCAAGGGGGTTGGAACTGGAATATCTTTAAAGTCCTTCCAACTCAAACCATACTATGATTCTATGATTCCACCTACTGGGCTGTTAGTTCATGCACCCAGGTCCTCTTTTCCAGACTGAGGATGAGAACTACTTCTTGGTTTGGGGCTTCTTTTGCTGCAGTTTCTATTTCCCTACAGCCAGCTGATGCCACGCTCAGAGGCTGTAGGAAAGTCCATGAGGCATTACCTGCCCTGCAGTCGTGCAGCAGAGGCTGGGAGCTCTGGGTTGCAGTGGGTCTGGCACAGCCTTTTTGGGTGAGCTCAAGGAATGTCAGCTTGTTACCAAAGGGGGAGGCTAAAAGAAAACTTTTGATCTTCTAGGTTGAAAGAATAACAAAGACATTCAGTGCCTTGTTTATTTTAAAGGTTTCTATTATATCCTGACATCTGCCCAGGGCACACTGACACCTCCAGACACCTCTTAAGGGAGGCAGACACTGAGTTGTCTGAGTTATGAGAAAGTAATAAACTCAGAAGTTAACCAGTTCAAGGCTGGGAGCTTGTGCCTCCTCAAGGAAAAGCAGTGTCAGATAGGATGAATTTATGATGGTCCCCTTTATCCCAACTAATGACATGAAAGTGCGAAATAAGCAGCTTTTCAGAATTGTGTGACTTAATGAATGTGAATTAGATAAGTGTAATAATTGTATTAACTAGGTGGGAATCTTAAGCATTTGGTTTGTATAAATAACCCTTCATGGTTAGCATTGGGTGTGCTAGTTTTTGCTGAAAATCCTTCCACTTAGCACCTTGTGCAGAGTAAAAGCAGCGTCTCCTCTCTAAACAAAATATTTTGGTTTGGGAGTTCTTTCACTGATTTTGGGGAACAAGCTTACCTTGCTGCTCATGGGCCTGCTCAGAGGCTCTCACAGCATTTTGAACACCATGTTATGGGCAAGGATGAGAATGTTGTGAAAGACAAAGCTTTTGCCAGGGTAATCACTGCAAGGAAAGCCTGTGAAGAGACAGGGGAACTTGTCTACTATGGTGGAATTCACAGAGGAGAACAAAGGCTAAAAAGTGATTAAGGAGAAATTGTTGCCTACTGTTACCATAAATGTTGGTCAAAATAAAACTCCCTTAGACTCTTCTTGGGAGTTTTAGAAAGCAGGCATTCTTTATTCAGCGCTGGATATGCAAGAGAATAGCTGTGCCTAACACGCACACAAAATACTGGTACTAGATTTTTTATCTTCTCATTACATGCATATATATCTTATTTCTCAGAAAGGCTTTATGTATTCAAACTGTTTCTCGGAACTAAAGTTAATAATGGCATACTCATTATGCTTGTGCATTCCTACTACTGGGGTCTCTCCAGTTGTATTCAGGGGTCGCTTCTAACTGTCCTTTTTGTTGACTCAGTCTGTTGAACATCCATGGTTAAGGTGATGCTATGCAACACGTTCCCCTCTTCAAGGTGGATCTCCAGCTCCTCTGGCTTTCTAGTCACAAAGTACTCCTTTCTTTTGATTTATGCACCTCAAGCATACAAAGTTGCACATAACTCTTAAGCAATCGTTACAATATGGAAAGAAGCGTGGCCAGCAGGTTGAGGAAGGGGATTCTCCCTCTTTACTTTGCTCTTGGGAGACACCACCAGGAGTGTTGTGTCCAGTTCTGGAATTCCCAGCATAAGAAGGGTATGGAACTGTTGGAAAGGATCCAGAGAAGGGCTATGAAGATGATCCAAGGTCTGGACTACCTCTTCTATGAGGACAAGCTGAAGAGTTCAGGTTGTTTAGCCTGGAGAAGTGAAGGCTCTGGGGAGACCTCATAGCGGCCTTCCAGTACCTGAAGGGGCTACAGGAAAGCTGGGGAGGGACTTTTTACAAGGGCAAGTATCACACAGTATCACAGTATCACAGTATCACAGTATGACAAGGTTGGAAAGGACCTCTGAGATCATCAAGTCCAACCTATAACCCAACACTAACACCAACCATCATCTAAACCATGGCACTCAGTGCCACATCCAATCTCCCCTTAAACACCTCCAGGGTCGGCGACTCCACCACCTCCCTGGGCAACGCATTCCAATGGCCAATCACCCTTTCAGTAAAGAACTTCTTCCTCACATCAAGCCTAAACTTTCCCTGACGTAGCTTGAGTCCATGCCCTCTAGTTCTGCCACTGGTCACCTGAGAGAAGAGACCAACCCCTGCCCGACTACAACCTCCTTTCAGGTAGCTGTAGAGAGCAATGAGGTCTCCCCTGAGCCTCCTCTTCTTTAGACTAAACAGCCCCAACTCCCTCAGTCGCTCCTCATAGGGCTTATGCTCCAGCCCCTTTACCATCTTCGTTGCCCTCCTCTGAACACATTCCAGTATCCTGACATCTTTCCCAAACTGGGGGGCCCAGAACTGTACACAGTATTCCAGATGAGGTCTGACTAGTGCCGAGTACAGGGGGACGATAACTTCTCTGGTTCTGCTCACCACACTATTCCTGATGCAGGCCAGAATGCCATTGGCCTTCTTGGCCACCTGGGCACACTGCTGGCTCATGTTGAGCTTCCTGTCAACCAGCACTCCCAGGTCCCTTTCTGCCTCACTACTCTCCAGCCACTCTGTCCCCAGCCTGTAGCTCTGCATGGGATTGTTGTGTCCAAAATGAAGTACCCAACATTTGGACTTATTAAACATCATCCCATTGGAATCGGCCCATCTCTCCAATCTGTCCAGGTCCCTCTGCAGGGCCATCCTACCCTCTAACAGATCAACCCTTCTTCCCAGTTTGGTATCATCAGCAAACTTGCTGATGATGGACTCAATCCCCTCATCCAGATCATCTATAAAGATATTAAACAGGACCGGACCCAACACCGATCCCTGGGGGACACCACTGGTGACCGGCCGCCAACTGGATGAGACACCGTTCACCACCACTCTCTGGGCTCGGCCATCCAGCCAATTCCTAACCCAGCACAGAGTGCTCGCATCTAAGCCACGGGCTGACAGCTTCCCTAGGAGTCTACTGTGGGGGACAGTGTCAAAGGCCTTGCTAAAGTCCAGGTATACCACATCCACAGCCTTCCTCTCATCCACCAGGCGAGTCACATGGTCATAAAAGGAGATCAGGTTGGTCAGGCAGGACCTGCCCCTCCTAAACCCATGCTGGCTGGGCCTGATCTCCTGACCGTTCTGCAGGTGCCGCATGATTTCACCCAGGATTATCTGCGCCATGATTTTACCTGGGACCGAGGTCAGGCTGACAGGTCTGTAATTACCTGGATCATCCTTACGGCCCTTCTTGTGGATGGGCGTCACATTGGCCAACTTCCAGTCTTCTGGGACCTCTCCAGTGAGCCAGGACTGCTGAAAGATGATGGAGAGCGGCTTAGCAAGCTCATCCGCCAGCTCTCTCAACACCCTAGGATGGATCCCATCCGGCCCCATAGACTTATGAGGGTCCAAGTGGCTCAGCAGGTCTCTAACTTCCTCCTCATGGATTGCAGGAGGGCCAACCCTGCCCCCATCAACCACTTCAGAGGGCCAACTGTCAAGCACGCTGACATCCTTACTGTTGAAAACTGAGGCAAAGAAGGCATTAAGTACCTCGGCCTTCTCTGCATCAGTGGTTACTATATTTCCCTCCACATCCAACAAGGAGTGGAGGTCGCTGCTGCCCTTCTTTCTACCATTGATATATTTATAAAAACTCTTCTTATTATCCTTAACAGAAGTGGCCAATTTGAGCTCGAACTGGGCTTTTGCTTCCCTGATTTTCCTCCTACACGACTTAACAACATCTTTGAGCATGACGTGGCTTACGTCCCCTTCTTTCCAACGACGATACATCCTCTTTTTGTTACTTAGTTCCTTCAGAAGCTCCCTACTCATCCAGGCCGGCCGTCTGCCCCTACGACTCTTCTTACAACACATGGGGACAGCCCGCTCCTGCGCCTTCAAGATTTCATTCTTGAAGTGTATCCAGCCTTCCTGGACCCCCTTGCCACTAAGAGCTATTTCCCAGGGAACTTTCCTGACCAATTCCTTAAATAATTCAAAATCTGCCCGCCGAAAGTCCAGCATCGATGTTCTGTTCCTGGCTTTTCTTTTTACATTGTTTAGAGAGAACCTGATTATCTCATGATCACTACATCCCAGACAGCCTCTGACACCAACATCACCTACCAGCCCTTCTTTGTTTGTAAACAGCAGGTCAAGAAGAGCCTCACCCCTGGTGAGGTATTGATAGGACAAGAGGGAACAGCTTTAAACTGGAAGGGGAAAGATTTAGACAGGGCATTAGGAAGAAATTCTTCACTATGAGGGTGGTGAGGCAGCGGCACAGGTTGCCCAGGGCAGCTGTGGATGCCCCCTCCACGGAAGTGTTCAAGGCCAGGTTAGATGGGCTCTTGAGCAGCCTGGTCTGGTGGGAAATGTCCCTGCGCATGCCCCGGGGTTTGGAACTGGAGGGCCTTTGAGGTCCCTTCCAACCCAAACCACTCTGTGATTCTGTGAATACTCAGGTGGGATTCACGCAGGAGATCGAAAGCTAAAAAATGCTTAAAGTCTACAAATACGAGCGTACACAGCAACAAAGAAATGGAAAAGCGCCTCCTATACCCAATAGCCCCAGCGCCCCCTTCGAGACCGCCCCTCTCCGCCTCCCCGCATTGCGCAGGCACCGCTCCCTGCCCCCCCTCGTGCCGGATCGGCGCGCGGCTGCGGCGGGGCTGGGGCTCCCCCCACTGGCGGGCGGCGCGCGCTCGCCTCCTGGCCCTGCTGCCCTCAGGAGCTGCCCTTGAGCCAAGGTTAAAAGCGGCCGCCCCTCCCCTCCCACCCCACCCCCCGGCCATTGCTGAGCCGCTTGCCGCGCCCCCTCGGGCGCGCGCGGCTGCTGCGGGCGGGGGCCGGGGCGGGGGCAGGGCGGGCGGCGGGACCAAGAGCAGGTGAGGTGGGGGCGCTGCGCGCCGGGAGCTTCTTCAGTCCCGCGTAAGGGCTCGGGAAGGAGAGGGCAGGGCAGGGCCGGTAACGGCTGTGCTCGGCCCTTCTGTGGGCGTTGGGGGGACAGTGCTGGGGGCGCTGCTGATACCGGGGGTGAAAGGGGAGGGGGAAAGGAGGGGAAAGGGGAGGGAAAAGAGGAAAGGGGAGGGGTGAGGGAAGAGGGAGAGAAAGGGGGAGGGAAAAGGGGAAAGAGGAGGGAAAAGGGGAAAGGGGAGGGGTGAGGGAAAGAGCGAATAGGGAGAGAAAAGGGGAGGGGAGAGGGAGGGGAAAGGGAAAAGGGGAGGAAAAAGGGGAAAGGGAAGAGAGGAGGGGGAAAGGAGGGGAAAGGAGGAAGGGGAGGGAAAAACGGGCAAAGGGGAGGGGGAGGGAAGAGGAAACAAAAAGGGAGGGGAAGGGAAGAGCGGAGGGGAAAGGGAAGAGCGGAGCAGGAAAGGAGGGAAAGGGGAAAGGGGAGGGGAAAGAGGAGAGAAAAGGGAAAATGGGAAGGGGAGGAAAAAGGGGAAAGAGAGGAGAGAAATGGAAAAGGGGAGAGGAAAATGGAAAGGGAAAAGAGGAGGGAATGGGGGAGGGGAAAGGGGAGAGAAGGAGAAGAGAAGAGAAGGGGGGGGGGAGAGAGAAGAGGAAGAGGGGAAGAGAAGACAGGAAGAGGAGACGAAAGGGAAGAGGAGGGGAAGAGGAGGGAGGCCCGACTGGGTGCTGCTGCCCTCCTTGGCCTTGTGGTAGCAGGGGCATAGTCTGGTTCTCCCTTACCCAGCCCCACCAGGAGCTGAATTCAGACAGTGGAGAATAAAAATTCCCACAGCCAGCAGTGTAGTGAGTGCTGTATGTATTGTTTTGTACTGGTTTTATACTCTTTTAAACACAAATACATTAAAATCCAGTCTACAGAGTTATGAGAAAGTCTGTTTCTGATCAGTATGTTGAATTTCAAGAGTGTATCCATTGATCTTTCCATTATAGTGTATTTTTATATCCTACGGAACCTAATTATCATCTTTGCCAATCACCTAGGAGGAGAGAAATCACTAATCTGTATCATAAAAGAAAAAAAGTTAATGAGGTCTGCTATAAAAAACACAGGCTGATGATTTAATACCTCACCTGGATGAAAATCAACTGCAAACATTCAGGGTTGAGCCACTCTTTGGTCCAGTCCCAAGTATTTCTCCTTTCTCTTCATTTTTTCAGATGTGTTAGTGCAGAAGGGCCATTTATTACGTGCAGAACATATAAATGCTAGTTATTCCTTAAATCTATCCTTGATTTTACCTATTTTTTTTGTTGTTGTTTGGAAAGGAAGTCAGCAAAGGATATGTTAAAGATGCTGATGAATCTGTGAAAGGAGACTCTTTAACACCATGTATGCAGCATTTGTCTTTCAATTTTCATTAACAAAGTGAAGTTAGTTGATGTGTACATTGTGTGTGCAGTTTGTATGACATTTTTCTGCTTTTGATTTTAGTGAAGACTTATGTTGTGACTTCCTAAGGTGTTCCTTTTGCTGTTTCCCAAAATCATTCAGAAGCACTGGTATTCCTGACAGAATGAGATACTGTCTCCTATTGATCTGTTCTGATTTCCAGATTTACAACCTTACCTGGCACATTCGAAGGAGATTGGCCACTAGGATGTGAGAGAGCCCTGCTGGCATTCAAGAGTTAATCTAAATGAATCTATAATCTGAATGCTACTGCAGTTGTTGCTGCAAAATACCAAAAGGGTACTCAAATCCTTCAAGAATGCACCAGGTGGAAGATCTTGAGACATTGATGTAAGTGAATAGAAGATACGGTTGATGGCTGAATGTAGGTGTACAGAGGAAAAGGGGGAGGCTTCAGCAGTTATTGCTCAACATGAAATGTATTTCCAGTTTACATTGCACTGAGTTTACAGAAAAGCAATAAAGCTTTGGCCTTCTGGGAATTCAGCAGTGCAAACCAAATGTATGCTACTGTTGCTATACCAGGAGAAAACTATATTGTGAATTAATTTTCATTTACATTGTAGTACTAATACTTCAGTAGTAACTAATACAGTTTTCAGTATTAATTTGTGAAAGAAAAGAATATTGTATGCTCTTCTGAAATCTGTAAGGATATCTTTCACTTGTTACATTATTTAAAGAAAAAACAAATCATACAAGTTCTTTTAAAAGGCAAATTTAACACAATTTCTATAAAAATGTGTTTATAGGTCATGGTTTATAATGTAGCTGCATCTGAAGAAATATGAAGTGCCTTTCTGTCACGCTGACAAACAACATAGGGCATCTTTTAATGGTACATCAAGCGATGATTCCAAGAAACCTGAAGACATTTCCCTACATTTGTGGCAACAGAATGTTGTCAGGTTACAAACCTAAAAGCAACATCAAGGAATCTTACAAAATTCTTAAGCTTGAAGAAGGATGTTCCCTTGATGATGTCAGAAATTCCTATCGAAGTCTTGCCAAAATATACCATCCAGACAGCGGTTCGGCCACAGCTGATTCTGAAGCATTTATGAAAGTAGAAGAAGCGTACAGAGTCGTGCTCAGTGATGTGACGACCAAAAAGAAATCAAGTGAGAATAACGAAGAGGAGGAAGATCAGTTCAAACCAAAAGCACCACAACATAGACATTATTTGAGTTACGAAGGTGTTGGTTTTGGAACACCAAGCCAAAGAGAAAAGCAATACATGCAATTTCGAGTAGACCGTGCTACTGAACAAGTGTTGGAGTACCGGAAGCAGAGACTTGAAAGCCAGTATGCTGTGACTGACCTAATGAAAGCCAAAGATGTGAAGCAGAGCAAAAAGGTGAAAATAACTCAAGCGGTTGAACGGTTGGTTGAGGACCTCATCCAGGAATCGATGGCGAAAGGAGACTTTGACAACCTCAGTGGCAAAGGAAAACCTTTGCAGAAATTTTCAGACTGTCCCCATATCGACCCTATGACTCACAACTTGAACAGGATTCTGATAGACAATGGATACCAGCCAGAGTGGATCCTGATGCAGAAAGAGATACGGGAAACTATTGAACAGTTAAGGAAGAATATAGTGGCATCTAGAAGTAAGCTTGGAGGACCAATGACACCATATAGGCAAAAGCAATGGAATCGTATTTGTGAGCAATTTATAGAAGATATCAGGAAATTAAACAAAAGAATCGACAGCTTCAATTTAGTTGTTCCTCTTCTGAGCAGACAAATGGTGCACTTCAGTGCAGACAAAGAAATTGTTCGAGCACAAAAGACTTACGAAGCTTTGATGGAAAACAGAGAGGCTTCTAATTCAGAAACAAAGGAAAATGAAGAGGAAAATATTGAACGGTTTGGGTGGAAGTCGTCTATATTTAAATGGTTAAACCTTAAACTGAAATAAGAATACTAATTCATCTGTCTTGTCAAGATTTTGAGTGCACTTTATTAATGAAACTTGTAGCATTAGGGAAATTACAGGTACACTAATAATGTAAAATCCACCTGTCCACTGTTACACCAGTGAAAAGGATTTGGATTGTCTGATGTGCATTTCCAGGTACTTAATTGGTTTATTTGTGAGTATTGTTAAGGAACAGATAAATTCAGTTATCCTCTTGCAGCTCATTTTACCTCTGCTTAAATCAACATTAACGCTTTAGCATAGAGTTTAATAACTTTTACAGTCTATTATCTCTTCAAAAGTTAAAGCATAACAAAAATGTGATAAGGACAGAGTGGAAGTAAAAGTCACTGTTAGTTCGGCCTTTATCCTTGCTTATTTAAATGCTTGCGGCTCATAAATCGTTGACAGGTTTCATGCATTTTTTTAAAAGTACCTTCATGTCCTCAAGATTAAATTAAATGGGAATGAAGGGAGGGTTCTGGATATCTGGACTTGGACTACATTGTGCAGAAATCCATTTTTGGATATGGCTTTTAACACAGGAGGAGGTCTCAGAAAGCTTCTGAGCAAATAAAGAAGACTGGCCAAAACTGTACCCTAGTCACAGGTCTTTTGTTTTGGAGGCAAGAAGAGAAGGGAATATTAATTTTGAAAAATTTTAAATTGTGTGATTTAAATATTTTAGAATATTGACATCAAAGAACTTACTGTGAAATATTGCTGTACTATTAAAGTTTCTGTGCAGCATCTTGTGGTGGTCTCCGTGGTGCCAAAGATTTATTTACCTTTAGTAACCTCTTGGCTCCCCACACAATCTGATTTTCCTGGGGGACTTCACCTTTGAAAAGGTGTCACTGGATGTGCCAGTATCTGTGTGGGCCTCCTTCCACACTTGTGCCTCTCTGACTCAGAGTTTCACTGTCTCCACCTGTGCTGGAGTTCTGCTGTACTCTGCCGGTCTATAGGAAGGTGTCCGGATGGGGAATTCCCACTCTTGGAGTTTCTGAAGTTAAAACTAGTTAATGATCACAGCCATCCTTTGGCAGATGCCCTGGCACCAGCAGAGCCTGAGTTAAAGCATTTGCTTTTGGGCAGGTAACACTGCCTGTGCTGCTTTTGGTCTTTGTGATTTAACTCATCTAGATGAGATATTAACATGCAGGCAGAACAATATTTATATTTGTTGGTAGAATGGATTAATTGAAGTATCATTTGTCAGAGGATATTCTATTATCTAGTAATATAATAGAATTTATTTATTGGTAAACACTATAGATCTTCCAAGCCTTTGTGTTACAGCACATAAGTAATAAAGGCAAGATGTTTGTCATGCTTTAGAAAATAGGGCTAAGCTCAGCTTCCTTTAACATACCTTTTTCCAGGAGTTAAGGTGGATAGTATAAAGAATGGCCTTACATGCAGACTGATCTTTTACCCCTGGTCAGGCCACTGGAATGCTTGTGCTGTGCCTTGCTGGTGTTAGTTGAAAGGATTAAGTCATGGCTTATTAGTTGCTTTCTGCTGAGGAGGCAGTGGGACAGTTGTAATTAATGCATCCTTCAGTGGTTTTCCAGGTTTGCAAAGGTGGTAAGAAATAATGGGTGTCTTGCAGATAACGGGAGTTAAGTCCTGTGTAGTGGTGAAGTGGGAACAAAATGTGCATGTGGTCTTTATCTGCCATATAAGTAGACTCAATCTAAATGCTCAGATACAAAAATCAGGTTACGTGGCAGTTCTCTGTTCCTGGGAGCTCACTAGGTTCAAATGGCTGTCCTTTCCTTTGTGATATGGGTGTGTTCCACTGAGATGGTAATGTTAGACCAAGTGATACCAGAAGGCTTTGACCTCGTAAGTTCCTTGCTCATTTTGGTAGCTGTGTGTATGAATGTTTATTTCAATGACTTACCTCTGTGTTCTTGCTTTTAATGAAAACTGTAAATTCAACACACTTTTGTGGAAGTTCTTTGACATAGTACTGGTAAAAAGATCAGATTTTGATTCTCATTGTGATCCACAGGAATTGGATCTGAATTGCTGTTTAATCTTGTGACGGATTTAAAAAGAGATAATCGCAAATCAATTTCATTGCACAAGAGTAAATAGAAACCAGACTGCAATCAATCCAGCTTTGATAGAATCCACTTTGGCTCACAATGAAGATAACTATCAGTGGTTTAAACATTTCTGTTGCCATGATGGATGAGTCAGCATAGTGAGTGATTTTGATGTTCCTGTTAAAGCTGCTTGGTTTTAAATGGAGTAGATGTGACCTCACTCTCAGCACTTTAAATCAGCCTTACACTGTTTTAATGAAAAATTGCCTGGCACAAAAATCCAATTCTTCAACTGCTACAGCAATGATGATGGGGGGAAAAAAAAAATTATTTTCCCCAGTTGTGTGGAGGAGTATATTTTTGCAGGGCCGGTCTATTTTTTTTTTGCTGTGAGCTCACAAAATCTTAAGAGCAGTATTTAGTCAGTGCTTCTAGAAAAAGTAGTACAGAGTACTGCATATGAATTAGAAGAACTCAGGAGAGAATGGCATTCAGAAGTAATTTTTCTGAGACCAGGCTGTTGATTTGAATTTAATAACTGTTACCATATTACTGACATCAAAAAGGATGAAGTCATTGCTGATCCCAAATATGAACACTTTGCTTATTCCCAGAACTTCCTATATGTTGATCTAATTACCATATGGCTCGTGACTTGGAAGGCTTATTTAGATGACATCTTTGAATGAAGACAAAATATTATTTATATTTATTAGTAGGATATATTAATTGAGGTGTCAGTTTTTCTGAGTCTGTTTCTTGCTCAACAATGTGATAGCTCTTTCAAGCACTATTAGCAAGCTATACAATTACACGTTAGTGTTTTTCAGTGAAGGGGAAAGCTGTAGACTGTCAGAAGTAACATCTCAGGCTGTGCTATAAACTGAAGAGTTTCTACATACACTGTAAAAGTTGAGGCTTGCTGAATATCTCTCTGTTCCAGAGTAATAATGGCTCTCAGGATGCACATGGAGTAACAAGAGAATGCTCTGAGGAGAAGGAGTAAAAGGCATGGGACACAAGAGTAGGGCATGCTGTAAAGGACAAAGACAAGTGGTAAATCTTTATTCTTAGTGGGAGAAACTGCCACTGTGAGGGAGAAGGGGATGTGTAGTGTCTCTCTTAAAGTTGTTTCCCTGCCAGTTGTGTTCCCTAACATGTGGCAAGCACTGCGTTTACCTTTCCACAGCTGAGATCATCTGTTAAGGAAAAAGAAACCTCTGTGTGTGTGCATGTGTGGGGTGGGCGTGGTGATAGGAAAGGCCTGGAAAGCAAAGAGGAGATTCAGGGGTAAGAAAACAGCATGTAATACTTCCAGATGAGCGTGAGAAGCTGGTGGCTCATGTATTAAAAGCGACTGAGGTTGGAGAGTAGATACATTTGAATTAAAAAAAAACCAAACTGTGCTATGAGCCTTTTCGGTGAACAGCAAGGCAAGGGTTTTATTGCAAACTTTTTCTTTCTGATATGGTTCTGAGCATTATGTCCCTATTAATCCTCCATGCAGCGGGCAGCCTCTTCTCTCACAGGTAATTTGAGAAAAGAGGAAGGAGCTGCTTCAGAAAACTGCTGTGGCTCAGCTCCAGACCTGGTAGAACTGGCTTGCTGTAGAGCAGAAAACATTGAAAACATCTTCTAAGTCTTATAGATTTTATTAGACTTTGATGCAGAAATGAGGAATGGCCTGTTCAAGGATGTTGTGGTCATAGAAGAAGCTGTGCGGCTTTGAGTACAACTTTTAAATTTGAGTGGGATTTCATGGGGTCACAGCTTAACTGACTTCTAATGAGAGTTGAATATTCTGTTGCCATTTTTTGTGTCTTTATAACCTTTCTCACAGTGCTCGTTTTCTTACTGAGTGTCCCATATTGCTCTTAATTGATCTTGAGCAATCTCCTTGAAATGCATTCCTGTTTTTGTTTATCCTGTTCCATGCTTAGATTTCTACTCACTTTTCAGACTGACTCTGCACTTTATCTTACCAGAGTGTGAATGTTCAAGACTAATCACTTTCCTAACTTCAATATAAATTAATTCAACTGTGGCATTTTCCCTTAGTGTCTGTGAAATCTTGACATCAAATCTTGACATCAAATCTTTTATAATAGGCAGCAGTCCATATTTTACGAGGGTGATTCTTTCTCAAGGTACCTGTGGTGCTGGTGTAGCGACTCTCTTTCCAGTGCTTTGGCAAGAAATAGGCCAGAAAGCCAGAAAAAAGAGAACTGAAGCCTGTGCATGCAAAGTATGAAGGGAATCCGCTAAGAGTCAGAAAGTTGGGGTCAGCTGGTCTATTTTGGGCATGTTCAAAACCATGTTGCAAGCAGATATCTCTTCACATCCATTGTGCAACTGGAATTTGTAGAAACAGTCTTGGTTCTCCCTGACCATGGCGGGCATGAAGAGATCCGAGACGCGTAGTGCCAGGAAGGGCTTCATGGCAGGTATGGAAAGATCCCAGGTATGAGATCCTAGGCAGGTAGTGCTGGGCAGAGTTCCCTGCCGACTCAGTCCCAGCCCTTGCTTTCTTGCAGTGTTAGGGAATGAGGAGGAGGAATGTGAATATCAGCAGATTACTAATGAGGGTGGGTACAGATGGTGCAATTTCTGCTTGGGCTGTGTTGAAGCTGGCTGGGAAATAGAATAAAGTTAGAAAGAAATAGAATCATAGAAAGTCCTGATTTGGAAGGGACCCACATGGATCACAAAAGTCTAACTCCTATCCCTGTATAGGACAACGCCAACATTCACCCCATGTGTCTGAGTACATTGTCCAAATGCTTCTTCAGTATTGTCAAGCTTGACACCGTGACTGCTTCCCTGGGGAGCATGTTCCAGGGCTCCACCACCCTCTGGGTGAAGAACCTTTTCCCAATATCCAACCTAAACCTCCCCTGGCACACCTTCCTGCCATTCCCTCAGGTCCTGTTGGTCACGAGTGAGAAGAGATCAGCGCCTGCTCCTCCTCCTTCCCTTGTGACAAAGCTGTAGACTGCAATGAGATCTCCCCTCAGTCTCCTCTTCTCCATGCTGAACAGACCAAGTGACTTTAGCTGCTCCTCATACGTCTTCCCCTCTAAATCCTTCACCAACTTTGTGTCTCTCCTATGGACACTCTCCAGTAGCTTTATACCCTTTTTATACTGCGACACCCAAAATTGCACCCAGTACTCAAGTTGGGGCCTCACCTGTGCAGAGTAGAGCAGGACAATCACTTCCCTTGACCGGCTGGTAATGCTGTGCTTGATGCACCCAGGATATAGTTGGCCCTCTTGGGTACCAGGGCACACTGTTGGCTCATGTTCAACTTGCCTTCGACCAGAACCCCCAGGTTCCTTTTGGCAGAGCTGCTCTCCAGCCTTTCGCTCCCCAGTCTGTGTGTGCACCTAAGGATGCAATGTCCCAAGTGCAGAACTAGGCACTTGCCCAGCTCTCCAGTTTGAACGGATCGCACTGTAGGTCTTTTGTGCCCTCAAGAGTGTCAACAGCTGTCACATAATGCAGATGCTTCTTTCTGGGAATCCAAAAGTGGAACACAGAATTGCTTATTAATCCTGTTTTTATTAAACCAGACACAGGGCTGAGGCATGACAGTGTTTTGTGCAGGAGATATGTTCCAATATGGGAGCAGCAGCGTTGACACACTGTACTGGAATCATGGGACACTGTAAGGTGACTGTGTCCTGAGTTGCATCAGAAGAATTGTGGCCAGCAGGTCAAGGGAGGTGATTCTCCCCCTCTACATACTCATTATGCTTAATGTATTTCTGCTGCTGGGGTCTCTCCAGTGGTATTCAGGGGTCACTTCTAACTGTCCTTTTTGTTGAATTGGTCTATTGAGCATCCATGGTTAAGGTGATGATGTGCCACGTGTTCCTCTCTTCAAGGCTAATCTCCTCCAGCCCGCTGATTCTGGCTTTCTAGTCACAAAGTACTCCTTTCTTTTGGTTTACGCACCTCAAGCATACAAGGTTGCACATTACTCTAAGTAGTCATTATTATACGGAAAGAAGCGTGGCCAGCAGGTCAAGGAAGGGGATTCTCCCTCTCTACTCTGCTCTCATGAGACCCCACGTGGAGTATTGTGTCCAGTTCTAGGATCCCCAACAGAAGGAGGAAATGGAACCATTGAAACAGATCCTGAGGAGGCCATGAAGATGATCCAAAGGATGGAGCACCTCTGCTATGAGGACAGGCTGGGAGAGTTGGGGTTGTTCAGCCTGGAGAAGAGAAGACCTCATAGCGACCTTCCAGTACCTGAAGGGCTACAGAAAAGCTGGGGAGGGACTTTTATACGGACATGGAGTGATGGGACGAGGGGGAAGGGCTTTAAATTGGAAGGGGGAAAACTTAGATTAGACATGAGGAAGAAATTCTTCACTATGAGGGTGGTGAGGCAGTGGCATAGGTTGCCCAGGGAAGCTGTGGATGTCCCCTCCCTGGAAGTGTTAAAGGCCAGGTTGGATGAGGCCTGGAGCAGCCTGGTCTGGTAGGAGGTGTCCCTGCCCATGGCAGGGGGTTTGGAACTGGATGGACTTTAAAATTCCTTCCGAACCAAACCGTCCTATGACTCCATGAGGAGGTGGGTCCCGCCCCACCCAGTCAGGCAAAGAGCGAGGCTTGCTCTGGCCCCGCCCATCGCTGCGGCTGCTGCCGTGGGCAGCCGCGCCGGCCAATCGCGACGCACCTTCCTCACC